>CM044322.1:64316404-64776404 GCA_024291935.2 Okapia johnstoni
CTGGAATCAAGACTAATGCTCAAAGCAGAGAACAAACAAAAACCCACTAAGCACTTCACATTCTAAATAGACTCCAGCCCCTATAGAATAGGCTACTCACAGACCCAGGGGGATTACTGAGAAGGCAAAAGTCTGAATAGCCCATACCAAGAAGCACTCTCACTTCCAGCAATGTAAAGGGAAGCCCAGGGAGAAGAGGGTCATCCACTCCATAGGGTGTGCAGTGCCTGTTGAGAAAGCAGATTTTCCATCCCTTCCCTGCTGAAGAGGGAAAAGAAATGCATTTATCTCACAGAGAATGGGGCAGCAGAGGATGAGATGGTTGGATGGCATCACTGACTCAACGGACATGAGTTTGAGCAAACTCTGGGAGACAGTGAAGGAGAGAGGAGCATAGAATGCTACAGTCCTTGGGGTCGCAAAGAGTCAGAAATGACTTCATAACTGAACAACAGAAACCCCAAACTAAAAGAGCTCCAAGAGAACTTAATCAGGAAATCTGAAACAAAAGAAAACTGACGTCTCTCTCCTCAACCAGGAGTCTACTGAGCTGCAGCACTGCCATCCTCATTCCTTTTGGTATTTCATATTTTAATGGTTTTTCTTTTATAGAAAACATGCATAATAAAATATACATAACAAAGCACTTACCACCTTCACCATTTTAAAGTACAGTTCTGTGCCATTAAATAACATTTGAACAGCTCTGTAAACCATTACCAGCAGCAGTCCTCAGGCATATTGACATGTAAGTACTGATTTCTAGATCACACAGGTAATGACACTTATACTGCAAGAGAGATTTGGGGAGAGGGTTCTGGGAATCTAGGAACTGAATGTCCTTGACAGCCCCTCCACTCCCCTGGAAGGAAAAAAGTGGTGCCTGTCATAAGCACTCTCAGATTTGGCAGAGAACTTGAACAAGAACAAAAAAAGACTGATGCAGAATTCTGGTCTTTTGGAGGTAGGAGGCTTGTTGTCTGCCTTGGGAGGGCCTGAAAACTGTGGGACAGAAGATCTGAGGGGCAAAATGCCAGAAAATTGGAAGGATAATAAAGAGAACCTTGAGAGTTGTTGGGTAGTTCCACGCGAAGGAACGTGGGAGGACAAGGATGGGTGGAAGGGCAGAACCACAAAGCCTCTCAGGCAGCCAGCAGGGTAAGCAAATGGTGATCCCAACCCATGGAAGGTTCACTCAAATTATGAGACATGACTTCTCCTTAAGGGGATCTCGTCACAGGCAGAGGCACCAGGTGAAACCTGCATGGAAACCACATCAGTAAAGGCCACTAGCATCAGACTAAATAGGATTGGCCACTGTTTCTCCAATCTCCCTACTCTTAACACTAAAGCTACTAGGCCTGAAAAGAGATACAAAGAGGAGATGCTCCCAAGCCAGACAACAACATCTTTCTTGGACTGACTTGAAATGAAGGTTTGAGTCATGGGGACCAGTGGATACAGCTGGGAATTCAGAATCAGACACTGATGTCTGTGGTCAACTGATTTTGACAAGGGTGCTAAGACGGTACAATGGGGAGAACCCTTTGGGTCTGGGCTTTTCTTTTATCTATGTATTAAAATTTATATTTTCAGTTCATTAAATTTACTCATAAAAGCATTCTAAAAATGTAAAGTTTTTTCCTTTTTAACAAAATATAATAAAATATAAAAACCCCAAAATGGAAGACTTGACATTTACAATTCAAAATCCAATTAGCAGAATATTAAATATTTACAAAACTGTATCTCTTAGAAATATTTATGAAGTTACATGCAGTTTTGTAGACTTGACATAAAAGAATAGCTCAAAAAAAATGGGAGAATTTTCCTTCCTTTGAATGAAAATATGTCCAATAGAAGCTATAAGGATTTTTGAGTACACAAGGCCTTTTATTTATTTTTTGAAATTTTATTTTATTTATTTATTTTTGGCTGTGCTGGGTCTTCATTGCTGTGCAAAAGCTTCCTCTAGCTGTGGCGAGTGGGGCTACCTTATAGCTGTGGTGCAAGGGCTTCTCATTGAGGTGGCTTCTCTTATTATGGAGCATAGACTGTAGAGCTCAGGCTTCAATAGTTGTGGTGAGTGGGTTCAGTAGTTCTAATGCATAGACTTATTTGCCTGAGGCATGTGGAATCTTCCCAGAGCAGGGATCGAACTCTCGTCCCCTGCATTGGCTGGCAGATTCTTAACCACTGGACCACCAGGGAAGTCCTGGGATTTTCTTGTTTTGTTTTGAGCTGTTTTGTTCTTCCCAATTTAATATCTTTCCTATATATCATTCAGAGTTTGTCTTTCTTCTTGAATCAGTTTAATAACATGTCTTTCTTGGAATTTGTACATAATATTAAAGTTATCTAATTTGTTGACATACAGTTTTTTTTTAAAAAATAGTATTCCCCTTTGTGCTATTATTGTTATATGTAGTTCATCTATAATGTTGCAGACCTAATGACACATAGCTATAATTACTAATATATGTAATTTTATGTTTATTAAAGAAGCTGACAAAAGAAAAAAGCAATGAAATTTTGAAACAAACAATGATCTGATTTTGAGGCAAAAAGAAAATGCTTTTAAAAAGCATTTAAAAAGAAATCAAAACTGATTCTTTTTCTAATATTTATTTTTTATTTGGCTTTACTGGGTCCTAGTTGTGTTGTGCAGGACCTTTCATATTTGGTGTGCCATGTGGGATCTAGTTCTTTGACCAGGGATTGAACCCAGGCCACTTGCATGGGAGTGCAGAGTCTTAGCCAATGGACCACCAGGGAAGTTCCCAGGCTGATTCTTAAATTGAACTGAAATTGGCTTGTTCTAACAAAGATGGCCAGAAAGTTGTGGGATCTTGATAAAATTTTAAAGAATGATTGTCCAGTGGGAGAAAGGAAACTTGTTATTAGGAATACTTCAATAATTCACATTTATGCTCCAACAAGGTAAAATTTCTCAACAAACCTACTACCTGCACAAGGGGGTGGGAGTGTGATGGCTGAGAAAAAAGACTGCTGGAAAACAGTAGTGACCAGGAAACAAAGATTGTGTTCCAATCCAATGCAACAGAAAACCTCTGAAGGGTGTGATGTAAGTCAGGGTGCTGGAATGACAGTAATGTAGAGCATTGTAAAGGAGAGGTGAGAGAAAAGGAAAACCTATCGGGAGGTGCTATTTTTATCCTAGCCAAAATGATAAAGATCTGAACCATAGCAATAATGAATGAATGAATGCTAATTTGCTTCAGTTGCACCTGAGTCTGTAGCCCACCAGGTTCCTCTGTCCATAGGAGGGAAAGTACCAAGAGGAGGTAGAAATGACAGACTTGAAAACAAACTAAAAGTAGGAGTTTAGAGAGAATGTGTGGTCTAAGAAAAAGTCTAGGCTTTTGGCTTGGTTGAGTGGACAGAGGACAGTGATCTATCTCTTTAAGAGAAGAAATATAGACACAGAGAACATTTCTTTGTGTATTAAGGTGATGACCAAAAGTTCCATGAATGTAGGATTATGTTTATCTTGTGCATATAGTAGATACTCCCTATTTGTTGAACAAATATGCTTAATTTGGGGCAAGTTTGGAATGAGATGCTCATAGCACAGCCAAGTAGATATGGCTGGTGGAGAGTTGGATATGACAGTCTTAGAGTTTAGGATATGGCAAAATAGATTTAAGACCATCAGTGAATATATGTTTGTGGAAATAAGAGCACCAAGGTCAGAAACTTGGGGAAGAACAGTATTTCCAGAGCTGGACAAAAGAAGGGAAGCTGTCAAATAGAAGAGGTCAGAGAGAATCCCGAGAAGCCAGTGGAAAGTGGTATCTCAAAATCCATGAGACGACCAAGCTTCCAGGAAGGAGTGGTCAGAAATGGCAAATGCTACAGAAAGGTCTAGTGAGATAAGAACCGGACAGTTCTGACTGTGTAGAAAGGCTTTGGGAACATTAGAAATAGCAATTTCAGTGCAGGGTTGGGAGCAGAAGCCAAATTGCCATGAATTGAGAAAGGGAGATAAAGAAACACAGGCTGTCAATGTTGACTGTTGAAGAAGTTTAAATACAAAGGGTAACATGAAGGCAGGATGTTAGCATAGTGGTTATGGAGGGAATTGGGGGGCATGAAGTTAGAAGAATGAGGAGAGAGTGTGGCACAGAAAGACAAACCAACATAGATATGGTGCTTGGTTTTCTGGTTACTGGTAGCTACTGAGAATGTTCACAGATTGGCAGGGCAGGAGCCACCAGTCGGAGAGAGATTGAAGCCATTGGAGGAACAGGGTAACAAATAGAAAAGAATAGAGAAGAGACTCAAGGTTATGGGATCAAGAACATAAGCAATGCAGTCAGTCTTCAAGAGGAAGAACTAAGCATGGATACAAGAGAGGGCCTCCCTCTCAAAGGGAAGAGCAGCACCCATATTTCAGTCAGGTGAAGAGTAAGTGAGATCTTTGTTGTTTAGTTGCTAAGTCGTGTCTGACACTTTTGAGACCCCATGGACTGTAGCCAGCCAGGCTCCTCCATCCATGGGATTTCCCAGGCAAAAATACTGGAACGAGTTGCCATTTCCTTCTTTAGGGGATCTTCCTGATCCAGGGATCAAAGCAGCATCTCCTGCATTGGCAGATGGATTCTTTATTGCTGAACCATCATGGAAGCTCCAAGTGAGATCTACTTTTAGCTGATGACTGACGAGGTACTCAGAAAAACTTTTCACAAAATAATAACTAAATCTTGAAGAATGAAAAACCCCACTGTTTTGAGACATCAATGGGAGATTCTCAAATTATGCAATTTTATAAGAACAAAAACTTGCACTGCAGTCCAGAAGAAGAAGTAGCTGTAGCTTGTGTCCCACACCAAGCTGCAAGGTTGTCTGAAGCTGATGCCTAGTTCACCACTGGAAAAATGAGTCTTGGGTCAGGGAGAAAAGGGTAAATTTTAAGACTTCCAACACTGAGAAAGACCTACAGAAGAGAATGAAATAGTTGCAGGCCAGTGGCATCTCCTGTCTTCCAACTTGAAGAATGAGTTATTTCCTTCTGAAGCAGAGCTTTACAGCCTCCAACTTAAATATACAGCACCCATATTTTCAGACCAAAACAAGTACAAAATTCTAACCAAAGTTTATCAAACTAAACCCATAAGTTAATCTACAGCTAAATACTAATACAAGTTAACTTGTATTAACTTGCTAATATATACTGTTAATATATATACTTGTTAATATATACTGTCTCTTTATTTTCAGGCTCCTCCTGACCATAAATGAATTATTGTGGTGGTGGTTTCATTCATTAAGTTGTGTCCGACTCTTTGTGACCCCATGGACTGTAGCTCATCAGGCTCCTCTATCCATGGGATTTACCAGGCAAGAATACTGGAGTGGATTGCCATTTCCTTCTCCAGGCAATCTTACTGACCCAAGAATTGGACTTGTGTCTCCTGCACTGCAGGCAGATTCTTTCACTGCTGAACCACCTTACATCATCACAGTCAACTGTGTCATTGCCTGTTAAGAACAATATTGCATAGGAACCTGGAGTGTTAGGTCCAGGAATCAAGGTAAATTGGAAGTGGTCAAACAAGAGATGGCAAGAGTGAACATCAACATTTTAGGAATCAGTGAACCAAAACATACTGGAATGGGTGAATTTAACTCAGATGACCATTATATTTACTTCTGTGGGCAAGAATCCCTTAGAAGAAATGAAGTGGCCATGATAGTCAACAAAAGAGTCCAAAATGCAGTACTTGGATGCAATCTCAAAAGCTACAGAATGATCTCTGTTCGTTTCCAAGGCAAACCATAAAATATCAGAGTAATCCAAGTCTGTGCCCCAACCAGTAATGCTGAAGAAGCTGAAGGTGAATAGTTCTATGACCTAAGAGACATTCTAGAACTAACACCCAAAAAAGATGTCCTTTTCATTATAAGGAACTGGAATGCAAAAGTAGGAAGTTAAGAGATACCTGGAGTAACAGGCAAATTTGGCCTTGGAGTACAAAATGAAGCAGGTCAAAGGCTAAAAGAGTTTTGCCAAGAGAATGCACTGGATATTGCAAACACCCTCTTCCAACAATGCAAGAGAAGACTCTACACATGGACATCTCCAGATGGTCAATACCCAAATCAGATTGATTATATTTTTTTGTGCCAAAGATGGAGAAGCTCTATACAGTCAGCAAAAACAAAACTGGGAGCTGACTGTGGCTCAGATCATGAACTCCTTATTGCAAAATTCAGACTTAAATTGAAGAAAGTAGGGAAAACCACTAGACCATTCAAGTATGACCTAAATCAAATCCCTTACTTTTATACAGTGGAAGTGACAAACAGACTCAAGGGACTAGATCTGATAGACTAGTGCCTGAATAACTATGGATGGAGGTTTGTGACATTGTATAAGAGACAGTGATCAAGAATATTCTCAAGAAAAATAAATGCGAAAAGGCAAAATGGTTGTCTGAGGAGGCCTTACAAATAGCTGAGAAAAGAAGAGAAGCTAAAAGCAAAGGATAAAAGGAAAGATATACTTATTTGAATGCAGAGTTCCAAAGAACAGCAAGGAGAGAGAAAAAAGCCTTCCTCAGCAATCAATGCAAAGAAACAGAGGAAAACAATAGAATGGGAAAGACTAGAGATCTCTTCAAGAAAATTAGAGATACCAAGGGAACATTTCATTGCAAAGATGGGCACAATAATTTCCAGAAATGGCATGGACCTAACAGAAGCAGGAGATATTATGAAGAGGTGGCAAGAATACACAGAAGAAACATACAAAAAAGATCTTCATGACCCAGATAACCACGATGGTTTGATCACTCACCTAGATCCAGACATCCTGGAATGTGAAGTCAAGAGGACCTTAGGAAGCATCACTATGAAAAAACCTAGTGGGGGTGGTGGAATTCCAGTTGAGCTATTTCAAATTCTAAAAGATAATGCTGTGGAAGTGCTGCACTCAATATACCAGCAAATTTGGAAAACTCACCAGTGGCCACAGGGCTGGAAAATGTCAGTATTCATTTCAATCCCAAAGAAAGGCAATGCCAAGGGATGTTCAAAGTACTGCACAATTGCACTCGTCTCACACACTAGCAAAGTAATGCCCAAAATTCTTCAAGTCAGGCTTCAACAGTACATGAACTGTGAACTTCCAGATGTTCAAGCTAGATTTAGAAAAAGCAGAGGAACCAGAAATCAATTGTCAACATCCATTGGATCATAGAAAAAGCAAGAGAGTTCCAGAAAAACTTCTACTTCTGCTTTATTGACTATGCCAAAGCCTTTGACTGTGTGGATCACAACAAACTGTGGAAAATTCTTAAAGAGATGGGAATATCAGACCACCTGAACTGCCTCCTGAGAATTCTGTATGCAGGTCAAGAAGCAGCAGTTAGTACTGAACATGGAACAAGAGACTGGTTCCAATTCGGGAAAGGAGCATGTCAAAGCTGTATATTGTCACCCTGGTTATTTAACTTCCACGCAGAGTACATCATATGACATGCTGGGATGGATGAAGCACAATCTGCGATCAAGATTGCCAGGAGAAATATCAATAACCTCAGATATGCAGATGACACCACCCTTATGGCAGAAAGTGAAGAAGAACTAAAGAGCCTCTTGATGAGAGTGAAAGAGGAGAGTGAAAATGTTTACTTAAAACCCAACATTGAGAAAGCTAAGCTCATGGCATCTGGTCCCATCACTTCATGGCAAATAGATGGGGAAACAATGGAAACAGTGAAAGACTTTATTTTCTTGGGCTCCAAAATCACCACAGATGGTTGCTGCAGCCATGAAATTAAAAGATGCTTGCTCCTTGGAAGAAAAGCTATGGCCAACTTAGATAACATATTAAAAAGCAGTGACATTATGCCAACAAAGGTCCATCTAGTCAGCTATAGTTTTTCCAGTAGTCATGTATGGATGTGAGAGTTGGACTACAAAGAAAGCTGAGCGCCAAAGAATTGATGCTTTTGAACTGTGGAGTTGGAGAAGTCTCTTGAGAGTCCCTTGGATTGCACGGAGATGCAATCAGTTAATCCTAAAGAAATCAGTCCTGAATTTTCATTGGAAAGACTGATGCTGAAGCTGAATCCCCAATACTTTGGCCCCCTAATGCAAAGAACTGACTCATTGGAAAAGATCCTGATGCTGGGCAGGATTGAAGGTGGGAGGAGAAGGGGTCAACAGAGGCTGAGGTGATTGGATGTCATCAACAGCTCGATGGGCATGAGTTTGAGTAAGCTCCAGGAGCTGGTGATAGACAGGGAGGCCTGGCGTGCTACAGTCCGTGGGGTCACAAAGAGTCGACAGCGTTAAGCGACTGAACTGAACTGAACTGATATCGACTATGCTTATTGTGGGGGTCATTTGCAATATAGGTAAATACAGAATCATTATATTGTACAACTGAAACTCATATAGTGTTGTATGTCAACAACACTTCAATAAAAAAGACAATATAATGTACAACAGCTATAAGATTGACAAGGAATTAAAAGATTTGAGCAGCACTACAAACTAACACAATCCAGCAGGCATCTATAAAACACTACACATTCTTCTCAAGGGCACATAAGACATTTTAAAAACTAGATCATATGTTAGACCATAAACAAGTCTCAATAAATTTATAGGAGCTGAAATCATACAGTCTCTTCTCTGACCACAATGAATGAAATTAGGAATCAATGAGGAATGAACAGTTGGAAAATGCTCAGTTGGGCTTCCCTTGTGGCTCAGTTGGTAAAGAATCTGTCTGCAATGCAGGAGACCTGGGTTCAATCCTTGGGTTGGGAAGATCCCCTGGAGAAGGGAAAGGCTACCCACTCCAGTATTCTGGCCTGGAGTATCCCATGGACTGTATAGTCCATGGGGTCACCAAGAGTCGGACACGACTGAGCGACTTTCACACACTCACGTGGAAATTAAACAACACACTCTGAAAAAGAAAAAAAAAGTGAGCCAAAAAATTAGAAGAGAAATTAAAATACACTTTTAAATTAATGGAAATGAAAATACAACATACTAAAAGATATCGAATGAGTGAAATTAAGAAATTTCCTATTCCTTCATCCTCTTCCTCCGGTGTCTTCGATCTCTCCTCTACTGGTGGCTCCTTCCACAATTAATGAATATTCTCACTGGCTACCAATAACCAGAACACTAAGCAACATATCTATGCTGATTTATCTTTCTGTGCCATACCCTGTCCCCACCCTTCTAATCGCCCCTCCTCCACAACTGCTATGCGAACATTCTGCCTTTATGTTCCCCTTTGATTTAAACTTCTTAAAACAGTCAATACTGAGAGCCTCCATTTCTCCACCTCCCTCATGCATCCCTCCCTGCATTCACAGTCCTCTATCCTCATATGACTTTGAATCATAATAAAGATTTAGGAGCACTTGGATTATTATGTGAACTGAACTACAATAAAAAGAGGGGGTCAAGGAGTACAACTGAAAGGCTGAGGTCTCTGCTAAGATCACCTTGCCTTGAGTGCCAACAAACCAATCAGAACATCCATTTCTTTTCTTTGGAGAAGCAGTGGCCCTGCTGTCTCTCCCTGGAAATACTTTTCTCCTGGTCACATCTGGATCCAACTTTAAGTACCCTCTGGATTCATTCTGGTGGGGAAGCATCTTTGTCACAAGGCACATGGTGTCCTTTTTGTACACAGTGTCATTCTGTTACTGAGTCCAAGCTCACCGTGCTCACCATACTACAAGTCAGTGAATCCGAGACGAGGTGTTGAGGCAAGGAATACGACTTTATTCAGAAAGCTGCCTGACCAAGAGTATGGCAGACTAATGTCTCAAAGTAACTGTCTTGTCTGGGTTTGGATGCCAGGTTCTTTTATAGAACCAGAAAGAGAAGCAATGAGGAACTGAAGTCAAAAAGCAGAATAAAGAGGGAGAGGCAGTGAGGAAAGAAAGTAAAAAGGGCCATCAGTCTTGCAAAATATCACCTGAAGGGGCTTTGAAAGGAGTGTGTTAATATCTTCTTTTCTTTGCAGCCATTCACAGGTACGCAGGGTCAGATTATCTCTCTATGAGCTGAACAAAGGCTCTTTAGCTTAACAGTTAGGCAGACGGGCAGGGTCTTTTGAGGCAAGCCATTATGTATGATTCTGATAACAACAGCAGTGAGAAGCAAGTCAAAGAAACAGCTCCAGCACGGAGTCAGAGTTGGTTCTTCTCTGCAACAACACCACCCCCAATCTCTTCATTCCCCAAAATGCCACCAACACAAGGTTCCATATAGAGCAGACTGTGTCTAAAAATGTCAAATACTGGAAAGAGCTTACCCCACAACATTGCCAATAATTTAAAATCAAAGAGGAAATTCTAGAAGTACTTGACCACATTTCCACCTAGTTTTTTTCCCAGGCCTCCTTCCTGAGAGGACCCCATCAGGTGTTGTTTTTTGTTTTTTTTTTAGTTTGGAGGATGATTGCTTCCCAGATGGTGCTAGTGGTAAATAGTCACCTGCCAACGGAGGAGACCCAGTGACTCGGGTTTGATCCCTGGATCAGGAAGATCCCCTGAAGTAGGAAATGGCAATCCACTCGAGTATTCTTGCCTGGAGAATTCCATGGACAGAGGATCCTGGTGGGCTACAGTCCGTGGGACACAAAAAGTTGGGCACAACTGAGCAACTGAGCACACACACACAATTGCTCTACAGTATTGTGTTGGTTTTTGCTGAACAACAACTTGAATCGGCCATAAGTGTATGTATGTCCTCTCTCTCTTGAACTTCCCTCCCACTCTCTCCCTCCCACATCAGGTTTTGATCTCATCTTTTCTCAGGCCCTTTGCACCCTCCCTCACATTCCTCTGACCTCTTTGGCAGAGCCGTGCATGGTCTCATGGTTACCCATCTTCTCTCCCATGCCCAGCAGCCTACCTTGGTGCTGTCCTTAAGCTTCCCTGTGGTCTCCTTGAGAGCAACTCCAGATCTGGTTATTGAAGTAACACTGCTGTTATCCTGATATGGCTGGTAAAGAAGAGCTTGTTGGGGAACACTACAAAACGTAAATTTGCATTCTTTGGTAGAAAAATAAGTCTTTTTATACCCTCTCATGCTGGCCCTCCTGGACGATAGCCATTCACCCATCACAGCAGTGGAGAATCCAGCTCTGGAGGTGGAAGGTGGGGAAGGCCTACATGTGTGTGATGCCAGGAGCAAGGAAGCATGGAAAAATGAGAGGGAAAGCACACCTGGATGCAAGAAAACACATGATTCCAAAGTTAAACAAAACAGAGTGAAACCCATTCTTGATGAAATAAAACCCCAGCTGCACCATACAACCATTTCTTCCTTATTACATAAGTTGCCAAGTTACGTTCATCACACTGGCATTTGGCCAATGTAAGAACAAGCACGAGGATCTCCCCGAGATTGTTCCTGGGATGTGAACAATGGGGACGACTCCCGTTGTTTCTGGAACCTCCCTGCCAGAGATGCTGATTGATTGGCGGAAGGCAGGAGGAGCAGAGGATGCCAGAATCTATTGCAGATTTGCCAGAGAAGCGTCGGCTTGTCGATGATGTTGTGCAGCAACTTATGTTGAATTTGAAGACAGTAAATGTCATATGAAAGCATAAGTGATTTATATATGAGACTACGGGCGCACTTAAAATCTGCAGTGTAATGGTACGAGATACCAACAGATGGCATGTTTTTTGGTAATTACCACAGACGAAAAACAAAAAGACAAAATACCTTGAAGAAAGAAATAACTGTTCGAGAGCAATTAGCTGCAAAGCATGAACCATTTCCCCCTCTTGCTCCCTCTCCCAATTTTTAGAACATTCAGTCCCTCTATCAACTTGATGAACTATGCCTTTGTACTTTAATTAACAAAAACCAGAGCAATCAAATCAAAAGTCAGTCTGTTCTCCGCTACACTTTCCAGCCTCACAATACACCATCCAGCAAAATGCAGAATGCCTTGCTAAAGGCAGAGGGGAAAGAACAAAACAGAATATTCAAGGTGCGTTCTAAGCTCTAGCTCAATTGCCTATGCATAGGGCAACCTATTTCCAAATAGCTAATCTTCTGTGTGATTTTTTTCAAATAGAAGCATTGAAGTGTTTTACTTCTCTTGCTAGGCTTGTTACCAAGAACAAAACAAGTTCAGAGGCAAGAAATCAGAAGTTGGCCACACACCTGGCTTCTCTAGTCCTCAGTCCCTGCTGTACTCCTCCACTGTGGAGCCTGCTTAGACCTAATGCTTCCTTTACTCCAGTCTGTTGGTGAGACTTGAAGCTACATCCTCACTGCCCTCCAGTGGCTCTGGGATTTGCTCTTGGTTTTCCTGCATGAATTCTAACAGGTTTCTGTAGCTGTTTGACCTCTGGATTGGCTGCTTACACTTGGCTCGTATATTTTAATCTTCTGGCCCTGTCTACCTTCCATGTTGCCCATGCTATCTTCTCTTTGATTCTTTCACCTTAGAATCCCTATGGGGATTCCCTGGTGGCTCAGTGGTAAAGAATCTGCCTGCCAATGCAGAGGATGCAGGAGATGTGGGTTTAGTTTCTGAATGGGGAAGACCCCTGGAGAAGGAAATGACGACCCACTCCAGTACTCTTGCCTGGAAAATCCCATGGAAAGAGGAGCCTTGTGGGCTCCAGTCCATAGAGTTAGAGTCGGATATGACTGATTGACTAAACAACAATTATCTTCACTACTTTTTACATCTTTATTATTCTTCTTTAATTATATGTTCTTATACCATAGTCCTCAAGCTAACTTTCAATGCAGAAATTTCACTACTTCACAGCACAGTTTGTTTTCCCAGTCATTATCCACCCTCACTTTCTACAAGCCATCTTGACACTTGTGCACGAAGCCAGGCTCTCTCTGCTCTGGCCGTAATGAAACATCAGAGAGAACAGGTCTAAATTATTCCTGCCCATCAGTAAGAAGCACTGCATTTTTCATTTAACAAAATGGAAACATAGGTTTCACACCAGAGCAAAGTGCATGTTCCTCATACTTTTAGCCCCCTACATACCAACAAGTTCCACTCTGAGAACGTGTTCCTAAGTCTAATTGGCTTATAAGTCTGACAAAGTTAGCCTAGGTACCCAACTGACACAACCGGCCATATAGTACTGTGGGTTTATAATACTTTTCACGCAAATAATACATTAGAAAAAATAAGAAAAATTTTGAATTAGTTAATTAATTTTGGTTGCTCTGGGTCTTTGTTGCTGCATATGGGCTTTCTCTAGTTGCAGTGAGCAGGGCCTACCCTTCATTGTGGTACACGGGCTTCTCATTGCAGTAGCTTCTCTTGTTGTGGAGCACGGGCTGTAGACACACGAGCTTCAGGAGTTGCAGCTCCCAGGCTCTAGAGCAGGCTCTAGGCATTCAGATCAGTAGTGCAGCTCGCAGCCTCAGTAGTTGTGACTCCCAGGCTCTAGAGCACAGGCTCAGTATTTGCGGTGCACAGGCTTAGCCGCTCCGTGGAATGTGGAATCTTTCTGGACTAGAGATCGACCCCATGTCTCCTTCCCTGGCAGGTGGAATCCTATCCACTGGACCACCAGGGAAGTCCAAGGGACACTTCTTCAGAAGCAGTATTGTTACCATCTCTAAGTGAGGGATAAATTGATAATAGAACCAGTAGTAGGGAATAGGGTAGTACCATCTACCCAGCCCTATCTAGCCACTGATGTACATATGTGTCATCTTTCCCCCTCATCACATCAATGGAAAGATCACTTGGTGACTGCCTATCTTGCTATACAACACGGTGAACATGGATTCCCTACTGAAAGCCTGCTAGAATTTCTCAAGTTCAAAGACAGAGGTACCAGGCAGCTGTGTGCATGATTAACCCAAATACAATTAGAAATCCAACTCCACTAACAAAGTGATCTCCTTTAAAATGATCCTTAAGGAGATAAAAGTCCTAAAAAATTTTAAACAATATTTTACAGATACACAACTGTTTGCTGTAAATATGATTCATACACTATCGTTTCTTAGATGGAGATATTAGGACATGATCTCTATTAGGTTATAACTGACTTTTTTTTCTATATATGATTTCTTTGAGATATTTGGGTGAATTATTTGGAAAGGAGATTTTTGGTAAATAGTCCTGAAACAACAAAAATTCCATGTTTGATTATAACTTTGTACACTTTAAAAATCTTACTGTCTTATTTGTCAGTTATACCTCAGTAAAGCTGGGGGGTAGATATGGAACTTTTAAAAAAATTCTATGTTTGAAATACCACCCAAAATATAAACAATATCTGCAAAATAAAACCATTAAAGGTAATCGTTATGAGGTAAGTCCAAAAGGTACCAAGTATCATGTACTATTGATACTGGTAGTTTTTAGAGCAGCAAAATACCACATGAGGCTCCAATCTGGCCAGTCCCATGGTTTTGTAATAAATGAGGTATGACCAGGACTCAGCCATGCCCTCATACTGCCTTCCTGCTATAATGGCACAACTCAGTGGATGCAACAGAAGCTGTATGATACTCAAACCCCAAAATAGTTACAGTCTGGCCCGTGACAGAAGAACTTGCTGACTCCTGCTCTAGGAAAAAAATACTAATGCTTTGGCCAAAAAAGAGTACAATTTCTTTAGTGTGCTTCAGAAAAAAAAATTAAAGTAACAAAATGGAACAAAAAAGCTGTTACTAAAATCACCAAAACCAAATCAGATTGAAGGACTAGGAAGTGTAGGTGTGAGAGTTGAGCTTTATAGCTACACAAAGGCTCTAGTAATCTCACTAATTAATAATTTTAGTTGATATTTGTTGTGTTCCTTGTATGTTCCAGGTAGTCTGGTAGCCACTTTACATACATCATTTCTAGTTTTCAAAATAACCCTTCACGGAGGTATTGGACATGTCTATTTCACAGATGAGGACGCTGAAATCAAAATAACTTACTGAAGGCCATGCATATCTAACTCCAAACCTTGCATTTCAGGCATTCCTTAGCATTAAAGAAAGCTTATCGGGGACAGAGTCAACATCACAAATCTCTCCACCCTGTATTGAGAAAATGCTAATATAGAAACTAGTATAAAAAAGTACTTCTGGAGAGTTCTAGTTAAAAAGCAGGAGTATAGTATTCCTGTCACCCTCCCTTGTGAAACCAGCTGAAAAATGAGATGCCAAATGATACACAATAAATAAAATAAGCACAACTTCACATCATAATTCATGAGACAAACACGCCCACTGCAATGAAACTTGATTTATATCTAGGTAGAACATTAAGAAGATGCTGTCAAAAAGTCCATGATTTATTTCTCTGTTAATTTGTTTTCTTCAGATCTTTGCAAAGATGGGGCTCATCTCCCCATGATCTAATCAACTCAGAATATCAGTCTACAGGGCTTGCTTAAATTATCACAAATGCCTTATTAAACCCCATAAGAAATAAGCTAGTTTGTCTCATCAAATTGTCATAATTCCCTTCCATGTTCAGCTCTTCCTAACTTTTCTCTCCTTAAATCCTCAGCTTGGGCTAGTTTTAGTAATTTTTTTTATGTCCTCAATTCTTTTTATTTTTAATATTTAAATGTGTAAATGTTTTATTCCAAAGATTTTTCAAGACACTAATTATTTGCCTCCATTTAAGTATTTTCTTTGGTAAGTATTTTTACAAGAAAATGTGCATAGAATAAGTTGTCTCTACTTAAAATAACTTTTGTTTCCCTAAATTTAAATAATACAAAAATCATAGACTTCATCAATTGCATTCCGTTTTAACAAAGAATATAAATCTATCCAATTAAAAATAAGATCCATCAAAATATTTCTTCTACAAGTCAAGATATTGCAAATAACACTATAGGTTTTCAGAATTAACTTTTACACTGCAATTCAGCAGATGATCTTGCCTCCTACTTTGCTTCATATAAAACAAGAGCCAATAGGAATAAACAAACCACTGCTTTCATGCCCTTTATTACAACTTTTAGTATTATATGAGAATCACTGCATTGTCATGTTTCCAGTACTCTGGTCAAATGGACCACTTGCTGATGTTCTTTTTCACTAGGAGTGCTTCATTGAGATGCAACTTACATGTAGTAAAATGCATAAATGCTCCATGGATTTCAATATAGAACAATTCCATTATCCTAGAAATTTTTCTCCTGCCCCCTTTCCAAATAATTTATCCCCACACCTTGAGGCAACAACTATTCTGATTTCTATCATCATAGATTAATTTTGTATACTCTAAAACTTCATGTAAATGAAATCATGCAGTGTGTATTATTCAGTATCTGACTTACTTAGCTCAACATGTCTATGCAATGTATCCATAAACATTACAGATGTTTATACTGCCTGTTATGCAGCTCATTTATTTTTATTGAATAAATATTGCATAAATTGTTTATCCATTCTCCTCATGATGAGAAATTGTGCTATAATTCATAAAGCTAATAGGAATATTCTTGTGAGTCCTTTTGTGAACATGTGCATGTGAAATTGCTATGTGATGGAAAGGTGTTCGTTTAATTTTATTAGAAACTGGCACACAGATTGCCAAAGTGATTATGTCATGGTGGCTCTGCTTTACACACATCCTGACTTCCTCAGCTGTGCTTCCTTAAATGTACTCTGTCACTTCCTGGAATGTCTTTCCAGTGCTTGTGGGTTGAATTCAGCCATCCTTTTGGGTGTGATTCATTAGCTTAATCTTCCATGAGGATTTTCTACCCTAGCTCCTGTCTTAAACAGCCAAAATGCATTTTTAAAAAATCTGCTCTAGCCTTTCTAAGAATTTTTTTTTACTACTCCTTAGGATCTTTTTCACTCAGCTTTTTGTATATTACATCCTATGAAAGACAGATTGTACTATGCACTGTTTCATCCCTCAGGCCTAGCTCACAGACAATGCCAACCATACAGCAAGTACAGACTGAAGATTTGTTGAATGAATAAATGGCTTTATATATACAATATCTCTTTCCTAAAAGAAATCATGTTCTACTAATTTCTATAATACCTAAAATTCCTTGCACTAAAATAAGAAAACAGATATCTGATGTGTGCTTACAACAATTTGTTAAAATACATGGAAATTATAATTAAATTAGATTTGGTGGATATGCAAAGTAATCAGTGGATTTACATTTTATCACATGATTCTAATAATCTTACTTTCTCATTTGATTGAAAAGCAACCTTTTTGTTCTCAGGTGAAAGTGGAAGCATGTAAATGTTCTTCCCTAAATTTATTTCAAATCAGAGCTGATTTCATATACTGTTTTCATAATACACATACATGCAAACGTATTCATAGAGATTCTTAAATATTAATCAAGAGCACTTGAGCATTTGGTTGTTCCAACTGACTCTCATTTAAAAGGAAATTTAATTTTTTGAAAAGGCTGCTATATTGCAACTCAATTATTTCCTAGGATATAGCTGTATTAATGTTCTTAATTTTAAATTGCCAGGGATTGTATTAAATGACAACAATTAAATTAATGTATAATTGGGTGAAGTCTTCTAGCTTTTAAAATAAAATATTTCAAGATAATCTTATAGGGTTATTTAAACTCATGAAGTGAGTACTTATTTTAGAAGGAAGAAGAAAAAAAGTAAAACAATCTGAAATGTTCCATTATCAAGAATATCCATTTACCTCTTGAACTCAGGGGAATACCTCAGGCTCTGCTAGATAAAACTGGTTATTAGATGTCTTCTGATATTTTATCTGCTCTTCCAACATTTAACTCTTATGAGAAATGTCATAACACAAAATGCATTTTATTGTCAGTGGAAATTTAAGAGGAACTGTGGACATGACATTGAATTTCAATATTTTATTTAACTAGTCTAGGAGAGGATTTTCAAATAAAAAGGGTAGAAAAATAAAAGTTTTTAAAAGCAATACATAGCATCTTTTCTTGATGGGAGAAAAATGCAAAACAGTTCAATTTTGTCATTATTTTGATAAAAATAATGTCTTAAAATTTTTGAAAAGACGTTTAGTAAAAGGTGGCTTGGAAGAGATTGTGTGCTTGGTCTTATACTTTTAAAAGTATATGTTCATCATTTAAACCAGGAATCTCCAAACATTTTCTGGAAAGGACCAGATAGTAAAAAATTGTCGCTTTACAGGTCATTTAGTTTCTGCTGCACCCACTCAACTTCACCTTCACAGCTATGGGCAACATGAAAACACACTATCATGGCTGTGTTTTCATAAAACTTTATTTGCAAAAATGTCTACAGGCTATAGTTTTCTGACTTCTGATTTATATAATACAAGAAAAATAAAATCCAATAGGATTTTTTCCTTCAGTTTGAAACAAATTCTATCCATTTTAACATTGTACGACTTTCTAATGATAAAAAAGCTTTACTTATACATCATTTAAGACAGATGATTTTTCTTTATCTTTATCTTTTTTTATCACTGCATCCCTGATCATCCTAACATCTTGACACCAAGCAATTTTCTTGTGACTAGTCTTTCCCAGCAGCAGTTAGCAATCACCGTGGCTCAGTTTAAGACCGCCTCTTCTATGTCACTAGAAATTTTCAACCATCTGATTGAGTTTCTTCAACATTGAAATGATAAACACCATTTCATTTTTTTTGGTATGTGAATGTATTGGCATCTTCTACACAAGTCAAAAGAAATATGAACATGGTTCTATTCAAAATATTTAACATGTGATATAGATGTATAACGGAATGATACTCCGCCATAAAAAAGAATGAAATAATGCCATTTTCAGGAATATGGGTAGACCTAGAGATTATCATACTAAGTGAAGTAAGCTGGACAGAGAAAGACAAATATCATACAATATCACTTGTATGTGGAATCTAAAAAGAATGATACAACTGAACATACTACATTTTTAATAAAACCAGAGCATGCTCTGTAGCAAAGCCTTGCTATAGAAGAGAAACTACTTTAGCAGAGCTTTATCTACCTAGGAGCCCTGTCTTTCCATTTCACCTAAAGGGAGGAATAGAAAGGCTAAGAAACACTTATGAAGTTCACTGCCCAGGAACTCAGTCCCACTAAAAGACTGAGATTTAATTATAAGATAATAAATACATCTTCCTCCTCCATGTTTCATCATCATATCAACAGAGCTCTAGTTTAATAACTATGTGATAGTGTGATAGGGTGAAGAAATGCATACTTGGTCATTCAGATACCAAAATAGATTTCCCAGAAGTATTTGGCCTTCTTTCCCAGTTCTTGGCTCACAGTTCCCCAAACTCTTGGAATTTCCTAAGTGTTGAGAGTAACAAAGTTTCTAAGAGAGTAAATCTTTGAAACCTCTCATGAATAAAAATTCTGTAACTATGTATGGTGATGGATATTCATTAGAAAACAAAGGAATGATCATCAGACTAGCTCAGAAAATAGCTGAATCGCTGCCGCAAGATCTGCCTTGCAAGGAATATTAAAAGAAGTTCCTCAGAGGAAAAGCAAAGGATATACGTCAGAAAACTCAGGTCTACAAAAGAAAGGAAGGGTGTTAGAGAAGGAATAAACTAAGATTGCTTTCACATTTGGGCAATTATGAATAGAGCTGCTCTAAACATCCATGTGAAGATTTCCATGTGGAGATACATTTTTTTTATTTTGGGGGGTAAATACCAAGGAGCACAGTTGCTAGATCATTGGTAAGAGAACACTTAGTTTTATAAGAAACCACCAAACTGTCTTCTAAAGATCCTGTACCTTGGCATTCCCACCAGTAGGTTAAGCTCCAGAAAAAAATGATTTCTCCTGAAGACAGGACTTACGAAGAAGAAAAGAATGCATATTTCAAAATAACTATTTTTCCCCTCCAGCTGAAAGGATGAGATTTTTCTCCAATCTTCACTGGGAGAACATGGTAGAGCTCTTGGAGATAAAATTCAAAGAAGGGTGGGGACTTCCTAGGTCTGCAGTTTTTAACTTCACACTCGTCCGCATGTAACCTTCAGCAATTCATAATTATAGCTCAGATTTTCCTACTCCAGCACTCGTTCCTGTGGGTGTTTCTGCCTCAGTGACTCTCTGTAGCTACCTATTTCTCCAATTTGTGGGGCAATGGGTCAATCTTCAGTGTGCTCAGTCCTTTACTTGTTATGGTAGAGTGACAACTTCCAAGCTCCTTTTACACTGGACCAGAAACTAGTGTCAAAGAAAAACAGTACTGGGTGCTTGTGAGAGGTAGCAAGTCAGATTTTTTCAGACTCCTGCGGGAGTGGAGAGTGACTCTAGAGGTGGTGGTGGTTTAGTCACTAAGTCTTGTCTGACTCTTGTGACCCCATGGACTGCAGCCTGACAGGTTCCTCTGTCGATGGGATTCTCCAAGCAAGAATACTGACGTGGGTTGCCATTTCCTTCTCCCGGGGATCTTCCTGACCCAGGAATCGAACCCGGGTCTCCTGCATTGCAGGCAAATTCTTTACGGACTGAGCTACGAGGGAAGCCCAAGAGTGACTCTGGCATGGTACAAATTCAACTCTAACTGAGGTGAAGGTAACTGAGGTGTTTAAAGGGAGCACAGAGAGAAAACAAAAAAGAGACTACAGGGAAGTGAAGAAGAACAAAGGGACTGCAGGGAGTAGGAGGAAATGGAAAATTATAAGAGGGAAGTAAGTGGAGAATTACTGAAAATGGTTTGGCAGGATGGATTGGGACCTACGCTTTGTGGTTTGGCAGCATTGTGTCTTCTTGAGCAAGCACTCTGCAGGGGAGCTGGGATCACAGCGAGGAATGTGACTGGTACAGATGGAAGCCAAGCTAAAGTCTGGTCCAGTCTCTTAGCACTATGTTGGGGCAAGTCCTTTTTCCTTTTGTGCCATGTGGGAGTTAGCAGGTTGTCCTTTCCCTTACAGGCATATCTTACTTTACGGTACTTCCCAAATACTGCATTTTTACAAACTGAAGCTTTGTGGCAACCCCGCATGGAGCAAGTTTACGGGTGTCATTTTTCCAACAGCAATTGCTCATTTCCTATCTCTGGGTCATGTTTTGGTAATTCTTGCAATATTTCAGGCTTTTTCACTATTACGATGGTATTTATTATGGTAATCTCTGACCAGTGATCTTTGATATTACTAGTATGACTCGCTGAAGGCACAGATGATAGTTAGCAACTTTGAGCAATTAAGCAGTTTTTAATTAAGGTATGTACATTGTTTTAGACATAATGTTATTAACACTTAACAGACTACGTTAGAGAGGAAACATAACTTTTATATGCACTGGGAAACCAAAAAATTTCTATGACTCACTTTATTGCGATATTCTCTTTATCACCATGGTCTGGAACCAAACTCACAATATGTCTGAGATATGCTTGGATATACAAATTGGCCAGAAATCTAAAACTAAGTGTGCAGGCTTCCCTGGTGGCTCAGTGGTAAAGAATCCACCTGCCATTGCAGGAGACACAGGTTCTATTCCTGATCCAGGAGGATCCCCTGTGCTGTGGAGCAGCTAAGCCTGTGTGCCACAGCTACTGAGCCTGTGCTCTAGAGCCTGAGAGCCATAATAACTGAGCCACAGCTACTGAAGTCCACATGCTCTGGAGCCCGTGCTCCACAACAAGAGGAGCCACCACCATGAGAGGCCTGAGCACAGCAATGAAGACCCAGCACTGCCAAAAAGAAAGAAAGAAAGAAAGAAAATGATAAAACTAAGTGCGCAGTGTTTTTACAATTTTAGTTTTAATTCTTGATAACGATTCTTCCCAAAACAGCTAGGAGTATGAATAATATGAAAATAATATAAATTAGTGATTTTCAGGTCTACCATATCCTTCTGCATGCATCTGTGCTAAGTCACTTTAGTCTGTTAAAGTGTTTAAGTCTGACTCTTTGTGACGCTATGGACTATAGCCCACCAGGTTCCTCTGGCCATGGAGTTTTTCAGGCAAAAATACTAGAGTGGGTTGCCATTTTCTTCTCTAAGGTATCTTTCTGATCCAGGGATTGAACCTGTGTCTCTTATGTCTCCTGCATTGGCAGGTGGGTTCTTTACCACTAGCACTGCCTGGGAAGCCCCAATGTGGTACATACACTGTTTTTTTTTTTGCTTTGCGTTTTTTAAAATTGTGAAAGTATGACAACACATTTACAGGAAACTTGGAAAATATAGAACAAGGTTGCATATAGTTTCACTATGTAGAGTAATTATTTTTCAAAGTAGATAAATTAAGATGTTTAGTTGAAGTTTCAATATCAAACTCTCAAAAATTATTAAAATGAATAAACACAGAAATAGAAGGATATAGTCCTGGGTTGGAAAGATCCTCTGGTGGAGGACATGGCAACCCACTCCAGTATTCTCACCTGGAGAATCCCCATGGACTATAGCCCCCAGGCTCCTCTGTCTATGGGGTCGTGCAGAGTCAGGCATGACTGAAGCGACTTAGCATGCATACATGCAGAAGGATATAGTAGACTTGAAAATCACTGTGAACCAATTCAACATAATTAAGATTTATACAGTTTTCACAAAACTGTAGGATAAAAAATTCTATTCAAGTTCCCATTGACTGTAAACTAAGAGACACTTGATCATACCCAGGGACATAAAACAAGGTGCAAAAATTTCAGTATATTTGCTATTTATTATGTAACACCCATAGTGGTGTGTAAAAAGTACTGCAGAATAAAACTCATTAAGATTTTTGCAACAAAATGTATGAATATTCACACTAAGTGGGATAAATAAAAACACACACAACCTCACATCAGCTCAGCTCAGGTTTTACATCCAAATGCATTTTGGTGCCAAACAATGAAAAACTTTCATTTTGTGGAGAATTTTAAATTTCAAAATTGCAGATGAGTGGTAGTGAATCTTTATTGCCATATACTTTTTCCTTCCTAAACTGAAGTCTTTCAAAATAGATGAAAACCAGCGTGAAACTTGCAATGAGAAAGAGAATTTAGGCTAAACGTTGTGCATAATAACTTGTAACAAGGCAGACTTAGTAAATCTTCTCCCTTTGAAATTCATTTTTATTGGCGAGTGTGTCTGATACTTGATGGCATGATTTCCTTTGGGAGCTACACAGTGTGTACACACACGCTGGTTTTTTTTCCTTGGATAAGATTTCTTCAAGTGAAACACTTTGTTTCCATCTCTGTTGTAATTGTCTGCATGCTGGTGCGTGACAATGTCTGGTTCTTGTGCTCCCCTAAGCATGCAGTCTGTCAAGTGCCTTCTTGGCAAGCTCTCTCCTGGGCTGGTATTTTGACAAGTATCTGATATGCTGTAGCTCTCAAAATCCAGTTCTTATTTGGTAAAGGATTTGGAATGACCACAGGCTTTTTGTGTCCCCTCTGCCCCTCCCAACATGTTGCTGTTGGAGGTTTGCTGTGACAGCCAGTTTGAAGAGCACTGTGCTAAGAGACGGCTCTCTTCATCCTTCAGATGCTACCTAAATTTAGTTTGAATGGACTTCCTCTTTCATTTTTTTCTCCAGTATAAGACTTCCTTCCCAATCAATACTTATCCATGCATTTATCATTGTCAGAAAAGATGAATGGCAAAATCATCACACAGGGGGATCTTAAAACTCAATGTTTTCATGCTTTTAGATTCATGTTCTATTCTTCATTGAAACTTTAATAAAGACTGTCAGTGAGAGTCAGCAGTAAAATTTGGCCTTGGTTCTGGATTTTCTACTTAACAGATGACCTTGAACAAGCCATATTGCTGTCTTAGTGTCTCATGTAGTATATGAGCATGTCATAGGCTGGTGTGAGAATGAAACTGGTTAATGCTTATAAAGTTCTCAGAACAGACCCTGCATATAGTAAGCATTCAATAAATGTTTACTGTTATTAGCAATATGTACCTGAAACTGCCTAGAAAGCTCTCTTCGATACATAAGGCATAAAAAGGAAAAGTAATAAAATATGCATCTCAGGTTGTATAACCTCTGAAGTGACTAACTTCATTTTTCCTACGGTATTATAAATTCATATGTGATTCCAGTACTGATGGAGAGTCATAAATTACTTCTGTGTCTGTGCATATACCTGGTGCTCAGCAATTTCTTTTCTCCTGAATCTAAATCAGGATGATTCAGAAGGTGATGCTCCCTCTCTCCCTGAAATGGCCTTCCCTCTTGTAGTTTCAAAATTAATCTTTAGTTATCCTTTTAGAGAAAAACTGACATTTCCTCCATGAAGCCTTCATAGATTCTATATCTCACCTTTAATTCCCTTCCTATATCTCAGTGACTATTCCTCTCCATTGTTTAATAATTTTCTATATTTCTGTCTCCCATCAGTTTCTTAAGGGCAGGAGAATCTTTGTCTTCCTAGCGATTCTTACAATGCTCGACACAGCACTATAAGTAGGAAAGTTCAGGCTTAGTCATGTCCGACTCTTTGTGACTTCATGGATCATGGACTGTAGCCCATCAGGCTCCTCTGTCCATGGAGTTTTCCAGGCAAGAATACTGGAGTGGATTGCCATTTCCCCATAAAATGAGATAAAGGACACAGGATGAGTAAGTTAAAGAAGTAAAGGACTGAATGAATGAAGCAAACCAACATTTGTCAAAGCAAAATAGCAACAATTTCTTATCATTTTGGTCTCATTTTACATACATTGTGTACCTAATTTAAAAATATTTTGAAATAACTGAGAGTATTTAGAATTCAAGTAATTATGCCTGATCAGCAATGAATTAGACCAAACTTTCTCATCTCTTTCTTTCTTTTCACAAATAAGAGTACTTCATACAACAAAATAAATTAGGAAAATATACTTTCTCAGTGCCTCAGCAAATAGAGTGGGTCATAGTGACAAATATGACAACAAACAAAGGGTACAGAGAAGACATTTGGAAATTTCATTCAGAAATTCCAAGAAACCAGATCATAAGGAAGCGTGACACCTATCTTCTTTAAGCTAAAAATTAGCTCTCTAATGATACGCTATCCCCTTACCATAATCTGAACTATACACTTTTACTGATATAACGAATTCTTGATCATCTACCACTCTATCTCCCCATTTTATTTACTTGGCTATGCCATGCAGCATATGAGATCTAATTCCCTGACCGGGGATCAAACCCATGCCCCCTGCAGTAGAAGCTCGGAGTCTTAAACACTGGATCACCAGGAAAGTCCCCCATCACTCAATTTTAGATCTAAATCTATTTGGGCATTGTGTCCAGTACTCCTTGTCTTGATTGCTAAATTCTCCTAAGAAAAGTGGTTTGCAATGTTAGCTTTACATTAGAAATACCTAGGAGCTGAAAAACCAGTGCTGCTTTTTCCCAGAGACTGTGATTTTAATAAATCTGTAGTGAGGCTGGTCATCAGGAGTTTGAAAACTCCTCAAGTGATTTTAATGCATCACACTAGAGTTGAGAACCACTGCCCAAGATGATGCTTTATGTCTTTTAGGTCTGTTTAACTCAGTCTTACCCTTAACAAGAGCCTAGGCCTTCCACTAACTGTACATTACATCTTAAAGAGCTTTGATCTTTTTTGGCACTTTGGGATAGGAGAAACTGTTAAGACAGTGGCTCTTTACATTTTAACAATACATTAGTGCTATTTGTGCTCTAATACCCCACTCCAGTACTCTTGCCTGGAAAATCCCATGGATGGAGGAGCCTGGTGGGTTGCAGTCCATGGGGTAGCTAAGAGTCGGACACGACTGAGCGTCTTCACTTTCACTTTTCACTTTCATGCATTGGAGAAGGAAATGGCAACCCACTCCAGTGTTCTTGACTGGAGAATCCCAGGGACGGGGGAGCCTGGTGGGCTGCCGTCTATGGGGTCGCACAGAGTCGGACACAACTGAAGCGACTTAGCAGCAGCAGCAGCAGTACTATTCTGTCCTTACTACTTATATTGAAATTTTGTGGGCCTTTGACCTTGTAGATGAGGACAAAAGCTTACAGATGGCAGAGCAACAAGATACAAGGACACTGGTGGCCCAATTACTGTGCAGTTGTACTGTTCTGTGAGAGAGACATAGATTTCAATCTTTGTCAAGGCACTGTCAACTTGGGTTTCTGTTTCAAGCAGTCAAAACAACAACTTAGCCATACAACTGATCATCTTAAAATGTCAATTTCATGGGACGTTCCTGTAGCATGTTTCAGTTTTTTAGACATTTTTCAGTGTATCATTTGATCTTCAACAAAAAGTCCATAAGGTCACTGGAGCAGATGTTACTATCCTAATGTTATATATGAGTAAAAACAAAGCTCAAAGCATCTTTAGACCTATCAAAAGAGGATGGTTAGAAAACTACAGACCTCGACTTGCCGCTTAGGTTTTCTGAGTTGTGTGCTAACACTCTTTCTACTGCACCGCCCTTCAGTGGAATAAACTCTGATTACACCCATGACAGCTGCATCTTGCACATTGGATCAAGCATTTTAAAAATGGAGACAACAAATGTTCTCAAAAAACCATTCTGACTTTCAATAAAAAGGAAATTTAAAACTGGAGAACATGAGGGCAAAGGTCGTGTTTGCCACAGCTCATGTGTCCCTTGGCACCCAGTCCTCTGCCCTGTGAGTCACGTCAGTGAAAAGAAACGCAGGAAAATACAGAAGCATCTCAGGGATGAAATGAGCACCAGAAGTGATGTGTCACAGATAAGCTAGACTACGAATGAATAGAATAAAAACATGAAATTAAACCACAACCAGCTGCAGGACTTAAAGATATTAGAATTCTTTTCAATGGTAATATTATACTAAAGGAATTGGATGATTGAGACCTAGAAGAAAGGTTACAGCTGTCTGTGAATTTAGTCATTTCCTGTTTCTGTATACAATATGTTGTTGTTCAGTGGCTAAGTTGTGTCCAACTCTTGTGGCCCCATGGACTGTAGCCTGTCAGACTCCTTTGTCTTGCCTGGGATTTTCCAGGCAAGAATACTGTAGTGGGTTGCCATTTCCTACTCTGGGGGATCTTCCTGACCAAAGTTCAAACCAGTGCCTGCTGCATTGACAGGCGGATTCTTTATCACTGCAACACATATCATTTCCAGGGAAGCCCTGTATACGTGTAGTCTGATGCCTACAAATAATTTAAATAAGCAGAAAGAAGAGATCCAAAAACTTATATCCAAACTACTCATTAAATTAAATTGGGACTTCAATCAGTTGCTAAACACATAAGGTAGCTGTTATTTAAGAGCAATTTAGGGGATGAAGGCATTGGTCTATAAGAAATTGAATTGAGAACAATTACATTGAAAAACAACTTTCGGAGAATCTAAGTATCAATTTTGTAAGCTTAAGATTACAATAGTCAGGTTCTTGTAAAAAATGTATGCAAATAATTCTACCTTGTTTTAATTGACTTTCTAAAATCCTACTTTTTTTAAAATTCAAAGTTATGAACTCAAGCAATGAGAACTCATACACTTTCACAAATGGGTTTCAAGTTAGTAAAAGGAGAACGGTTTCATGATGAGTTAAACACCCATTTCCACATTCAACGAGTCAGAAATCTTGGAGGTACTGCTGACATTTGCACTTTGTTTCACATCCTCTATATCCAGTCAGTAACTACGTCATGGCAGTCCTTCTTCCCTGAGTGGGTCAGATGGTAAAGAATCTGCCTGCAATGTGGGAGACCCAGGTTCAATCCCTAGGTTGGGAAGATCCCCTGGAGAAGGGAATGGCTACCCACTTCAGTATCCTTGCCAAGACAAAGGAGCCTGGCAGGCTAGTCCACGGGGTCACAAAGAATCAGATACCACCGAGTGACTAATATTTCAAAAGCTCTAGGATCCATCAGTCTGCCATTTTCACTATTAATACCATAGTCCAAGCCACCACCACTTCAGTATCTGGGCCACTACAATAGACTCTCTACTTCTCTCCACATCTTCTTTTTCCCTTCCCTCTGCTTTATTCTACCACAGAAGCTATGATGGTGTTTTTGTTTTCAATTTATTTTTTTTTATTGAAGGATAATTGCTTTACAGAATTTTGTTGTTTTCTATCAAACCTCAACATGAATCAGCCATAGGTATACATATATCCCCTCCCTTTTAAACCTCCCTTCCATCTCCCTCCCCATTCCACCCCTCTAGGTTGACACAGAGCCCATTTGAGTTTCTTGAGCCATACAGCAAATTCCCATTGGCTATCTATCTTAAATATGGTAGTGTAAGTTTCCAAGTTACTCTTTCCATACATACCCTCTCCTCCCTTCTCCCCATGTCCATAAGTCTATTCTCTGTTTCTCCATTGCTGCCCTGTAAATAAATTCTTCAGTACCATTTTTTTAGATTCTGTATGTATGTGTTAGAATATGATTATGATAGTGTTTTTAAAACATTAGCTATAGTCAACAGAAATCCACACATATACTATGTTTACCAAAAGACATGTACAAGAATATTCCTTGTAGCATTATTTATAATAATATCAAATAATGCACAACCCAAAGGTCTATAACAGTAGGAACGGTAACACCGGGACTCCCCTGGTGGTCCAATGGCCATGACTCCAGGCTCCCAATGCAAGGGGCGCTGGTTCGATCCTTGGTCAGGGAACTCGACCCTGCACAATGCAAGTAAAGAATCCGCATGCTGCAATGCAGATGGAAGATCCCATGTACTGCAACTAAGACTCAGCATGGCCAAGTAAATAACTTTTTGAAAGAAAAGATGACACTGAATTTCTGTACTGCAAGGAAAGTAGAATGAGCTACAACTAGGTGCCTTGGCATGGATGGATCTCAGAAATATGATGCAGAGTGAAATAAGTCAGACACAACAAAGTACCTATTTATAAAGTTCAAGAATAGACAAAGGCAAAGTGTTTTTCTCCAACTTTATTGAGGTATAATTGGAAAATAAATTATGTATGAAGTGTATGATACAATGATTGATATATGTACATATTGTGAAATGATTATCACAATCAGGTCAGTTTACAAATCTATCACTTCACCTCCCAGAGTTACTGTGTGTGTGTGTGTGTGTGTGTGTGTGTGGTAAGAATGCCAAAGATCTGCTTTTTTAGCAAGTTTCTTCTTTACTACATGTTAAATAGATAATTAGTGGGAAGCTGCTTTACTGCACAGCGGGCTCAGCTTGGTGCTCTGTGGTGACCTAGAGAGGTGGGATAAGAGGGTGGGAGAGAGGCTCAAGACAGAGGGGATATATGTCTACATATAGCTGATTCATTTTGTTGTACAGCAGAAACTAACACAACTTTGTAAAACAACGGTTCCCCCTCCCCCCAAAAAAGACTCTGACTCCCACCAGGGCACTCAGTCTCTCTCTCCCTCTTAGATCGCTCATCCTGGGGGAAGCAGGCTGCTGTGTTGTGAGCATCTTTTGGGAGAGGTTTACTTGTGAGAAACTGAATGCTCCAGTCCACAGTCATGGAAGAACTGACACCTAGTTGTTACTGTTCAGTTGCCCAGTCATGTCCAGCTGTTTGCAACCGCATGAACTGCAGCACTCCGGGCTTCCCTGTCCTTCACTATGTTCTGGTGCATGCCCAGTCGCTCCAGTCATGTCCGACCCTTTGGAACCCCATGGACTGTGGCCAGGCTCCTCTTTCCATGGGATTCTTCAGGCAAGAATACTGGAGTGGCTTGCCATTTCCTCCTCCAGGAGCTCTTCCTGACCCAGGGATTGAACCTGTGTTTCCTGCATTGCAGGCAGATTCTTTGCCCACTGAAATACCTGGGAAGCCCTCATTATCTTCTGGAGTTTGCTCAAACTGACGTCTATTGAGTTGGTCATGCCATCCAACTATCTCATCCTCTGTTGTCCCCTTCTCCTCCTGCCTTCAATCTTTCCCAGCATCAGAGTCTTTTCCAATGGGCCAGCTCTTCACATCAAGTGGTCAAAGTACTGGAGCTTCAACTTCAGCATCAGTCCTTCCAATGAATATTAAGAATTGATTTCCCTTAGGATTGGCTGGTTTGATCTACTTGCAGTCCAAGGGACTCTCAAGAGTCTTCTTCAGCACCACAGTTTGAAAGCATCAATCCTGAGACCTGCCCACCTTCAGTAGAATCAGCTTGGAAGCAGATTCTTTAGCTCCAGTGAAACCTTGAGATGACGCGACCCTGACCCAACTTGACGACAACCTCAGGACAGACTCTGAGCCAGAACCACCCAGTTAAGCCACTGCTGGCTTTCAGATCCTCCTAAACTGTGCAAAATAATAATTGTTTGTTATTTTAAAACAGCTTAATTTCAGGAAGTTTTGCCACACACCAATACAAAAACAGTGGAGACTGATTTTCAAGCACAGCCTTTTCATAGTGGTAGCCCTAACTTAACATCCAATCAAGTGGTTCTCTGTGGCCCTATTATTAAATATTTCTTCTGATAGTCTTATTTCCCCAAAGGCTTAAGCTTTTCACAGGAATGGATATTGCAGAACTTTTTTTGATGCCTTTAAATTAATATGGTGCCAAGAGCACAGCAAGCACTTTATAAATACCTGCTGAATTCATTTTTTTAACTTCACTTAACCACTTTTTAATAGAGCACTATTTCACGTGTTCACCTTGATGCAGTTAGAAAATTACTCGAGGTGCTATGAATGGAGTAAAAAGAATAACACACACACAAAGAAAATACTTCTCTCTGAAGAACTGATTCTAAACAACATTCAAATCATTTGGCACAAGGGACATTTTAATTCAGTAAGATCTCTGACAAGGATCTCTGTAACTTTGGTTTCTTTCTCATGTAGTCAAAGTTGGCAGGGAAACATATAAGGAGAGGAGAACCATGAGCATGAAAAAAAAAGACATGGATGGAAGAATTTGACAATTTATATGAAATATTAATATGATGCTGAATTATAGAAATGTAAAAAGAAGTATCTAGAGCAAAAGATCTGGAGAATCTCAAATATCTCGCTTAAAGTATCCTAATAAGGCTAAAAGAATAGTAAACAAAATGAACATTTTTCTGTGTTGAGACCCACTAGTTAAGCACTTTTCCAGAGAGACTATATTCAAAGCTATGTTTATTTACTTCTATGAAAGTTGCTTAAAAATAAGCAATATGCCATTAAAACTGGGCCACTAAGTAAAAACTCTTAACATTTACAAAACAATGATTTATTAAAATACTTCATTTTTCTATAATACGTACCTGATTTTTCTGTCAGTCACTGTAGGTTTGATGTATCAACAGTAGATTTCATAGATGAATTCTGCCTTGGGGTGGCTAAGTGTAGGAATCTCTAATAATTTTAATCCCTAGGTGATGTTTCCACAAATGAACACAATGATTATATTTTACATTCTATTTATGATATTGCATGCTTCAGATGATCAGATCTCAATCTTCTGAGTCTTATTATGCCAGAAAGAAAGAAGATGCTCAGAAAACCTGATAGGAGGATTTTGCAAGGATACAGGAAATAACTTGAGGGGAATCCCACAGACCAGATGCAGACCATAATGAATTGTAAGTTACAGAAAAAATTAAAATCCAGGAGTGAGAGCTGATAATAAATAGTTAGATAAGTAGATACATGAGTGAAGCAGTGAGCACCAACTGGCAAACAAGGAGAGGGTGCCATGGTTGTAGAGTTACCATTTCACAATTTTGGGAAAGGTGAGTTTAGGCAAGAAATGTCAATGAATGCTAAGTTTAGGAGGAAACTTAGGATGAGAAGCACTATATGCATGGTCAAAGTATCCTTTCACACATTGCTTATTAAATATGCATGGAATTCTGTAGGGGTGGAGTGTAAGGGAGGGAGGAGATTCAAGAGGAAGGGGATATATATACACATACAACTGATCCATACAACTGTGATCCATACAATCACAAACATGATTCAACTGTATGAATCACATACAACTAATTAATGTTTTACAGCAGAAACTAACACAACATTGTAAAGCAATTATACTACAATAAAAAACATGCAAGGAAAATATAGTCAAAATATGGTAGAGAAATTAGAATTTGCCTTGATCAGGTGATCACTGAGGAAGGCTTTCTTATCTCTCCTTGCTATTCTTTGGAACTCTACATTCAAATAAGTATATCTTTGCTTTTCTCCTTTGCCTTTCACTTTGTTTCTTTTTTCAGCTATTTGTAAGGCCTCCTCAGACAACCATTTTGCTTTTTCGCATTTCTTTTTCTTGGGGATGGTCTTGAAAAGGAAATCAGCCTACAAAGTGATCAATACAAAGAAATAGAGGAAAACAATAGGATGGGAAAGACTAGAGATGTCTTCTGGAGAAGGCAATGGCAACCCACTCCAGTACTCTTGCCTGGAAACTTCCATGGACAGAGGAGCCTGGTAGCTGCAGTCCATGGGGTTGCGAAGAGTCGGAGATGGCTGAGCGAATTCACTTTCACTTTTCACTTTCATGCATTGGAGAAGGAAATGGCAACCCACTCCAATGTTCTTGCCTGGAGAATCCCAGGGATGGTGGAGACTGGCGGCCTGCGGTCTATGGGGTCACACAGAGTCGGACATGACTGAAGCGACTTAGCAGCAGCAGCAGCAGAGATGTCTTCAAGAAAATTATAGATACCAAAGGAACATTTCATGCAAAGATGGGCACAACAAAGGACAGAAATGGTACGGACCTAACAGAAGCAGAAAATATTAAGAAGATGTGTCAAGAATACACATAAGAACTATACAAAAAAGATCTTCATGACCCAGACAACCATGATGGTGTGATCACTGATCTAGAGTCAGACATCCTAGAATGCGAAGTCAAGTGGGCCTTAGGAAGCATAGCTATAAGCAAAGCTAGTGGAGGTGATGGAATTCCAGCTGAGCTATTTCAAATCCTAAAAGATGATGCTGTGAAAGTGCTACACTCAATATGCCAGTGAATCTGGATAACTCAGCAAGGCCACAGGAATGGAAAAGGTCAGTTTCATTCCAATCCCAAAGAAAGGCAACGCCAAAGAATGCTCAAACTACCGCACAATTGCACTCATCTCACACGCTAGTAAAGTAATGCTCAAAATTCTCCAAGTCAGGCTTCAACAGTACTTGAACTGTGAACTTCCAGATGTTCAAGCTGGATTTAGAAAAGGCAGAGGAACCAGAGATCAAACTGCCAACATCCGTTGAATCATCAAAAAAGCAAGAAAGTTTCAGAAAAACATCTACTTCTGCTTTATTGACTACTCCAAAACATTTGACTGTGTGGATCACAGCAAACTGGAAAATTCTTAGAGATGGGAATATCAGATCACCTTTCCTGCCTCCTGGGAAGTCTGTATGCAGGTCAGGAAGCAACAGTTAGAACTGGACATGGAACAACAGACTGGTTCCAAATAGGAAAAGGAGTACGTCAAGGCTGTGTATTGTCACCCTGCTTATTTAACTTCTATGCAGAGTACATCAGGCGAAATGCCAGGCTGGATGAGGCACACATTGGAATAAAGGTTGCTGGGAGAAATAATCAACAACCTGAGATATGCAGATGACATCACCCTTATGGCAGAAAGCAAAGAAGAACTAAAAAGCCTCTTGATGAAAGTGAAAGAGGAGAGTGAAAAAGTTGGCTTAAAACTCAACATTCAGAAAACTAAGATCATGGCATCTGGTCCCATCACTTCATGATGAATAGATGGGGAAACATTGGAAACAGTGAGCGACTTCTTTTTTAGTGCTCTAAAATCACTGCAGATGGTGACTGCAGCCATGAAATTAAAAGACGCTTGCTTCTTGGAAGAAAAGTTATGACAAATCTAGACAGCATATTGAAAAGCTGAGACGTTACTTGGCCGACAAAGGTCCATCTAGTCAAAACTATGGTTTTTCCAGTAGTCATGTATGGATATTAGAGTTGAACCATAAATAAAGTTGAGCGCTGAAGAATGGATGCTTTTGAACCACGGTGTTGGAGAAGACTCTTGAGAGTCTCTTGAACTGCAAGGAGATCCAACCAGTCCATCCTAAAGGAAATCAGTCCTGAATATTCATTGGAAGGACTAATGCTGAAGCTGAAACTCCAATACTTTGGCTACCTGATGCGAAGAACTGACTCATTGGAAAAGACCCTGATGCTGGGAAAGATTGAAGATGGGAGGAAAAGTGCATGACAGAGGATGAGACGGTTGGATGGCATCACCAACTCAATGGACATGAATTTGAGCAAGCCCCAGGAGTTGGTGATGGACAGGGAGACTTGGTGTGCTGCAGTCCATGGGGTTGCAAAGAGCTGGACATGACTGAACAACTGAATTGGACTGAACTGACCAGGTCATCAAAAGTATCACTGCCAAAAGGGTCAAGTGGACATGATGTGCCTCAGAATGTGGTACCTCGAAAGGGCCTCAGCATCACTTAGCAGGACTCCTGCGAGGATGACTACTTGAGCACGGTCATGAGGAAATACTTGACAAACCCCAAATGAGGCGCATTCTATTCAAAAGAAGGACTTGTATCCTTCAAATAGGTCATTGTCACGAAGGGCTGGAAAACTCTTTCAGATTGAAGAAGATGAAAGAGTCATGACAAGTAAACTTATATCTAGTAACGTATTCAATCAATATTAAATGTATTTACATTGACACCTATATTGTGATTACGTAAGAAAAGATTCACCTTCTTAATCAATACACAGTAAGTACTGGAACAATGAAGCATACAACTTCCTCTCAAATGGCAGGAAAACGCTGTGTGGGGGAGGGGGTGAAAGAGCAAATGTTAAAGCATTTAAGTGTTAACAATATTAAATTATATCAAGATTATGTAAATTTGGGTAGAGGATCTTTGGGTTTTCTTAGTACTTTTCTTACACCTTTTCTATTAAACTTGAAATGACTTCCAGTAAAATCTTTAAGATAGTTTCTACCTGGGCTTCCCTGGTGGCTCAAATGGTAAAGAATCTGCCTGCAGTGCAGGGGACCTGGGTTTGATCCCTGGGTTGGGAAGATCCCCTGGAGAAGGGAATGGCTACCCACTCTAGTATTCTTGCCTGGAGAATTCAATGGACAAAAGAGCCTGGCGGGTTAAAGCCAATGGGGTCACAAAGAGTCTGACACAGTGGAGCAACAAACATTTTCTATAAATTTGAAATGACTTCCAGATAAAAATTTTAAAAGAACAAGTCTTTATTTAAAGTCAAATTCTGTAACTTTCAATAGGTGAAGTGTATGGTAGGTGAATTGTATCTTAAGGAGGCTATCATTAAATGTCAATGATAAAATCTAGCTGATGGACATAAAAGGTGTTTACTGTAAAGCTGGAATTTTCCTGGTGGTCCAGTGGTTAAGACTCCGTGCTTCCAATGCAGGGCATGTGGGTTCGATCCCTGGTCAGGGGACTAAGAACCCACATGCCTCATGCTGCAGTCCAAAACTGGGCTTCCCAGGAGGTCAAGAATCCACCTGCCAATTCAGGAGACATAAGAGACTCAGGTTTGATTCCTGGATGGGGAAGATCCTCTGGAGGAAGGAAATGGCAGCCCATTCCAGTATTCTTGCCTGGAGAATCCCATGGATAGAGCAGACTGGTGGGCTACAGTCCATAGGGTCACAAAGAGACCGACATAACTGAAGCAACTTAGCATGCATGCATTGTAAAATTATTTCAAGTTTTGCTTGAAATAATTTGAAAACTTTTAAAATAAAATGATCTTAATAAAAAACTGAAATATATCAAAAGGAGATTAATGTAGGAAAAAGTTAAACATTTAAAAATGCACACTTTTAGTATGTTAACTTCTCTAAGCACCATGTACAACTGGTATTAATATAACCTAAGTCCTGGACCACACCAGCATTCATGTATGATTTCAGCAAAAATAATTTTGGTATGTGCATCCTCTTTGTTTTACACTCTCTAGGATTATTTCAATACTGTACACAAATTTGAGATTCACAAGTTTCAAAGATGGACATAAATTTGAGTATTTTGGTATTACATGCAGCTTTTGATCCTTAATAATAGAACCTAATGACAGGCTATCTAGAACTTTCTCCATACAGTGAAGGCACCTTACTTGACATTTCTTCTCTAAGAACTCTTTGCAAGCTCACAAAAAGAATGTGGCCACAACTAGCCCTCTCTCTTCTCCTGACTATATTTTATCCTACACATAAATTAGATCTGGACATTAAGGTATTTGCAAGTGGTAGAAACAAACAACACTCTCTTGCAAACTCTCCAAGCATCAGCTTCTGTAACTCTTACTGACATCCTGAAATGGAGCCCAGAGTCAAAGACTGAGACAGAGAGCCCCATTCGTAGTGGGAGAAAACAGCAAAGTTACATGGCAAAGGATGTAGATATAATGGGAGCCTAGGAGTACCAGTCAGTAAGGCTGTCTGTATGGTACATGAAAAAGTGAACGTGAAAGTGTTAGTTGCTTCGTAGTGTCTGATTCTTTGTGACCCCATGGACTGTAGCCTGCCAGGCTCCTCTGTCCATGGGATACTCCAGGCAAGAATATTGAACTGGGTAGCCACTCCCTTCTCCAGGGGATCTTCCTGACCCAGGGATTGAACTCAGGTCTCCTGCATTGCAAGCAGATTCTTTACCATTTGAACCACTAGGGAAGCCTGTCTGGTAAATGTACCAACAGAAAATCACTCCTCCTCTGCTTCTCCTCTTTTCTCATTCTGATTCTTTACCATTCCCTTCAATTCTGTGAGCTCTCCATACCCTCCAAGCTTCTCCTCTGTCTTCAGTTAATTAAAATTGATTTGGGTTGCTTACTATCAAAGAATGCTAGTGAAAAGTTTCTTGAAGTTCAATATAATTATGCTTACTACATATGCTGGTGTATTCTTTTATTTCCTTAGATTTCCAAAAATAAGAGTAAAAAATGATTATTTGCAGAACTGAGTGCCTCTGTGTGTTGGGTGTTTTTTAACTTATAAATCTAAAATTGATTTTCACACACTTCAGCTTTATATAGAATCAGTTCAACAGTAAATTTAACGAGCATCCGACATATTCATGATAATGGTACCTAACACTCTTATTTTCCCACCATCATTTTTATAATTTACCTTTAAAACTAATAAAAGTATAAAGTTATCTCCCTCATTTGTTTAGCTGCTTGTGACCTGGCTTTTCCATAAGATGTGATCCTGGTGATAGGAGAGGCATTGTCTCTTTCGTTCATCATATTCTCAGCATCTAGGACAGTGTCAGCACACGAGAGTCTTAGTAAATTATTCGTTCAGTTGTCTAAACTCACCTGGTAGATTCAGCATACAGTTTTTATTATTTATTTACTTATTCTGTACACTGGTTGCAGTAATTTTATTTATTTATTTTTGGCTGTGAGGCTTACAGGATCTTAGCTCCCCGATCAGGGATCAAACCCAGGCCATATGCAGTGGAAGTACAGAATCCTAACCACTGAACCACCAGAGAATTTCCAACATACAATTTTTAAAACTGTGGCTTTTAAGCAAATTTATCAACTATTATTGATACAATTTAAAAATCTTCATTTTCTAACTCAACTGGAAGAGTCAGAAAACTTTATTCTTGCTACCATATAGTGTTCGGGGCCGGGGGGGAAACATCTTCATTGTACTTATCATAATTACTAATGGACTGTGGGCTTTAAACCCCACAAAGGTTAAGGAGATAAGCTGATTAAGAATGGATATGAAGAGAAGCACAAAATAGGTAATGAGGTTATACAACTTTATTCAGAGGGGAAAAAATAATGCAGAAATTAAAACTCTAAAGTTGAGTATATTTGCTTTACCAAGATGTTGGTTTTTGTTTTTCCAATGACAGCCTCGTGATAAAACTAGAAGACAAAATGAGGCTAAGACATCTGTGATAGATTACAAAATGGCTACAAATTCTTTCTTACCTATGTGCAAATCCCTAAGCACTATGACTTTGTAGCTGTTTCTACTAAGAAAGAGATAGCCTACATTTGCACAGTTTGAACCTGGGTTTGGTTGTGTAATTTGTTTTAGCCTGAGGAGCCTAGTGGGCTACAGTCCACGCAGTTGCAAAGAGTTTGACACGACTGAGCATGCATACACCCCGCCATGAGATATCAACATACTTGACGTAAGTAGATCCAAGAGAAATGTGAGTGGATCAGGATTTTTCTTGTCTTGCTTTGTTAGAACCTGAAGACCACCATGCCTGTGACAGCCTCCTGGACAATAGCATATTGCAGATTGCAGGGAGCAGAGAGATAGGTTGAATCAGCTGAGCCCCACCCTCACCAAGGGAGTTTCTGGAGAAGCTTTAAATAGGACTTTACCCAATCCAACAATGGCCAGTCATGTGAGTGATACCTTTGTAAACCATTCAGCCTTGACCAAGCCAGCCCAGACCAAGAGAACTATCCAAACAACTCACAGAATCATGAGAAATAATAAATGTTTCATGTTTTAACCATTATGTTTTGCTGTGGTTTGTTAGACACTAAAGCTACTATTCCTCTGAAATAGTAGTTCTTAACAATAAGAGGGCTAAAAACATCACCAGTGCTAAGGCAGTGAAAAATCTTAAAACTTGAAATTATAAATAAAACAAGTGGAAACCTACAGAAAGAAAGTGGAGTTTATAAGATGACTCTTTCAGTTTTAAATTCTAAGGCTTCAGTTTCTTTAAGGAACTAATCAAAAGTATCCCTTTTTAAAAATGGGTAATCACATTTTTGGTGAAAATAAATATTGCACAGAAAGACTGATACTATTGATAAATTTGCTAAGCTGATCACTGGCATCTGTTTTAAACTGATACTGTTTAGTGACAACAGGCTGGATTTGTTTTCTCAAATAACCAAGAAATCAGATTCTTCTCTTGGAAATAGTTCTAAAAGATGGCATTATTAGGCAAAGGACTAACTTTTTTCTATTTTTCTGCCCTATTTGGCACACCAAAAGATAAATTTAAAGTAATTTTCCAATGTTTCAGTACAGAATATTAGTGTGACCATGTAAAATGTAAGCTGATACAATCCACTAATAATACTTTCTGGACTTTTCAGTCAGAGAACATCTTTCTCCCATTTGTAGCTCAGAAGAGATTTTATCATATGCTCTCTTATTGTAGCCTAGAAGACCACAGATAAGCTCCTATTTTCCAATTGATAACTTTAGAAATTCTGATGACTTTCATCTGAGAAAGGCAATAAAGAAATGTACCAGGATGTTCAAGTTTTGTCTGAGAGAGAAGATATAACAGCTGTGAAATCCCAAAACTCAATCACCACCTGCAAAATGTGTAAAAGCTGTAGTAAGAAGTTTTTCCTGGAGCCCTGAACTGCCTCGTCCAGTAAAAGAACATTAAGTGCCCTGCAGAGGGAATATCTATGTTGGGAATGATCACGTGTAGAGAAAGTCGGTTGCCATGTGGGACTGGGGGTGAGGATGAGGGGTAACAGAGGTGGAGGGTATAGAGAAGGTGCTATTTCCCCTACCTCAAGTACAGAGAAGGGGTTTCGGGGAGGACTAGAATGTTCCTTGCTGTGGTGAATGTTGGCTTAAAAGAAATGAACAAAGTGAGAGTAGTGAGTTAAGCTTCATTTGGGGAGAAAGGGAGTCTATAGCTTGGGAGACAGCATTTCAGATAGCTCTGAGAAACTGTTCCAGGAGCTGAGGGGAGGAGCTAGGATATATAGAAGTTTTGCAACAAGGGGCAGGTAGTCTGTATGTCAAAAGATGACTGTTAATTAAAGAAAACAAGACATCTCAGCTTAATAATTTTAGTACTTTTCTATATATGAGAAGATGCATATGGACTCATTGAAATGATTCTTTTGAAATGCGCCTCAGCTTTCTGGGGCCAGTATCTTGTATTTTCATATCTTGAGTTTCCTCAGGTATCACCGTAGGGAGTGGCTGCTAGATGGCAGTATTCTTTTCAGCCCTGAGTTTCCTCAGGGCTTACCAGCTCATATTGGAGGGCCATGATCATTGATGACTGTGACATCCTTTGTTTACTGATATGACAGGAAATATTCCATTTCTCACAGGTCTTAGAGAACTCACACTGCCTCCCACCCTGGGAGCCAACACAGATGGTGCCTGAGCCACAGCCATGTAGGCAGTCCCTCTGGACAAGATGTAGCCTCGAAGAAGAGGGAGCTGGTGTGACCTCAGGAAACAATAACCTGGAGGTGATCTCCTAGGTGTTCCTAGGAGCAGAGGAAGGTATTTCAAAAGGCTCCCAGGAACCAAGGCAGGCAATGCCCCAGGCCACTAGGTGAACCACAGAGGAGTCATTCAGCACCAAGTTCCGAGGGCCTGCATGACACAGCCATAACAACCGAAGTCTGCTTCACACCCATGCCAGGTCCCAGGGTCAGTTCCCCAAGTTACTTGTTCTTGGAAGAATTGCCTGGGTCCTTACCTTTCTTCTCTGAGCTCCAGCCTTGGAGGAGGAATCAGCATTGGAAGAGGAGAGGACTAAGGGGAGGAAATGCAAAAAACAGAGTAGCTGCAAACCACTGCACCCCCTCCCCCCAACTGGGTGCTCCCAACCAGCAGGAAAGGGGTTGGGAATGTGACACGAAGCCAAGTTGAGTTTTGATGCACTCTGCATTTTAATATCTGAATTAAGATGTTTTATAACTTAAATCACTATAGTCTCATAATGTAAGAGGGAGCAGAAAAAGAGGAGGGCTTGCTGAAAATTTTATCTGGAGAAAATGAAAAAAGTACACAAGAAAAACTGCAATTTGACAACATCACAAGTCCATCCTGCTGAATGTATTGGTTATGCTAATAATGTTTGGTTTATAAGTGCTGTTGTAAATATATTTTGTAGAAATTTAGATGTGAGGAGCTTCTAACAGACCGTAGGTAACTACAATCTTTCTCCCTATTCAACACGTATTATGGGCTTTCAGTTCAGTTGCTCAGTTGTGTCCAACTCTTTGCAACCCCATGGACTGCAGCATGCCAGGTCTCCCAGCCCATCACCAACTCCTGGAGCTTACTCAAACTCATGTCCATCTAGTTGGTGATGCCATCCAACCTTCTTATCCTCTGTCATCCCCTTCTCCCACCTTCAATCTTTCCCAGCATCAGGATCTTTTCCAATGAGTCAGTTCTTTGCATCAGGTGGCCAAAGTATTGGAATTTCAGCTTCAGCATCAGTCCTTGCAATGAATACTCAGGACTGATTTCCTTTAGGATTGACTTGGGTCCCCCCTAAATTCATATGAAGTCCTTTACTCCAATTTCTAAGAATTAAGTGGAATTGGAGACAGAGATTTTAAAAGGTCATTAAGTTAAAATGAGGTATTTGAATGGGTCTTAATCCAATGTGACTGGTGTCTTAACAAAAAGAGGATATTAGGCCATAGACAGCATACACAGAGGGAAAACCACATGAAGACACAGGGAAAATACAGCCATATACAAGCCAAGGAGAAAGGACATAGAAGAAACCAATCTTGCTGACACCTTGATCTTTAACTTCTAGCCTCCAAAACTGTGAAAATAAACTTGTTCTTAAGCCCTAGGAAACTAATACAACACTACACAGACAGGGAGAGAAGAGGAATTTAGTGGCTGAATGCAATGGTTCTAGTATTCATCACTGCTGTAACAATATTTAAGGCTTTCTGGAGCTTTCATCAAAATCAGGATTGTATTTTAAATTCACAGTCTGTTTTCTCCTTGTTTCTAGTGCCTTGGCAAATGGCTCAAAACAGTTCATGGATTGGAAGCAAGTTCAACCATTGCAAAAAACACTGTGACTTGTCTATGTGGAGACAGGGTTTTTTTAATGCAGTTGGACATGTTATATAGCTATTGTTAAAAGATATAGCTCACTGAAACTAAAATCATTGTTTTATAGGCATTAGCCAACATTTAATGGACTGTCTTTAATAAACTCATTTACCAGGCCAGTTAATACATTAAGTTAGGAATGCTTTTTTTCCATTGAATTATTCAGGAAATTCTACCAGAAATTTCACTAATTGCATACTATAGATATTGAAGTTCTCAGAGGTTATAAAGTCATTTGTAAAAACCTACCTTAAAATATTTTAAGCTAATTCACTTTTTTCATTAAGGTTTATTATAGGATATTAAATATAGTTCCTTGTGCTGTGCAGTAGGACCTTGTTTGTCTATTTTATATGCAGTACTGTGCATCTGCTAATACCAAGCTCCCAATCCATCACTCTTCTACCCTTCTTCCCCCTTGGCAACCTGAAGTCTGTCATCTATATCTGTGAGCCTGTTTCTGTTTCATAGGTTCATTTGTGTTATATTTTAGGTTCCACACATAAGCGGTATCATATGGTGTTTGTCTTTCTCTTTCTGACTTACTTCACTTAGTATGATAATCTCTAGGTCCATCCCTGTAGCTGCAAATGGAATTATTTCATTCTTTTTTTGTGTGACTAATACTCCATTTATAGATATACTAATATACACCACATCTTCTTTATCCACTAACTATTGTGGACATTTAGATTGCTTCCATGTCATGGTTGTTGTAAATAGGGATGCTCTGAAGACAGGGATGCATATATTTTTTTGATTTATAGTTTTGTTTGGATATATGCCCAGGAGTGGGAATGTAGAATCATATGGTGGCTCTAATTCTAGTTTTTGAGGAAACTCCCTATTGTTTTCCATAGTCCCTGAAACAATTTACATTTCCACCAACAATGTAGAAGTGTTCTTTTTTCTCCACACTCTCTCCAGCATTTATTCATAGACTTTTTTTTCTGGTACATCATGATTTTTATTTTTATTTTTTAAAATTAAATTAGTTTATTTTTTAACTTTATAATATTGTATTGGTTTTGCCATACATTGAAATGAATCCACCATGAGTGTACATGTGTTCCCCTTCCAGAACACCCCTCCCTCCTCCCTCCCAATCCCATCCCTCCGGGTCATCCAGGTGCACCAGCCCCGAGCACCCCGTATCATGTATTGAACCTGGACTGGCGATTCGTTTCACATATGATAATTTACATGCTTCAGTGCCATTCTCCCATATCATCCTGCCCTCGCCCTCTCCCATAGAGTCCATAATACTGTTCTATATATCTGTGTCTCTTTTGATGTCTTGCATACAGGATTATCTTTACCGATTAACTAAATACCACATATATGTGTTAGTATACTGTATTGGTGTTTTTCTTTCTGGCTTACTTCACTCTGTATAATACGCTCCAGTTTCATCCACCTCATTAGAACTGATTCGAATGTATTCTTTTTAATGGCTGAGTAATATTCCATTGTGTATATGTACAACAGCTTCCTTATTCCATCATCTGCTGATGGGCATCTAGGCTGCTTCCATGTCCTGGCTATTATAAACAGTCCTGCGATGAACATTGGGGTACACGTGTTTCTTTAAAGTCTGGTTTCCTCAGTGTGTATGCCCAGCAGTGGGATTGCTGGGTCATATGGCAGTTCTATTTCCAGTTTTTTAAGTAATCTCCACACTGTTCTCCATAGTGGCTGTGCTAGTTTGCATTCCCACCAACAGTGTAAGAGGGTTCCCTTTTTTCCACACCCTCTCCAGCATTTATTGCTTGCAGACTTTTGGATAGCAGCCATTCTGACGGGTGTGAAATGGTACCTCATTGTGGTTTTGATTTGCATTTCTCTGATAATGAGTGATGTTGAGCATCTTTTCATGTGTTTGTTAGCAATCTGTATGTCTTCTTTGGAGAAATATCTGTTTAGTTCTTTGGCCCACTTTTTGATTGGGTCTTTTATTTTTCTGGAATTGAGCTGCAGGAGTTGCTTGTATATTTTTGAGATTAATTGTTTGTCCGTTGCTTCGTTTGCTATTATTTTCTCCCATTCTGAAGGCTGTCTTATAGTTTCCTTGCTTATGGTTTCCTTTGTTGTGCAAAAGCTTTTAATTTTAATTAGGTCCCATTTGTTTATTTTTGCTTTTATTTCCAATAATCTGGGAGGTGGGTCATAGAGGATCCTGCTGTGATTTATGTCAGAGAGTGTTTTGCCTATGTTTTCCTCTAGGAGTTTTATAGTTTCTGGTCTTATGTTTAGATCTTTAATCCATTTTGAATTTATTTTTGTGTATGGTGTTAGAAAGTGTTCTAGTTTCATTCTTTTACAAGTGGTTGACCAGTTTTCCCAGCACCACTTGTTAAAGAGATTGTCTTTTCTCCATTGTGTATTCTTGCCTCCTTTGTCAAAGATAAGGTGTCCATAGGTGCGTGGATTTATCTCTGGGTTTTCTATTTTGTTCCATTGATCTATATTTCTGTCCTTGTGCCAGTACCATACTGTCTTGATGACTGTGGCTTTGTAGTAGAGCCTGAAGTCAGGCAGGTTGATTCCTCCAGTTTCATTCTTCTTTCTCAATATTGCTTTGGCTATTTGAGGTTTTTTGTATTTCCATACAAATTGTGAAATTATTTGTTCTAGTTCTCTGAAAAATACCATTGGTAGCTTGATAGGGATTACATTGAGTCTATAGATTGGTTTGGGTAGTATACTCATTTTCACTATATTGATTCTTCCGATCCATGAACACGGTTTATTTCTCCATCTATTTGTGTCCTCTTTGATTTCTTTCACCAGTGTTTTATAGTTTTCTATATATAGGTCTTTTGTTTCTTTAGGTAGATATATTCCTAAGTATTTTATTCTTTTCGCTGTGACGGTGAATGGAATTGTTTCCTTAATTTCTCTTTCTGTTTTCTAGTTGTTATTGTATAGGAATGCAAGGGATTTCTGTGTGTTAATTTTATATCCTGAAACTTTACTATATTCATTGATTAGCTCTAGTAATTTTCTGATGGAGTCTTCAGGGTTTTCTATGTAGAGGATCATGTCATCTGCAAACAGTGAGAGTTTTACTTCTTCTTTTCCAATCTGGATTCCTTTTATTTCTTTTTCTGATCTGATTGCTGTGGCCAAAACTTCCAAAACTATGTTGAATAGTAGTGGTGAGAGTGGGCACTCCTGCCTTGTTCCTGACTTTAGGGGAAATGCTTTCAATTTTTCACCATTTAGGATAATGTTTGCTGTGGGTTTGTCATATATAGCTTTTATTATGTTGAGGTATGTTCCTTCTATTCCTGCTTTTTGGAGGGTTTTTTTTATCATAAATGGATGTTGAATTTTGTCAAAGGCTTTCTCTGCATTTATTGAAATAATCATATGGTTTTTATTTTTCAATTTGTTTATGTGGTGTATTACATTGATTGATTTGTGAATATTGAAGAATCCTTGCATCCCTGGGATAAAGCCCATTTGGTCATGATGTATGATCTTTTTAATATGTTGTTGGATTCTGTTTGCTAGGATTTTGTTAAGGATTTTTGCATCTATGTTCATCAGTGATATTGGCTTGTAGTTTTCTTTTTTTGTGGCATCTTTGTCAGGTTTTGGTATTAGGGTGATGGTGGCCTCATAGAATGAGTTTGGAAGTTTACATTCCTCTGCAATTTTCTGGAAGAGTTTGAGTAGAATAGGTGGTAGCTCTTTTCTAAATTTTTGGTAGAATTCAGCTGTGAAGCCATCTGGTCCTGGGCTTTTGTTTGTTGGAAGATTTCTGATTACAGTTTCAATTTCTGTGCTTGTGATGGGTCTGTTGAGATTTTCTATTTCTTCCTGGTTCAGTTTTGGAAAGTTGTACTTTTCTTAGAATTTATCCATTTCTTCCAAGTTGTCCATTTTATTTGCATATAGTTGCTGATAATAGTCTCTTATGATCCTTTGTATTTCTGTGTTGTCTGTTGTGATCTCTCCGTTTTCATTTCTAATTTTGTTGATTTGATTTTTCTCCCTTTGTTTCTTCATGAGTCTGGCTAATGGCTTGTCAATTTTATATATCTTCTCAAAGAACCAGCCTTTGGCTTTGTTGATTTTTGCTATGGTCTCTTTCGTTTCTTTTGCACTTATTTCTGCCCTAATTTTTAAGATTTCTTTCCTTCTGCTAACACTGGGGTTCTTCATTTGTTCCTTTTCTAGTTGCTTTAGGTGGAGAGTTAGGTTACTCATTTGACTTTTTTCTTGTTTCTTGAGGTGAGCCTGTATTGCTATGAATCTTCCCCTTAGCACTGCTTTTACAGTGTCCCATAGTTTTTGGGTTGCTGTGTTTTCATTTTCATTCGTTTCTATGCATATTTTGGTTTCTTTTTTGATTTCTTCTGTGATTTTTTGGTTATTCAGCAGTGTGTTGTCCAGCCTCTGTATATTGGAATTTTTAATAGTTTTTCTCCTGTAATTGACATCTAATCTTACTGCATTGTGGTCAGAAAAGATGCTTGGAATGATTTCAATTTTTTTTGAATTTACCAAGACTAGATTTATGGTCAGGATGTGATCTATTCTGGAGAAGGTTCCATGTGTGCTTGAGAAAAAGGTGAAATTCATTGTTTTGGGGTGAAATGTCCTATAGATATCAATTAGGTCTAACTGATCTATTGTATCATTTAAAGTTTGTGTTTCCTTGTTAATTTTCTGTTTAGTTGATCTGTCCATAGGTGTGAGTGGGGTATTAAAGTCTCCCACTATTGTGTTACTGTTTATTTCCCCTTTCATGCTTGTTAGCATTTGCCTTACATATTGCAGTGCTCCTATGTTGAGTGCATATATATTTAAAGTTTTTATATCTTCTTCTTGGATTGATCCTTTGATCATTATGTAGTGTCCATCTTTGTCTCTTTTCACAGCCTTTGTTTTAAAGTCTATTTTATCTGATATGAGTATTGCTACTCCTGCTTTCTTTTGGTCTCTATTTGCATGAAATATCTTTTTCCAGTCCTTCACTTTCAGTCTGTATGTGTCCCTTGTTTCGAGGTGGGTGTCTTGTAGACAGCATATATAGGGGTCTTGTTTTTGTATCCATTCAGCCAGTCTTTGTCTTTTGGTTGGAGCATTCAACCCATTTACATTTAAGGTAATTATTGATAAGTATGATCCTGTTGTTGTTTACTTTATTGTTTTGGGTTCGAGATTATACACCCTTTCTGTGTTTCCTGTCTAGAGAAGAAACTTTACATTTGTTGGAGAGCTGGTTTGGTGGTGCTGAATTCTCTAAGCTTTTGCTTGTCTATAAAGCTTTTGATTTCTCCTTTGTATTTGAATGAGATCCTTGCTGGATACAGTAATCTGGGCTGTAGATTATTTTCTTTCATCACTGTAAGTATGTCCTGCCAGTCCCTTCTGGCCTGAAGAGTTTCTATTGAAAGATCAGCTGTTATCCTTATGGGAATCCCCTTGTGTGTTATTTGTTGTTTTTCCCTTGCTGCTTTTAATATTTGTTCTTTGTGTTTGATCTTTGTTAATTTGATTACTATGTGTGTTGGGGTGTTTTGCCTTGAGTTTATCCTGTTTGGCACTCTCTGGGTTTCTTGGACTTGGGTGATTATTTCCTTCCCCACTTTAGGGAAGTTTTCAACTATTATCTCCTCGAGTATTTTCTCATGGTCTTTCTTTTTGTCTTCTTCTTCTGGGACTCCTGTGATTTGAATGTTGGTGCATTTAACATTGTCCCAGAGGTCTATGAGGTTGTCCTCATTTCTGTCAATTCCTTTTTCTTTTTACCTCTCTGTTTCATTTATTTCTATCATTCTATCTTCTACCTCACTTATCCTATCTTCTGCCTCTGTTATTCTACTGTTGGTTCCCTCCAGAGTGTTTTTGGTCTCATGTATTGCATTATTCACTACATATTGACTCTTTTATTTCTTCTAAGTCCTTGTTAAACCTTTCTTGCATCTTCTCGATCCTTGTCTCTAGGTTATTTATCTGTAACTCCAATTTGTTTTCCAGATTTTGGATCATTTTCACTATCATTATTTGGAATTCCTTATCAGGTAGGTTCCCTATCTCTTCCTCTTTTGTTTGGTTTGGAGGGCATTTATCCTATTCCTTTAACTGCTGGGTATTTCTCTGCCTTTTCATCTTGTTTATATTGCTGTGCTTCGGGTGGCCCTTCTGTTTTCTGGCAGTTTGTGGTTCCTCTTTATTGTGGAGGTTCCTTGCTGTGGGTTGGGTTAGATGGGTGGCTTGTCAAGGTTTCCTGGTTAGGGAAGCTTGTGTCGGTGTTCTGGTATGTGGAGCTAGATTTCTTTTCTCTGGAGTGCAATGAAGTGTCCAGTAATGAGTTTTGAGATGTCAGTAGGTTTGGTGTGACTTTGGGCAGCCTGTATATTGAAGCTCAGGGCGATGTTCCTGTGTTGCTTGAGAATTTGCATGGTATATCTTACTATGGAACTTGTTGGCCCTTGGGTAGTGCTTGGTTTCAGTGTAGGTATGGAGGGCATTTGATGAGCTCCTATCGGTTAATACTTCCTGGATTCAGGAGTTCTCTGGTGTTCTCAGGTTTTGGACTTAAGTCTCCCGTCTCTGGTTTTCAGTCTTATTCTTACAGTAGCCTCAAGACTTCTCCATCTATATGGCACCGATGATAAAACTTCTATGTTAATGATGAGAAGTTTCTCCACAGTGAGGGACACCCAGAGATGTACACAGAGTTACATGACGAAGAGAGGAGGGAGGAGGGAGATAGAGGTGACCAGGAGGAGAAGAGGGGAGTCAAAAGGGGCGAGAGCAAGCTAGACAGTAATCACTTCGCTATATGCTCTCCACCGTCTGGATCTATCAGAGATGTTCACGGAGTCACACAGGGAAGAGAAGAGGGAGGAAGAAGACAGAGGTGGCCAGGAGGAGAAAAGGGAGAATCAAAAGGGGAGAGACAGATCCAGCCAGTAATCAGTTCTCTAAGTATTCTCCACTGCCCAGAACACACAAAGAGATTCACAGAGTTGGGCTGAGAAGAAAGGGGGGAGTGGGGAGATGGAGGCGATCTGGTGAAGAAAAAGGAGAGTTAAAAGGGGGAGAGAGCAATCAAGCCAGTGCTCTCGCTCCCAAGTAAAAATGGGTGCTGAAGATTGGGTTCTTGAAAATACAAAGTTGATAACAAATACAAAAAAGCAAAGATTAAAAATATAGAGTAGAGGTTAGATTCTCAAAAATACAATATTAAAAAAAGATGAAAAAAAGGAAAGAATAGAAAAAAAAAAAAAAAAAAAAAAATGAAACAAACAAACACCAGAGTCACAAATATTATAAAAAATATATATATGAAGTTTGGTTTAAAAATAGAGTCTTTTTTTTTTTTTGCAAGGTAATAGTAGGTTATAAAAATGAAAATTGAAGGATTAATAGGGGACTTAAAAATAAAAAAAGAAAAAATAAATAAAAACAGTATAAAAAATTTTTTAAAAATGATAATAGTAAAAATATATCTAGGACTTTCTCTGGAGTTGTTATGGACAGTGTGGGGTCAGTTCATTTTCAGATAGTTCGTTGGTCCAGCTTGTACTTCTCAAGGTCTATAGGCCCCTTCCTATGTAGTCAGTGCTAACTACAGGGTTTTAATCTATTGCACCTGTCACTTCCAAAGTGGTTTTTCCTCTGTTTCTTTTAGCTTCTTCTGTTTGCTGGTCTCTTCAGTGTCTAATTTCCATCTTGATACATGGGGGGCAGTGATGGTCACATTTTTTTTAGTCTCACTTGTTCAGTCGTGCTGTGGGGAGGGAGGAACACTGCAAACGAATCTCACTGGCATGTGCTCACAATGATTCAGCCACACTGGGTTTGTCCCGCTCACAGCGTGTGTGCTTTCCCAGTCTACCCTGCTCAGGCTCTAGGTTGCACTGCAGGGAACTGTCTGAAGCAGGTCCCTGGGGTTGCCTGTACTTCCCAGGTCTAAGCCACTCAGGTTCAGGTTCCCGGGTACTTCACAAAGGTGCAGACTTGGTTGAGCCTGGGTTTTGTGCCCTTCCCAGGTCCGAGCAGCTCCAGCGACCAGATTTTTGGCTAGCACGGCTTAGGGCTGTGACTTTTTCCCTTCCCCCATCCCAGCCTCTTGGTTTTCTGGGTGTAAAACAGCGTAGCTTCCCAGTTGTGCTGTATGTCTCCCCTGGGGAGCTGATCTCTGGCTGCGATCCTCTTGGTGGGTGTTGACCTTCCAGAATCCCAAGAAGTCCTGGTTAGCAGTGAGGTCTGCTTGCAGTTTGGTATAGGATGCCTCTCTGGGGCCATGATTGCACCCTTCCTGCTCTGGCTGCCCTCGCCTGCTTGTCTCTGACAGGGGATGGGCCGGTCTGCAGCTGGCTTGCTCTGCTCAGTCCTTTGTTCTGTGAGTGGGCCTGGTGGTGCCTTAGGTTTAGGCTTTTCATGGGAAGGCTATCCCACCGGTCTAGGTTACTGTCTCAAGCTAGTTCCCTCAGATTGCCTGCGGGGCATTCAGGCCCAGTCCTTACCCAAAGCAATGGATCCCACCACTCCCTGCCCAGCCCTGCTTGCTAGTTGGGGATGCTTGCATCTGGGCTGCGGCTCTGCTGGGAGTTGCTGTTAGGTACGTAAACTGCGGTCTTAATTATTTATTTATTTTTTCCTCCCAGTTATTTTGCCCTCTGAGATTCCAAGGCTCGCCACAGACCCACCAGAGACAGTGTTTCCTGGTGTTTGGAAACTTCTCTCTTTTTTAAGACTCACTTCCTTGGACGGAACTCCATCCCTACCACTTTTGTCTCTCTTTTTATCTTTTATATTTTATCCTACCTTCTTTTGAAGACTATGGGCTGCATTTCTGGGTGCCTGATGTCCTCTGCCAGCATTCACAAGTTGTTTTGTGGAATTTGCTCTGTGTCTAAATGTTCTTTTGTTGAATTTGTGGGGGAGAAAATCGTCTCCCCATCCTATTCCTCTGCCATCTTAGGACTGCCTCCACCTATTCATAGACTTTTTAATGATGGTCATTCTGACTGGTATGAGGTGGCACCTCATTGAAGTTTTGATTTGCTTTTCTCTAATAACTAGCATGTTGAGCATCTTTTAGTGTTAGGCTAATTTTAATTCCACTTCTGCAATGCAGTTTAACCAAGGACTTACACAAATACTTAAGCAGATCCACAGCTATATATCTTTTTTTGGGTGGGGGGAGGGATATACATGATACTTGTTGGCATCCTTGTTGATACTTGCATGCAAAAATGCAAAACCAGCAAATAGTCAAGTTAAACTCTTAAATTTTCACATAGAATGGCAACTCTTTCAGTCAAAAGGCATCTATTTGGAGATGGAAATAGAAAATCACCATTATTATCCATATTATAATATTCATAGGTATGACTATAATGATCTCAATGTCTGAAAGCCAACCACTTTGCTTATTTTAAAGGAGACTGACAACTTGAAAAGTTGTCTATTCTTTTAATTAATTTACAAAAAACCGCCATTGTGACATAGGTCAGAGTTTGAGTTATTTATAAAGTTTTTTCTCCTAAATAGCAAAAAAATAAATAAATAAAAAATGTTTAATTGTACACCTGAATAAGGGCAAAATCTGAGTTACTACTATGCAAATTAATAAAGTTTAATTATATGTCATATAGAGGTCATGTGGGTTCAAACCTACCCCCAAAAATTATAAATGTAGCATGTTACTAAGGCCATTAGTGTGCCAGAAAGGCAAAGAGTGGTAGGGCTTTAATAAACTTGTTGTATAAATACACCCAGAAAAACAGAATCTTCATCCTTGTTATCAAGAGATTACGGGTCCAGAAAGAAACTCATCATAGAGACTGGAATATCAAGCAAAGTTGGTTCAAGGACTGGTGATGAAATTTTCTAGCATCACAGTAGGGAAGTATATGCGATTCCCTTGTGTGGGCCACGGTGTATGTTTACACTGTAAAAATTACTTATTCAATTTGATTTTTACTTTGTATCTGCTCTGGAGAAGGCATTTTCATAAGTGTTACTAGTGAGATAAGTTCCCTCAAGGGGTAGACGGTGGAGGTAAGATGTTGGCCCACGTATAATGGTAATATAAGGCAGAATATAATAGTTATAGTAAGAAAGGCACACCCCCTACAGTGGGGTGGATTCCTTTCAGATCTACAGGTGCAAAGGGACATCTGCAGGGACTCACATATTGATCAGCATAGGCTTCACAGTCAAGGTTGTTGCTAAGTGTGTCCCAGGATCAGGCTGCCTGGACAGCCCTGAAAGGGGTCTTAAACTCTCAGCCTTTGCTTCCTCATGGCCCCTCTTCTGAGCTCTTCACAGGCTGGCATTCAACACAACCGTTGTTCTCAAACTGACCTCCCTGGAATTCACCAAGGAGTCACAACTCACCCTCCCTCCAGATTTTTACACTATGGATAAATCTCTCTTCTTGAAACTCTTTTTTTAATATAGACTTTTTTTTGATGTGGACTATTCTTAGAGTCTTTATAGAATTTGTTACAATATTGCTTCTGTTTTACATTTTGGTTTTTTGGCTGTGAGGCATGTGGGATCTTAACTGCCCCACCAGGGATCAAACCCTCACCCCCTGCGTTGAAAGCAGAAGTAGTAATCACTGGACCACCAGGGAAGTCCTTCTTGTTGAAAACTTATTTTTCTCAGATTTTACAATACTATGCTGTTCATTTTTTTTTCCATGTCTCTCACATACTCACCCCATGCTTTAGTGATGGAGCAATAACAGTTTTCATCTGCTGAGCACTATGTACATGCCAGGGATCTTATCTTTAGAAATATAATAATATTTACATATATATACTTATTTTATAAATATAAACTATAATATAGAGTAAACATAATTTTATTTATATTTTAACATACATTATGACTTGTTATTGTATATTATTTAAAACTTACAACAATCCATTGAAATTGCTAATATTATCTTCACTTTCCTTATGAGGGAATTAATATTTAGAGAGGTTCAGTTCCTACCCATGGTCAGGCAAGTGTGTGTTAGAGGTAGGGTTCACACATAGGCTCTTCATGACTACATCAGGGTCTCAGGACCTGTTTTACTTTAAAAAACTATTAACAAACCCAATGTGTTTTTGTTCCTGTTAGTTATATCATAACAAAGATTTAAAAAGAAAACTTTAGACTATCGATTAGTTCATTTAAATATAATAAACCCAGTATGCATTGACATATTGTTATGAGAAATAACAATTCCTAAACAAAAAGTGTAGTGAGAAAAGTAGCATGGTTTCACGTTCTTACAAGTCTTCTTAGTGTTGGGTTTAACTGAAGATAGCTGGATTCTCACACCTGCTTCTGCATATAGTCTGTTGCTGTACGATGATTTGGGGCTTCCCTTGTGGCCCAGTTGGTAAAGAATCCTTCTGCAAGGCGAGAGACCTGGGTTCAATCAGTGGGTTGGGAAGATCCCCTGGAGAAGGGAATGGCTACCCACTCTAGTATTCTGGCCTGGAAAATTCCATGGACTGTATAGTCCATGGGGTTGCAAAGAATCAGATATGACTGATTTGGCTGAAGTGTATGAAAAAAATCTGGCCTCACACAGATATGTAGTTAGGATAGGGGAGTACAGTAAATCCCCTACATAGGAACCTTCAAGCTGTGAGCTTTCAAAGATGCAAACCTGCGTTCCATCATCGTAAGGCTTGAGTGAAACTGCAGTTTGCCCTTTATCTTCTATTGCTGACTATCCTTCAGCTCTACCATCTTCCATGCCTTTTCCCTCCTCCACTCAGTAACTCTTCTTGTTTATCCACTTGCTAGTCCCTTTACGTCAGTTGTACTGTTGTTGTTGTTTAATCACTGAGTTGTACATGACTCTTTTGTAACCCCCACGGACTGAGCCCACCAGACTCCTCCGTACATGAGATTTCCCAGGAAAGAATACTGGAGTGGGTTACCATTTCCTTCTCCAGGGGATCTTCCTGATCCAGGGATAAAACGTGCCTCTCCTGCATTGATAGGCAGATTCTTTAACAATGAGCCACCAGGGAAACCCAATGTTGTAGTGTACTACTGTACTTTTCTGGGTAAGTAATATAAGATTAAAAATGCTTTCTTTTATTTTTGTGTGCTTTTTAAATGTATTATTTGTGTGAAAAGTATTATAAACCTATTACAGTATAGTACTACACTATCACTTGTGTTAGTTGGGTACCTAGGCTAACTTTGTTGGCCTTAACGAACAAATTGGACTTATGATCACGCTCTTGGAATGGAACTTGTTCATGCGTAGGGGACTTACTGTATTGAATTATCATTTTCAGGTAAATTTTGGCTTTTCTTCTTTAATAATACATAAGCATTCCGAAAGTGGAGGTTTCTTTAAGGTTAGTTGCAATGTAGAATCTGAAACCTCTTCACTGAACTTCTGCCCTTTTACATTAAAATTCATTGGCCTAACAAGGATAGAAATATAGATCAATGGAACAAAATAGAAAGCCCAGAGATAAACTCACGCACCTATGGGCACCTTATCTTCGACAAAGGAGGCAAGAGTATACAATGGAGAAAAGACAATCTCTTTAACAAGTGGTGCTGGGAAAACTGGTCAACCACTTGAAAAAGAATGAAACTAGAACACTTCCTAACACCATACACAAAAATAAACTCAAAATGGATTAAAGATCTAAATGTAAGACCAGAAACTATAAAACTCCTAGAGGAAAACATAGGCAAAACACTCTCCGACATAAATCACAGCAGGATCCTCCATGACCCACCCCCCAGAATATTGGAAATAAAAGCAAAAATAAACAAATGGGACCTAATCAAAATTAAAAGCTTTTGCACAACAAAGGAAACTATAAGCAAGGTGAAAAGACAGCCTTCAGAATGGGAGAAAATAATAGCAAACGAAGCAACAGACAATTAATCTCAAAAATATACAAGCAACTCCTGCAGCTGAATTCCAGAAAAATAAACGACCCAATCAAAAAATGGACCAAAGAACTAAACAGACATTTCTCCAAAGAAGACATACAGATGGCTAGCAAACACATGAAAAGATGCTCAACATCACTCATTATTAGAGAAATGCAAATCAAAACCACAATGAGGTACCATTACACACCAGTCAGAATGGCCGCTATCCAAAAGTCTACAAGCAATAAATGCTGGAGAGGGTGTGGAGAAAAGGGAACCCTCTTACACTGTTGGTGGGAATGCAAACTAGTACAGCCACTATGGAGAACAGTGTGGAGATTCCTTAAAAAACTGGGAATAGAACTGCCATATGACCCAGCAATCCCACTGCTAGGCATATACACCGAGGAAACCAGAATTGAAAGAGACGCGTGTACCCCAATGTTCATCGCAGCACTGTTTACAATAGCCAGGACATGGAAGCAACCTAGATGTCCATCAGCAGACGAATGGATAAGGAAGCTGTGGTACATATACACAATGGAATATTACTCAGCCATTAAAAAGAATACATTTGAATCCGGGTTCTATTGAGATGGATGAAACTGGAGCCCATTATACAGAGTGAAGTGAGCCAGAAAGAAAAGCACCAATACAGTATACTAATGCATGTATATGGAATTTGAAAGATGGTAATGGTAACCCTATATGTGAGACAGAATAAGAGACACAGATGCATAGAACAGTCCTGTGGACTCTGAGGGAGAAGGTGAGGGTGGGACGTTCTGGGACAATAACATTGAAACATGTATATTGTCATATGTGAAGCAGAACACCATTCCATGTTCTATGCATGGGACGGATGCTCAGGGATGGAGCGTTGGGATGACAGAGAGGGATGGGAGGGGGAGGGAGGTGGGAGGAGGGTTTGGGAGGGGGAGCACATGTGAATCCATGGCTGATTCATGTCGATGTATGGCAAAAACTACTACAATATTGTAAAGTAATTAGCCCCCAACTAAAATAAAAAGAAGAAAAAAAAAAAAGAATTAAAAAAAAAAATAAAATTCATTGGCCTAGTTTGTATTTGAAACAAATCTTTTACCTGGGCAAGAAGCTTGACCAAGGCTTCATTCTCACCACTGTCTTTATAATATTATAATAAAAGTAAGTGGATTATGAAACTTGGATTGCTTAAAATTCTCCAAGCCAGGCTTTAGCAATACATGAACCGTGAACTTCCAGATGGTCAAGCTGTTTTTAGAAAAGGCAGAGGAACCAGAGATCAAATTGCCAACATCCGCTGGATCATCGAAAAAGCAAGAGAGTTCCAGAAAAACATCTATTTCTGCTTTATTGACTATTCCTAAGCCTTTGACTGTGTGGATCACAATAAACTGTGGAAAATTCTGAAAGAGATGGGAATACCTGACCACCTGACCTACCTCTTGAGAAACCTGTATGTAGGTCAGGAAGCAACAGTTAGAACTGGACATGGAGCAACAGACTGGTTCCAAATAGGAAAAGGAATACGTCAAGGCTGTATATTGTCACCCTGCTTATTGAACTTATATGCAGAGTACATCATGAGAAACGCTGGGCTGGAAGAAGCACAGGATGGAATCCAGATTGCCAGGAGAAATATCAATAACCTCAGATATGCGGATGACACCACCCTTATGGCAGAAAGTGAAGAGGAACTTAAAAGCCTCTTGATGAAAGTGAAAGAGGGGAGTGAAAAAGTTGGCTTAAAGCTCAACATTCAGAAAACTAAGATCATGGTATCTGGTCCCACCACTTCATGGTGAATAGATGGGGAAACAATGGAAACAGTGTCATACTTTAGTTTTCCGGGCTCCAAAATCACTGCAGATGGTGATTGCAGCCATGAAATTAAAAGACGCTTACTCCTTGGAAGGAAAGTTATGGCCAACCTAGATAGCATATTAAAAAGCAGAGACATTACTTTGTCAACAAAGGTCCATCTAGTCAAGGCTATGGTTTTTCCAGTAGTCATGTATGGATGTGAGAGTTGGACTGTGAAGAAAGCTGAGTGCCGAAGAATTGATGCTTTTGAACTGTGGTGTTGGAGAAGACTCTTGAGAGTCCCTTGGACTGCAAGGAGATCCAACCAGTCCATCCTAAAGGAGATCAGTCCTGGGTGTTCACTGGAAGGACTGATGTTGAAGCTGAAACTCCAATACTTTGGCCACCTCATGTGAAGAGTTGACTCACTGGAAAGATCCTGATGCTGGGAAGGATTGAGGGCAAGAGGAGAAGGGGATGACAGAGGATGAGATGGCTGGATGGAACCACCGACTCGATGGACATGAATTTGGGTGGACTCCGGGAGTTGGTGATGGACAGGGAGGCCTGTCATGCTGCGATTCAAAGAGTCAGACACGACTGAGCGACTGAACTGAACTGAAACTTGGAATAGACATGAACTTACTTGAAAATGGCTAGCAAGTTTCTAAAGCAAACTGATGAGAGATGATGACAAAACTACAGATGATTTAGGCAAATTTGTGATTTTTATGATTATTGGATCACACTGTGAAGTTGAAATTGTCTTGATAGCATTACAAGGTTGATATATACTATTTCCTAGATACCAATATATTCATTTGGCATTAAATATAAATAGCTTTTCATTTTTGGCCATTAACCACCTAGTTAACTTTATTGCCGTTGATAGTTTCCCAGTGTTTCAGATCAAGACTACTGAGTTCTAACTTTATTTTGGCAACAGTTTAAAAATGTGCCTTTGCCCATCTCTGACCGCTTTCCATCAAGTCATTTACATAGGTGATATTTTCCAGCCATAGTTTCTCTCTCTCACAAAATAAACTCCTCTAGACTCATTAACATCATAAAGGCAGTCAAGGATTAATGTTCTCCTATAGTGGGCCAGATCATCTTGATTTTGCGAGTTTTTGATTTAAATTATATCTGTATATTTATTTATCTATCTCATGACTAAGTGTAATGTAGATCAGGACTGAAGCCCACACATTAGTTGAGTCCCACTACAAGATTTCATATTGGAATCCTTTTCTTTCTCCAATTGCCAAAGTAGTAAAGGATATAAATAGCTTTCAATATGATCTTTCATGTGTTGATTAAAACATAATTATTGCTTGATGAGGTAAAAGCATGCAACCATATCTACAACTTGGTTGGTTCTTATATGTCTTATTTTTACTCAAGAGGCAGGGATCTGTCATTTTTATATATTCTCAATGGTTGACAGTGACAAAAAATGACTAGTTTTTAACTAACTTGCAAAAGTGCATAAAATACAAGATATAGCAGGGAATCCTACCCATTTCAGTAATCTCTCCTGGAGAATTCCATGAACAGAGGAGCCTAGCAGGCTACAGTGCATGGGATCAGACATGATTGAGTGACTAATATATTTATATACGTGTGTGTGTGTGTGTGTGTGTGTGTGTATACATATAGTTGTTTACCATTAAAAAAATAACAAGTGCTTTCATGTCCTCTCAAACATGTGTACACATCTGTGAATCAAGTTCCTCCCTTACCTGTGGGTCAAGGAAGAACACACAAAATTGGCTATTTTCTTCAATTTCTTGTAAAATTCTGAATATGTTTAGGAAATGTCTCATGCTGGCATCCGTGGAATTGTTTTATTATGTTAATAGCTGGAACATCACATTTTCAGACATTTTATAAACCTCTTAGGACTCTCAGATAGAACTGAGTAGAGAGATTTGAACCAAGAATATTGATTCCAGTCAGTCCAGGCCTTCTTTTACATCTCTGCCCTTTATAATGTTAACAAGAGCTGTTCAGCTGGTGGTGTCAGATGAGATCTTGCCTTCATGACTTAATTACTTTCTACTTCCCTAAGGTCATCTCTCATCCAAGGTTCTTGAGGAGTCTTTAAAGATGGCAAGCAATGCAGCGTGTTGGGAATTTGCTCATTTGTTCTATGCACAGCTAACTTCAGCTTCTTAGAGGCTCAGCTCACATCCTACTTCCTCTAGGAAGATGTCCATCATCATATCTCTCTTCTGTTGGGCTGTGTTTCTCCTATGGTATCTTTCACATGCCTGCATCATAGCATTGTCCTTACCCTTTAGAGATACATGTCTTAACTGTCAGTCTCTCTAGATCTTGAGATAGAATTTCTGTTTATTTCTTTATTTCTGGTGTCTGGTGTGGTGTTTGGTCTTGTATAGTCAGTGGTGTGATTGAATGATGCTAAACTGGTCCCATTGTAGCAGGTGAGGGGTCTATTAAAAGTCATGGCTTAGCCTTTGTACCTTCAGAGAGTTCAGTGAATTAAAAAGAAGAGGCTATGCATGAGCTGGAGGGAAAAGAAAACAAGGAAACTGACCAGTATTTTTAATGAACTGAGGGTAAAAGAGTAGCAGAACCTAGAGAATACTGTCTTCACTAATATTGCTTTAATACTTATGTAGCAAAGACTGTGGGGAAAAAATGTTGGTTACAAGGAGATCAAACCAGTCAATTCTTTTTTTTTTGGATGGTTAATACATTTTATTGACTGCCATGCTTGGAGTTGCATGGACTGTTCCAGAAGTTTCACAGAGTCTGGACCCTACCACCCAAAACCTTCTGGAATTTTCTATCCACCTCCATGGGAATATTCTTGGCTGTGATCTTTACCAAGAGAAAACCAATTTGAGATGTATATGTCAGAGTCCATGAGAAAGGTCCTGGATATCACAGACCATTAGTGCTTTTACAAACAAAACCCCAAAGAACCCCAACCCCATTTGATAGAAACTTGGAAGATATCTTGCTTCAAGGACAATCTGTTATGCCCCAACATTTTGGTTGAGAATTACCAGTCTCTGTACCTTTTACTAAGCTTCACTTCCTGTTGTTTGTGTTTTGAAAAGAACAGACTTTCCTCCTTGTTTTCCAAATATGAAACATAATAACATTCAGTTCAGTTCAGTCGCTCAGTCGTGTCCGACTCTTTGCGACCCCATGAATTGCAGTATGCCAGGACTCTCTGTCCATCACCAACTCCCGGAGTCTATCCAAATCCATGTCCATCGAGTCGGTGATGCCATCCAACCATCTCATCCTCTGTCGTCCCCTTCTCCTGCCTCCAATCCTACCCAGCATTCGGGTCTTTTCCAGTGAGTCAACCCTTTGCATGAGGTGGCCAAAGTATTGGAGTTTCAGCTTCAATATCAGTCCTTCCAATGAACACCCAGGATTGATCTCCTTTAGGATGGATTGATTGGATCTCCTTGCAGTCCAAGGGACTCTCAAGAGTCTTCTCCAACATCACAGTTCAAAATCATCAATTCTTTGGCGCTCAGCTTTCTTCACCATCCAACTGTCACATCCATACACGACCACTGGAAAAACCATAGCCTTGACGGGACGGACTTTTGTTGGCAATGTCTCTGCTTTTAAATATGCTATCTAGGTTGGCCATAACCCTCCTTCCAAGGAGTAAGCGTCTTTTAATTTCATGGCTGCAATCACCATCTGCAGTGATTTTGGAGCCCAAAAAAATAAAGTATGACACTGTTTCCACTGTTTCTCCATCTATTTCCCACGAAGTGATGGGACCAGATGCCATGATCTTAGTTTTCTGAATGTTGAGCTTTACACCAACTTTTTCACTCTCCTCTTTCACTTTCATCAAGAGGCTCTTTAGTTCTTCTTCACTTTCTGCCATAAGGGTGGTGTCATCTGCATATCTGAGGTTATTGATATTTCTCCCGGCAATCATGATTCCAGCTTGTGTTTCTTCCAGCCTAGCATTTCTCATGATGTACTCTGCATGTAAGTTAAATAAGCAGGGTGACAGTATACAGCCTTGATGTACTCCTTTCCCTATTTGGAACCAGTCTGTTGTTCCATGTCCAGTTCTAACTGCTGCTTCCTGACCTGCATACAGGTTTCTCAAGAGACAGGTCAGATGGTCTGGTATTCCCATCTCTTTCAGAATTTTCCACAGTTCATTGTGATCCACTCAGTCAAAGGCTTTGGCATAGTCAATAAAGCAGAAATAGGTGTTTTTCTGGAACTCTCCTGTTTTTTTGATGATCCAGCGGATGTTGGCAATTTGATCTCTGGTTCCTCTGCCTTTTCTAAAACCAGCTTGAACATCTGGAAGTTCACGGTTCATGTATTGCTGAAGCCTGGCTTGGAGAATTTTGAGCATTACTTTACTAGTGTGTGAGATGAGTGCAATTGTGCGGTAGTTTGAGCATTCTTTGGCATTGCCTTTCTTTGGGATTGGAACGTAAACTGACCTTTTCCAGTCCTGTGGACACTGCTGAGTTTTCCAAATTTGCTGGTATATTGAGCACAGCACTTTCACAGCATCATCTTTCAGGATTTGAAATAGCTCAACTGGAATTCCATCACCTCCACTAGCTTTGTTCGTAGTGATGCTTTCTAAGGCCCACTTGACTTCACATTCTAGGATGTCTGGCTCTAGGTGAGAGATCACACCATCGTGATTATCTGGGTCGTAATATTATTAATAATAATAATTTAATTATTATTAAATGTTATTTAATAATAACATTAAATGTTCTATTAAAAAGTACATATGCCACCCCACCCCCAACAAAGGCTCACCGAGCCCATCATGTCTAAACCACAGTGAGGTTAAATTCTTACCACTGGATCAAATGGTCACTACAAAGCTATGCTGAAGAACTTAGAAAACTCCAAGGGTCCAAGTTGAACCAGCTATGGGTTTACCTAAATTTATACAGGAACTGCACACAAAAGACTGACTGCGGGAACTGGTGTTAATATAGCAAAGCACCTCTGGCTTTGTTTACAACCTAAACTTAAGTCCTTACTCTTGTAGTATGTCTCCTGCAAAGGTTTTCCTATCCCACGGCTCTACGCTCAACACTGCATACACACCTGAGTTCCTACCATCTCACAGCTAATACCCCACGTGCAGTGATCCAGGGTTAAGAGAGTTCGATTACAAAAGCTCTAGCAAGTAATCACCCACTGCTTAGTACCAGTTGGGAATAAAGGAAAAAAAAAGTGTCTGTGGGGGGATTTCTCTGGGGATCCAGTGGTTGAGACTCTGCACTTACACTGCAGGGGCACAGGTTCAATCCCTGGTTGGGGAACTAAGATCTCCCATGCCAAACTGTGTAGCCAAAAAAAAAAAAAGCCTCAGTGAGCTCTGAATAAAGAATTGCATTTCTATCACATCCCTCCTGTCCCTCAACAGTCCTGTCTACTCAAATTCCCCCAGTTCCCACAGCCTCAAATAGCCATGTTTCAAGGACTTGTCTTGTAGGGGCTGCGGAAGGCACTGCCAGCAGAATGGGAGGGTGGGCCTCTCTCAGGTGACTCTTAACTCCCCATTTGTTGCTCTATTTCTGGGAAGGGAGGAGCTGCACAGTTAGCAAAGGGGCTGGCTGCTCAAGGGATGAGCAGGTGCCAGGCACACTGTCCCAAGGATAAACCCGGCTCTACTGACATCAATATTTTAATCACTGAACCTACCAGAAAATAGATAATCAAATATAACAGACCTCAAAAGAGCAAATGATTTGCTCCTCTGCCATCAGGCCCACAGAGGAAAATTTCCCAGGTCATACATTCGATAAGCATAGGAACAGGAAGGCTCATAACCTTGCTTTTTTCCCTCTCTCACAGGCCACCAAAAGAAGGCAAAGTGGGATCTAACCACCCCAGAATGTCAAGGTTCCCACGGATCACATCCTTACCCTACCTTGGTCTCACCCGTGGCTTGGGAAACTCACAGAAAGACAAGTTTCGAACCACCCCAGATTTTTTTCTTTCGGCAGCCACAACTGGTCCCATTGCACATTTCAAGGTTACAAGGGAGCCCCACGCTACACACATGGGACAGGAGCAGATGAATCTTGCTCGGAGCTTTACAAGAAGAGTCAGAGCAAGTATTCCAGAAGCTGACAAAAATCCGGAAGAGGGCACCCCAGGGCCTCCAGGAAACCCCTCACTCTCGGGCTTTCAGGAGTCTTCATTAGGGGCCTGTTTTCTTGAGCGTGGAAAAGCCTTTTCTGGACGGGTGTGGGGGCTGGGATGTGCAGGTCAATGGCTAAGCTGGGCAGGTGTGGAAGAGGAGGGGGAGAGGGCAGTTCCTTCGGACCCCCAACAGAGGTAGACAAGGGGAGGTAAGGGGTTCAAGAAGACAGGCAAGGCAATTTTCTTGGGGGGAGGGTTGTTGGCTGAGGGCTGCTCCCTTGCCCTCCACTCTCCCATTAAAAACGAGAGCACATGATGAGAAAGACTGGGCGCAGAACAAGGACGAAAGCCACATCTCGTCCCAGCGTAAGCCCTTCTTGCCCGGGTCCTCCAGCATCTTCCAGAAGGCCTCCCGGCAGGACCTCAGCCGCCGTTCGCGCTCCAGCTCCTCACCGCAGCGCGGGGAACCTGCTCGCTCTCCTATCCCCCGGCCTGCCACAACTTCTACAGTAACAGCTGCGACCACCTCAGACGGCGCCGGGCTGCCATTTTGAATCAAACCAGTCAATTCTACAGGGAATCTCCCATACTTTGGCCACCTGATGTGAAGAGCCGACTCATCAGACAAGACCTTGATGATGGTGAAGATTGAAGGCAGGAAGAGAAGGTGGTGACAGAGGATGAGATGTTTGGATGGCATCATTAACTTAATGGCCTTGGTTTTGATCAGGCTCCTGGAGATAGTGAAAGCCAGGGAAGCCTGGTGTGCTGTAGTCCATGAGGTTGGAGATTGGTACACAACTTAGCGACTGATCAACAACAACAAGGATGGGTGAATCACATTTTACACTTCAAGGTATCTTGAAGGGGGCAAGGGAGTTATTTGATTTGATATTGTTTTCTTTCATCAAATGTTCTATTTCAATCCCACTGTATACATTCTAATTATCAGCTACATTGATAGAGATTGAAAAAGGTATCTCCTTAGATTGCTATGAATTTGGGAGGGATTGGGGGTGGGGGAGTAGCTTTTTCTGTTAAGTTGTGGTGGGAAAAATATATGTCATATGCTTGAATCCCCCAGCTCATTGAGAGGTTGCTTCTTGAGCTCTTGGAGCCCCAGTGAAGAGCTTGGTGATCATATTTATAAACTACAGTGAAATCTGGGATTTACTTTGTTTGCTTCCACAATAGCTTGTCAGCTTTTTGAGGAAGTATAAATTTTTAAATATTAATTTCTTGGGAACTAGTACAATAATTAGCACAATGAAGTGAAGTGCAGTGAAAGTTGCGCAGTTATGTCTGACTCTTTGCGACCCTATGGACTATACAGTCCATGGAATTCTCCAGGCCAGAATACTCGAGTGGGTAGACTTTCCCTTCTCAAAGAAGCACAGTGAAAGTCCCCAGGAAATATTTTTCTTAGTGATTTACCCAGAGTAGCCGTAGAGTATAGTCCCTTCTCTCCAATGAGTAATGGTAACTTCCTATTTTCCCATCTCATTCCATCATCTAAGTTCATCTTAAAACATTGGATTTAGATTAGATCTTTCTGTAGGAAAAATATGATGAACAATGTCCGTGGAGAAAGGTGAGGGCTGAGGTCCTAAGCAACACACTGTGATATTGGAATGTTAAAAATATGTACTTCAGGCAGTAGTTTGACATTTGAAGAGACTATGATGAAAAACTTGAGAAGGTAGTTGAAATCAATCTAACTCTTCTCCGTTTGTTCTGCAGTGAAGAAAACACAGTTCACTTTCCTTTGGTAAAACTATTTTGAAACAAGCAGTTTGTTAGGAGTGTGAATGAAATTTACCACCAAAGTCTTAAAAAAAAAATCTAAAAAAGAAAAACCAAAAAACCCTATCCCAATTTAGCCCTAAGCCATGCAGGCACTGAGGCACAACTATTTTCAGAATAGACATGCCTACTGACTTTTTCCTCACAGATCCTCTCGGGAATTAAGCTCTGATTTCTCATTTTTGGATCTCATTTAAGCCGGTTGAACACTAGTGTGTAAAAGCACTGAACTGGCTTTGTAGTATTGTTCTCACTGGATATGACCCAGGGCAGAGCTTTGTAGATTGTTATAAGACCGTTTCCATTTGGGTGCCCATAGAAACAGATTTTGAGACAGCTTTCTAGAGTAAAATAATTTATTTGAGAAATGTAGGAAACACAAGGAAGGAAATGGGAAGAGAGACGGAGAAAGAAAGACAGCCAATAGGAAGTTCATTATCAAATCAATTACTACCAATGTCCACTGACACGTAGTCCCGGGGGAGACCTGGGAAATGATGTGAAATATACACCTCAGAGATTGCCCACTTCAGGGATGAGGAGTATATATCTGTAGCACATCTGTATTAGTCAGCTCAGGTGAATGAAATTCACCATGACAAAAATACCTTAGATTGGGAGTTTTAAACAATGAGTATTTTTTCTTTCTTTTTAATTAGGATATAGTTGCTTTACAACATTGTGTTAATTTCTGCTGAACAACGAAGTGAATCAGCTATATATATACATATGTCACCTCCCTCTTGGACCTCCCTCACTCCCTGTCCCCTTCCTACTCATCTAGGCCAGCAGAGAGCATGGAGCTGAACTCCCTGTGCTATACAGCATCTTCCCACTAGCTATCTGTTTTACACATAGTAGTGTATATGTGTCAGTCTTATTCTCCCAATCCATCCTTCCCATCACCCCATGTCCACATGTCTATTCTCTACATCTGCATCTCTATTCCTGCTGTACAAAAAGATCATCTATATCATTTTCCTAGATTCCACATATATGCATTAATATTAACATAAGACATATTTCTTATAGTTTTGGAAACTGGGAAGTCCAAGGTCAAGGTGCTGGACAGCTCATTTCCCCATTGAGGGCCTTCTTCCTGGCTTGCAGGTTGCTGCTTTCTCCCTGAGTCCTTATATACAGAGAGCATACTGGGGAAGCAAACTGTCTGGTGTCTGTCCTTACAAGGTCACTAATCCCATCATGAGGGCCCCATCCTCATGACATTATCTAAACCTACTTACCTCTCAAAGGCCCCATCTCTAAATATTGTCACATTAGTGCTTAAGGCTTCAACATAGGAATGGGGAGGGGTACTCTACAGTCCATAGTAATAGCTCTAACTTTTTATGTTTATCATCTCTATGTACCTATTTCCTTCCACATGCCTCCCACCTTTCTCTGTCCCTCTTTCTACCTTTCTCTAGGGAGCTGAGTATTAGATGCTCACTCCCATCAGTCATGGGTTGAGGGCTGTTTTAGGGGGTTGGTTCCAAGAACTTCTGGCCTACTGTGTGCTTACAGCAGACTCTCAGTAGCTTCAGGGAAAATCCCTCAGGCAGTGAAATTCAGACAGGTCTTTGAAAGCTGGCTAATAGACACTGAGGGCACCAGCATAAGTTTTTTGCAGCTGGGGACCTATTATTCATCTACTGTAGTAACTGGTTTCTGAGATGGCTTTCCTATATTACTTAAAAGTGTGAGTCTTTTAAAAATTTTTATGTTTTAAGGTACAAATAAGTGTAAAATGTGCATTTTCCCCATAATATATTTGGAATTAATTATAGGTTTCAAATTATGTTTAAAATAACTTAACAGTTGAATAACTTAACCTTTCCCTCTAACAAAAATCTTTAAATGAAAGAGAATGTCTTAACCTGGTTTCCTCTGAAGGCAGAGGCTAAGACAAGTATTGCATACAAGTAGTTTTGTTGTTGTTCAGTCACTAAGTCATCTTTGACTCTCTTTGACCCTATGAACTACAGCACACCAGGCTTCCCTGTCGTTCACTATCTCCCAGAGTTTGCTCAAATTCTTTTTAGTGTTGGTGATGCCCTTTAACTATCTCATCCTCTGCCACCTTCTCCTTTTGGCTTCAATCTTTCCCAGCATCAAGGCCTTTTCCCCTTCACGAATCACAGCCTTGTCGTGGTAAAGGGGATTGTGTAACTCAGTGAAGATCTGAGCCACATGGTGCAGGGCCACCCAAGATGGACAGTGATAGTGAAGAGTTCTGACAAAACGTGGTCCACTGGAAGAGGGAATGGCAAACCACTCCAGTATTCTTGCTGTGAGAATCCCATGAACACTATGAAAAGGCAGTAGTTTATTTGGAGACTAATTGCAGCAGCCAGAAAGCGAGACGCGGGGTGTGAAATGAAGGAGGGAATGCTCAATAAGGATGAATTGCCAAGCTGGCTACTGCTGTAGGTTGACTGGTACTTGATGTTGCTGGAATCTTCTGAGGAGCCTTTAAAATGCCTCTCTGAACTGTCTAACTGGGGACCAGTTTATGAAAGAACCGTTGCATACATGTTTGAAATGTTTGAACCACCCTTGTACGTACCATGGATTGTCTTTGAGTGATGAAATCTTAGGCTGCAGCATTTCCTTAAGGAGTCACATTGGTTTCCTGCTTCTCTTCCATGCAGAATCAGCCTTGAGGTTGGGCTTGACGGGGAAATTTCTCTCTTTGCAGAGACAGGTTGGGTAGAGACTTAGAGAAAAAAGTTTTCAGGTTAGAATAGAAAACATATCTAGTAGCTGGTTATAGGCTTTTTGAGGGGGGGATTGCATTGTAGAGGGCAGAAACATGTCCTTAGGAAACAGTGTGAGAGACCTTATTTTGAATCTGAATTCTGAGCGATAGTAGATGTCCAGCCTGTGTTAATGCTGTCATATGAAAAATTGGCCCCAACACACATGTGCATAAGAAAAGAACTGCATGGGGTCAGGAAAAAATGGGCCATAAAAGAAAAAGATGTAAGAGGCTATGGGCTTCATTAATTATTAATAAGGGGATTCATTAGGAAGGGGATTGGAAAGGACCCTGACACTGGGAAGGATTGCAGGCAGGAGGAGAAGGGGATGACAGAGGATGAGATGGTTGGATGGCATCACCGACTCAATGGACATGAGTTTGAGCAAGCTCCGGGAGTTGGTGATGGACAGGGAAGCCTGGTGTGCTGCAGTCCATGAGGTCACAAAGAGTCAGACACAACTGAGTGACTGAACTGTCTGACTGACTGAACGGGATACAATATTTGAACCTCGTTATTTATTTACAGCTTTTTTTTTTTTGTAATTATACCAACGCATAAATAGTTACCTCTTTAAATTTCAGTTCCATAATATTGGGTTCAATTATTCTCAACCACTTCAATTTTTTCCCCCTAAATTCCCAAGACAAAAAATAGATCCCCATACAAAAATATAGATATCTGGACTAAATTGAACTTAGATGACAATTTCAGTCAAGGTTCTGATGCTCAGAATGGGCAAACCAGGTAAGCCATGCCATTTTTAGAATGTTGTTTTAATAAGGCTTATTCCTATCTGGGTTGACTGCATTTTACATATGCAATCACCCAGCTGTGAGTATGAAGAGTTATTGCCATGACAACTAGGACTGACTGACTTGCCTTTCAAAAATGGTAACGATTCAGCATGTTTGTAGATGATACCTGTGGTTGTCAGTGACTTTCTAGAAGGTCATACAGTTTTGTTAAATGGTTGCTAGTGGTGTGGAAAGGGAAAAACATGAATTAAGTTGTACTCATCATGCCTCTTCATGAGCCAAATGGGGGAAACTAAGGCTTTATTGGGGCTTCAGTTTCTTCATCCACTTAGTAGGAAGCCACAGGCTAGATTATATAGACTGTAAGGTTGTTCACAGTTTCAATTTCTCTAATTCTAATAGATTTATATATCATAAGCTTATGGAACAAGGTAATCACTCCATAATGATGTCATCACTTTCAAACATTTTGTGAATTCTCTTTTTGTCTTAACTTCAGAATGGACAGCATACTCTTCAGATTAAAAAAGAACAACTCAAAACTCTTGGGGGTTAAAAATAATGCATTCTAAATTTTTTTTTGAGCAATTGCAGCTTTATCAGGCTGCAAGCACATATAATTTATCAAGGTAATTGACTTGAATGGTTCAACTCATTTGATACAAATATGTGCACCGGGATTTTTTAAACATCAAAGCCTGTACTTTGCAGTGGATGATTTTGATTATTGATCACAATAGAAATATGAACTGACTCTGTGAATTTGTTCTTTGTCCCACCTGGCTATGAGTAGTGGCTGGCAATCCATTTTAGCTATTATTTATATAATAGCTATCTAACTCCTGATTTCTGTGTAATATAAAGCAACAGTTCATAGTGAATAGTTTTGTCTGTTCATGTTCAAGTGTCTTATCTCTTCCATCAGTTGAAAGGTGGCTATGACAGTACGGTTGCCATTGTCAGGTGGTCTCTTTATTCTAAAAACTAGATGGACCCACATTTAGACGATTTCCTGCTCAAAGGACTTTGAGAGAGTCCTTTGAGCATAACACTTTGGGTAACACTTAGTCATTGCCCTTTCACAGTCCCTCATTCTCCAGCTTCTAATTTGGCCCCATGTGTAACTGGAGACTTCATTTCCTTGGAGGAAATGTACACAGTACCAACCTGTTTGTTTCTTGATACGGAGACCCAAATATGTATGGTCTTGCTTCTTTTGATCCATACTTCTATGGTCTTTTTTTTTTTTTATGCTGTGCTGGGTCTTTGTTTCTGTGCAGGCTTTTCTCTAGTTTGTGGCCAGTGGGGGCTAAGCTCCAGTTGAGGTGTGAGGTCTTCTCATTGTGGTGGCTTCTCTTGTTGCAGATCATGGGCTCTAGGTGTGCAGCCTTCAGTTGTTGCAGCACGTGGGTTCAGTAGTTGCACACCCAGGCTCTTGAGCACAGGCTCAGTGGTTGTGGTGCTATTGAGCAATGGGATTAGTTGCTTGGAGACATGTGTGATCGTCCTGGCCCAGGGATCGAATGCGTGTCTTCTGCATTGGCAGGTGAATTCTTTACCACCGAGCCACCAGGGAAGCCCTATAGTCTTCTTTGTTCATTCTTTCATCTTTATCATTTTTTTCTTTCTATTTTCTGTCATTCCCTTAATCTAATACAATTCATCAGACTTTCTGACGTTTCCGTTTGTATTCCCTTAAATAGTCCTAGACTCTCACATAAATTCACACACTTATCTTTGTTGAGTCTCATCTTACTTATAAACTCATGCCTTTATGCCCATGGCAGTCTTCAAGAACATGCAATCTGCGCATTTACAAGGGCCCCATGTTCACATGGCCTCATGTTTGGTTTAATGCCCTGCTGTTGCCATCTTGAAGTTTTTAATAAACTTGGAACAAGGATCTCTCTCTGTTCTTTTTTCCCTGGGCTTCACAAATTATACAGCTACTCCTGATTGTAGCTCTTTTGTTCCCTTCTAGCTGGGTAAGTGGTTTCTCTTTTAGGTTGTCTCTTTTTCATTCTTCATCATATTTTTTCACTTATTGACTTCCCGTGTTATGTCTTTTTGACTGCTATTTAAATATAGCCAAAACTTCTTACATCCTTTAGGACTATTTAGCATTATATAAAAATTGTATGTGGTCGACTTTTGATGAGCTACCCTGACTAAGGGAGAAAGGAATGAGAGGATCAATAAAGACTGCAATTCATACAGGCAGTAATCACTTTAGTATTCACCTTCTGGAAATTTACCTTTTTATTCATGTTTGCCCTGGTTAATTTGTTTGCACTCCTTGAATACACAATAAGTGGTGGTTGGGGGAGCCTTCTAAGTGGCACAGGCTGGCTAGCCTGAGGTTAACTATCTCTGTTAAAAAAGGAGATTGATTGTCCTTGTGTTGTGTGTTCTTAGATACATATGCAAAAGGATTTTTTGCATGTGGTTTGCACAGGTTTACCTGAGGAGGTTAGTAGGATGTAAAGGCTTTTCTAATCATATTCAGACACCTTTTTTGGTTTCAACAAACCAAATGGCCTACTCTTATCTTTTTACCTAGTGGCAGTCCAAGTCACTTTGTGATGCCATCTGCCTGGAAGCACTTAACAATTATGAAGTCTGATGTGTACCCAGGGTGACCCAGCTTCCCATGTAGTTTATTTTGCTTTTTTTTTTTTAAAAAAAAAAAACTTTTTATATCACTTATTAAGTGTCAGTCACTGTTTTGACCACTTTAAGAGTACAGACTCATTTAATCTATGAAATAGGTGCTGCTTTTCTTTTTATTGGGGTATAGTTGCTTTACAACATTGTTTTGTTTCTGCTGTACAACGAAGTGAATCAGCTATATGTATACATATATTCCTCCCTCTTGGACCTCCTTCCCACCCTCACCCCTCATCCCACCGCTCTAGGTCATCATAGAGCACTGAGCTCCACGTGCTATATGACAGCTTCCCACTGGCTATCTGTTTTACACATGGTAGTGTATATATGTCATTCCCAGTCCCCCATATCCACATATCCATTCTCTATGTCTGTGGCTCTCTTCCTGCCCTGCAAATAGGTTTTTCTGTACTATGAAATAGGTACTATTAATTATCTCCATCCTCTAATTGAAGAAATTGAGGCACAAAGAAATTATATAATTTTCCCAGAGACACAGTCATTAAGTGCTAACACACAGATTTGAACCCAGACAGTCTAACAAAAGCCCGTGTCCCATGCCGCACATGTATTTAGTTGCTCAGTCATGTCCAGCTCTTTGTGACCCAGGTCTCCAGAATTGCAGAGACCTCTTTACCATTTGAGCCACCATCCTTATGCATTCTAGCATATGACCTCTTAATTTCATTCATCTAAACCCTTATAGAGTTGGAAACTGAGATGACTGATGGAGTAAAGCCTTATAATAGTAAAGAACTTCCTAAATGTCTCTATTTCTTTAAGCTTTCTTCGGTTTGCAATACATAATATCAAGTAAATTTACAGTGCATGTGTGATCGGTCATGTCTGTCTCTGCGACCACATTGACTGTAGCTCACCAGGCTTCTCTGTCCGTGAGATTCTCCAGGCAAGAATACTGGAGTGGGTTGCCATTTCTTACTCCAGGGGATCTTCCCAACCCAGGGATTGAACCCTCCTCTCTTGTGTCTCCTGCACTGGCACATGGATTCTTTACCAACTGTGCCACCTGGGAAGACAATATCAAGTAAGTGAATACATTAAAAGAAAAAACACAACAAAAACCAAAAACCAATAGGCACGCCTAGATATTAAAACTGTGTGTGACTCTGAAGTGGAAGTATCTGCACTGCTCTCCTGGATCTTACTGAGATGAATACTTGACAGTATATTCTTGGGAACGCATGTTAAAGTGATGCTTTGCTAACTGTCACCCTCCCTTTTGGAAACCTATGATCACAGCTGGTAACTTTGCTGACATCTTTTGTCTGCTGCCATCCTTTCCCTTTTGGCTAAACATTACAAAGTGTGGAGCTGGAGAGCCAATCCCGTGCTGCCTCCGAGTCAACAGCTCTCAGTGAGGGTCCCATTAGGTGTGGGAGCTCTGCATTTCTCAGTCCTGTCTGGGCTTGGCGCATTCCCTGGTGAAAAAAGGCTTCCCTAGTGGCTCAGGGGCTTTCCTGGTGGCTCAGTGGTAAAGAATCCACCAGCAATGCCTGAGACGCTGATTTGATCCCTGGGTCAGGAAGGTTCCCTAGAGAATAGAATGGCAACCCACACCAGTATTCTTGCCTGGAGAATTCCATGGACATAGGAGCCTGGTGGGCTACAGTCTATGGGGTCGCAAAGAGTTGGACACGACTGAGTGACTTTCACTTTCCAGCATCTTCTATACACACTTGCCATTGTCTAGACAATAGCAGGGGAAAGAGCATGGAGTCTCATGAGTTGAAATTTTACAGACCTGGCCTGGAGATAGTGTACACTGCTTTTGTTCAAATTCTGTTGGCTACATACAGTGTGTCTGGAAAATGTGGTCTAGCTCTCTGCTTAGGAAGAAGAGGAAACTGATTTGATGAGCAGTTAGTCCAATAGTTCTCGAATTTTAGAGGACATCAGAATCACCGGAAGGACTTTGAAAACCCAGATTGCTGGGCCCCAGTCCAAGAGGTTCTGATTAAGTAGTTGTGGATCAAGCTCCAGAATATTCATCTCTTTTTAAAAAAAATTTATTTTGTATTGGAATGTAGCCGATTGACAGTGTTGTGATAGTTTCAGGTGGACAGTGAGGGGACTCAAGCCATATGTATGCAAGTACCCATTCTCCTCCAAGCCCGCAAGCCCCCTTCCATCCAGGCTGCCATGTAACTTTCAGCAGAGTTCCATGAGCTATACAGTAGGTCCGTGTTGGTTATCCATTCTAAATATAGCAGTGTGTACATGTTCATCCCCAAATGCCTAACTATCCCTTCCCCACATCCTTCCTGTCGACAACCGTAAGTTCTTTCTCTAGGTCTGTGAGTCTATTTGTGTTTTGTAAATAAGTTCATTTGCAACATTTCTTTTTAGATTCCACATGTAAGGATGTCATGTGATATATCTCCTGTGCCTGACTTACTTGGTACGATCATCTCTAGGTCCACCCATGTTGCTGCAAATGGCAGTATTTCAGAATGTCCATTTCTGATCTCCCCAGGAGACACTGATGCTGGTGATTCAGGGACAAAACATTGAAACCACACTGTCTTTGTTATACTGTTAACCACATAACATGTGAATTATTCTTTTTGAGGACTTCAGTTTGTATCTGAGGCAGAGGAGAAAAGGGTAGCTGACTGAGGAGATGGAAACTTGGCTTGAGAGGAATTTAGGACTCCTGGACACAAAGTCTGGACTTGATGAAGCTGTGTGACCCCGGCAAGTAACTTCACTTCTCTGAACCTAGGATTCCTGTTTGTGAAATGGGGAACGATGACAATACCATTTCTGCTTAAAACAAGGGATTGTTGAGATCAACTGAGATAAATATGGGGTGAAACAATTATCTTCAAAGAGACATCTGAATTCCCCTTTGGGCAAGGACTTACTCTTTCTTCTTTAAGGCAAATATCTGGACAATTTACTTGAGGATGGAGAATGAGACTTGCAGTGCGAGTGCTGAAAGAAGACAAAAGGAAGTAAAACTACTCTGAAAGAGAAATGACTGAGAATTTGGAAGAAAATGCCCACAAAAAGCTGCAGTTTGCCAAAGCACTTTTTAGCTCATAGTTGTCCACTATTTGGTTGTCAGTTGTTTGCATTTCTGGATGTAAAGCTTCTTTGTCTCCCTGAACTTTCGGTAAAAGTGTACTTTTTTATTGGTGGAATTCGGGGAGAGGAAAATGAGTTATATGAAAATGAGTTATATGTCTGGTTCAATTCAAAGCAGAGACAAGAGGGATGCCTCGGGCAAGAAGTGAAAGTGAAGAAAGAACTCAAGGAAGGAAGCAGGTGCTCAGAGCCAGAAGTGTTCCTGGAAACCAAAGCCTCTGAAAACGTGGCAGAGGCTCAATCTGTCGATTTCATGACATTAACAGAGTCAGAAATTTTTGTAGGAAGAGCCCGACAAGAATGCTGCAAATATCTTGACTCATGATGCTTAGACAAACCAAAGGGCGTCCGAAACAATGACGCTTATAGTGGTATTGCTTAAATTACATTTGGGGATAGCTTCTTATTCACTGGTATATCATTTACATGACAATGCTCTTCTCTATACTTTCATTGGGCTTTTACATTTTTATTATTTTAAGTTTAGGAGTGGATGCATTTTGTAAAAACGACCAAATTACCCAAACAGAACAGATTGAATTTCAAGGTTAGGAAGTTTTTCTAATAATAACTTATAGTCTAGGTATAATGTGATAAAGTAAGGGATTGTGCATATAGGTACCAGCCTGAGACTATTTTCGCCAAAAACCAGATCAAAAATGGGGAAACATATTTCTAGCCTCAGTCAGAAATTCTCTTGCTGCTGCCCAGACTCTCAGTCATGTTTGACTGACTCTTTGTGACCCCGTGGACTGTACCTGCCGGGTTCCTCTGTCCATGGGATTTCCTAGGCAAGAATACTGGATTGGTGTGCCATTTCCTCTTCCAGGTGGTCTTTCCAACCCAGGGGTCGAAATCATGTCTCCTGCATTGGCAGGCAAGTTCTTTACCACCGATCTACGTGGGAGGCCCAGAAGTGCTCTTAGAATGCATTAATTATTACTTCTGGAGAATGTCTTCTTACATATACTCAGGTATTTCTTCAGGAAATTTGTTTCCCTTGTAGAGATTCCATCTCATGTAAGATTCTGTTTCCCATGCATTTTCTTCTGAAATTATAAGAATCCTCTCTCCCTTAATTTCTGAGAATATTTGAACACCTTTATTTTCATGGCATAATTTAGCTAAGAGTAGAAACTATAAAGAATTGATGCTTTTGAACTGTGGTGTTGGAGAAGATTCTTGAGAGTCCCTTGAACTGCAAGGAGATCAAACTAGTTCATCCTAATGGAAATCAGTCCTGAATATTCATTGGAAGGACTAATGCTGAAGCTGAAGCTCCAATACTTGGCCACCTATGCAAAGAACTGAGTCATTGGAAAAGACCCTGAGGCTGGGAAAGATTGAAGGCAGGAGGACAAGGGGATGACAGAGGATGAAATGGTTGGTGGCATCACTGACTCAATGGATGTGAATTTGAGCAAGCTCCAGGAGTTGGTGATGAAGCCTGGAGTGCTGCAGTCCATGGGATTGCAAAGAGTTGGACACAACTGAGTGACTGAACCTGAAACTATCCATTTTCACCTTTGAGTGTATTTTTCTCCAAGTCTACCTTTTAGAGTATTTACAAAGCTCTGAAAACGATAGGCACACCCATGATGAGGACAGTAATCTTTTTGTTGGGCTATTCCTGGGCTAGTAGTGATTAGCTGTATTTTCACTGAATATTTAATGTTCTCAAAATTGCTTATCTGTGCCATGGATAGGTAGAAAATCTGGGTGAGCTGTTGCTATTTTACATTTTTTTTTTTGTCAAAAGAAGAAGTCACAAAATATGAAGTAAAAGAAGCCTTAGGTTAGACTTTTAAAAATTTCCCCCTTCATGCTATTTCCCCATCTAAAATAACCCCAAACAGAAGCCAAATAGTTGAGATTAAGGAGGAATTTTATGCATATCAGTGAGACCGACAGCTCACATTTTCTCGCAAAACTCTGAAGAATTTTCCTCCGCAGACCCCTCCGCACTCAGTGATAAATAGTAAATGCCAGAAAGAAAACAAGTTCCCATTATTCATAACTATCTGTGTTGGTGTGTGGGTGAGCAGGGGGGTGGTGTGTGGGGTGGGGGGATGGGGAAGGGGAGGACAACTTCTACCACAGAGAAGATAAAAACAGACAGATAACAACTCACATGTACTGAAATGATAATTCAGGCTTCTGTCACTTTAAGTTAGTACAAAATCACAGAATTTGTGCCTAATCTCATTTTTACTATGTAGAAAATAGGCCCCAGAGTTAGAAAGAGATATACTTTTAATGCTTACATAGGATGTCCAGGCACTTTCTAAGAATGTGTGGATGAAAGCAGACTTTGCTTGCTCAGTTGCCCTTAATCCCTGTTTCCTTCCCATTTGAGTGGGCGAGTGGACCCACTGGAATCCCATCCCTGTATTGACTGAGCTTGCTAATGTAGGGAGGTGTCTTTCCCTGGCTAGGTTACTAGGGAAAATTACATTTGCTTATCTATCACAAATGAAAATCACTTGGGGAATATAAAGAGTATTTTCCATTCTGCTACCATTACTTCAGAAGCAATCAAATGCTGAGGAATGAAAGTCAAACATAGAGAAAAATGCTGATAGATTGGGCCATCTGCACGGCTCTCTGGGACCATAATTATTTCAGTGTTCAAGAGGAAAATGTACATTTGAAAGATGGTAAATTCCATCCTATGCAATCAATCATTTGTCTCCTATAGCAACAATAATTGTGGAGGAGGTGGTAGTTCAGACTTTAATGATGTAGTCATCCTTGTTTGTTTGTTTGAAGGGCTACTAAATCTTACATAGCATGTGGCCATTCTTGCCAATTAGAATATAGCTCCTAGATGATTTTCAAATATTGATGTTCAGTACCAATCACCTGAGAGTGATGAGGTCAAAGTAAGTTCTGCAGCCACAAAGCCAATGCTTGGCTTTGTCTTTCTTCTAGAACATTTTGTCCTTTCATTTCCAGATTTTAAAAATAGGTTATCTGTTTTCATTTTGTGCATTTTTTCTACCTTTATAATCTGAAGGTGATTTTACTAATACAGTAAATCTTGGTCGACTGATACTTTAGGAAGATGCTTTTTCTGGGTAAACTAAAAGCCTGACATGGCTCTTCCTGATGTTCTTAAATATTTTATTAGCAGTGTCTCTCCTCCACCCCCTTCCTATTCCTAGTCTCCTTCAGTTTAATGATATAAAGCAGGTGGTATGGTTGTCAAAACTGGGTTTCCATTAGAAACACTCACTGAGAATGTGATGTGTTTTCTTCCTTAGTTTTCTCATTATTAGGTGTCTCAGGCTCGAAAGGCCCATATGGCTGTTTGGAACAATGTATATCCTGTTTGAAACCAATAATCTGAGAGTTTTCAGGCCTTGAAAATCAGACACCATAATTTTTATATTGTTTTTTTAAAGACAATTTCAGAATGTGGATTCTGGGTTTCTCTGTTTCTTCTTGATTCTGAAAAAAGCCTTGTTTCCAACACCACCTCCCCTGTGCTTCTCTTCTGATGCTGGATGAAGGTGTTCAGGTAAGGAAAGAGAGTCCTGCAGGGAGGCTGAGGCAGATTTACACCTCAGTCTTGATGTCTGGGAAAATCTGTTCAGTCCCTGACAACACCTTTATTATTGATGGTTCAGAAACTTTATCATTCTTAACTTTCATTTGCAACATTTTCTCTCAGATGATTGAGGATAGATGTTAAAATTGCTACTTAGTGGAGGAAACTGGAAATAGCTTTCCCTTCTCTTAGTTTCTTGACAAGAGAGAATGAAGGGGAAAGGAAAAAGAAAAGAGAAAGAAGGTTGGGAAAGGTGTGGTAGGCATTAGGACACTTTAGGATCCCCTGCTTTAGAGTGGGACACCAGAGAAGGCTGTGGTGTCCAGTGGTTAAGAACCCACCTTCCAATGCTGAGGACTTGGGTTAGATACCTGGTCAGGGAACTAAGATCCCACATATGCCCCAGGGCAGATAAACTCACGTATGGCAACAAAGATTCTATGTGCCGCAACTAAGACCCCATGAAGCCAAATAAATAAATAAATAAATAAATAAATATATATAAAGAATGGGGCAGCAGGAGAGCATTCATAGGAGTGAGAAGAGGTCTGTTCCCTGCTTTGTGTGAGATGACCTAACAGTTTCTATACCCCTCTCTTTCAAACCTTTCGCTGAAACATATTATGCATCCAGAAAGGGGCACGTACCCTAAGTACATAGCTGGAGGCATTTTCACAAGTCATCACACCATGCAATCAACACCAAGACAAAACCACCCCCAACAGCATCTGGAAGCCTCCTTGAATTTCTCCCCAGCTACTGCTCATCTCTCCCAAGGGGGACCACCCTCCTAACCTCTAACAGCTCAGATCTGCCCTGCCTGCTTTTTGTTGCTTAATAGAAGTGGAACAAAACATTGTGCCCTCCATTGCCTGTCTTCCTTTACACCACACTGTGTCTGAGAGATTCATCCATGTTGCTGCATATAGTTTTAGATCACTTATCAGTCCACTGCGTCTTAACTCTCCGAATTTGTTATTTTACTTGTGGGAGTTGTTAAGAGCACAGAAGCAGGAACTGGGGTGTCATATTGAAAACCCAATTTCTCTATTAGGTGTATCACCCTGGGCAAGTTCCTCAAGGTTTCATTGACATAATATCCTTATCTGTAAAATGGTGATAATAACAATATTTTCCTTATGGGATATGTCCTTGTGCTGTGCTTAGTTGTTCAGTCTTGTCCAACTCTTTGAGACCCCATGGACTGTAACCCACCAGGCTCCTCTGTCCATGGAATTCTCCAGGCAAGAATACTGGAGTGGGTTGCCTTGCCCTTTTTCAGGGTATCTTCCCAACCCAGTGATGGAACCTGCGTCTCCTGCAGCTTCTGCATTGTAGGCAGATTCTTTACCGCTGAGCCACCAGGGAAGCCCTAGACTTAAGTACTTACGAATTTTCAGTGATACTGTTTGTGGAACACCTTAGTTGATCACTGGAAATCTCATCGATACATTAATATATAGTGATAAAAATTTAATTTGCTACAAAATTTAAAATTCATAAAATGATACAAAGAGGTGGTAGCTGTAAGAAACTCCATTCTTTTATGCTGTAATCTTTCCTGCCTAATTAGTTACTGCTCCTGTTGATAGCCTTTGCTGGATTTATGGTTTGATGTATTTTATGGAGGTGTTGGTGGTGAAGAGAAGATGGAACAAAGCCTGAATGGTCACGAATGACTGAACGATTTCCCACCCTCACACTTCTTTCCTCACCTCCCCACACCGGCCCCGCCCCTTCCGCCCCACCTCTTCCTTGGGTCTGGGTCAAGGATAAGTTGGGAACAATGGTATAGTATCATTTAGCTACAAAAAGAATACATGAATAGATACTAAGTTATCTATTTCTCCTTCTCCTTTCCCTTTCTTGATAAGAGAATCTCAGAATCTCAGTGCTTATGGAAATTGTAACTCTTTTTATAAGAAAAAGTTTAGAATGTTTATAGATGTTTTGCTATTTAAATTGGCCGTTTAATTTCTCAGTATATTGCTATGTTTTGTTATTCCTAGAAATTTAGGTCTGTTAAAAAAAAAAGTGTTCATAAAGCCATCAGGGGCTGTGTTTTTCTGAGAAAATGTTTCAAGAAAGTTCAAATAAAAATTGCACTGTCTTTGCCTGTTTCTTTGTCTAAAAAATTTCCCATTTTCATTGGAATAAAATGTGTGAAGAAAGAATTCTAGAAGGCATAAGGACACCTATGTTATAAGTCTTAAGTGTAACTCTCTTCTTGGAGAAACTCTTGACTAGCTTCGCACATCTAAATTACAAACAGTGCCTCAGTGTGATAGTTTAATCTTGAAGTACAAGTCACTGAAAATTTTAGTCGAAGTAAATAAATAACCACCTTGGTCTCATTAGTCCCTCATGAGAAAGCAGGTATGCCTACGGACATATGTGATATTAGGAAAGTCAGTTTTGAATAAGTTTGTATATATGAAAAACATTTAAAATATTTGAATAAGTCAAGTTCCATAGAAATCCACCCAAGGAGGAAAAAAAAGAAAAGAAAATGTGAATCACTGTATATTGTAATTATGTGCAAGTCCCATGATTATAGCCAGGGTCCCCTTGAATAGTTCAAAATGAGATTTGATTAGTGATATTAAAAGCCTGCTTTTGAGTTATATATGTTTCTGATTTTGTTTCACATGCTTATATCATCACTCATTCTTCTAAAAGTTTCTCCATAGCTAGTGTTTGAGTATGTCTGTTATGGTGGAGAAAACATGGCCTTTCTGCACTAGTGGGTCAACCCTAAGGGGATATGGCTGGAGCTGCTTCAGAGGAAGTAGGAGAAGGCAACCTGGTTTCCCTGGGATGGTCCAGTTTTAGCACCTAGTGTTCCATGTCCTGGGGTGTCTCCTGGTCTGGGCGAGTTGGCAGGGTTGGTCATTTTAAGATCTTCTGACCTTCAAACAGTTCCACCACTGGACCTTCACAGAATCGGAAATGAATCCTTTAGACTGAATGCTGTGTTTTGGGGATTCCCATGTTAAAATGTGAACATACCAAGCTAACACCTTCATATCGGTTTTCATCATTCGTTGTTTACTGGGAGTGTGTTTATCAGTCAGGTGGCTCCCACTTCAGACAGTAGAGAGCTGGACCATCCTGGAAGAGCAATTTTTCATCATGGGGAAGGAAGGGAAAGAACAGTCTTTTGTTAAGCACCTACTATGTGCTAAGGAGTCTGATGCACTTAAAAAAATTTTTTTTTTAATTGGACTATAGGTGCTTTACAATGCTGTGTTAGTTTGTAATGTAAAGCAGAGTAAATCAGCTGTGTGTGTTCAGTCATTACATCGTGTCTGACTCTTTTGTGACCCTGTGGACTGTAGCAGACTGGTTCCAAATAGGAAAAGGAGTACGTCAAGGCTGTATATTGTCACCCTGCTTATTTAACTTATATGCAGAGTACATCATGAGAAACGCTGGGCTGGAAGAAGCACAAGCTGGAATCAAGATTGCCGGGAGAAATATCAATAACCTCAGATATGCAGATGACACCACCCTTATGGCAGAAAGTGAAGAGGAACTAAAAAGCCTCTTGATGAAAGTGAAAGAGGAGAGTGAAAAAGTTGGCTTAAAGCTCAACATTCAGAAAACTAAGATCATGGCATCTGGTCCCATCACTTCGTGGCAAATAGATGGGGAAACAGTGGAAACAGTGTCAGACTTTATTTTTTGGGGCTCCAAAAGCACTGCAGATGGTGATTGCATCCATGAAATTAAAAGATGCTTACTCCTTGGAAGGAAAGTTATGACCAACCTAGACAGCATATTAAAAAGCAGAGACATTACTTTGCCAACAAATGTCCGTCTAATCAAGGCTATGGTTTTTCCAGTAGTCATATATGGATGTGAGAGTCTGATGGTGAAGAAAGCTGAGTGCCGAAGAATTGATGCGTTTGAACTGTGGTGTTGGAGAAGACTCTTGAGAGTCCCTTGGACTGCAAGGAGATCCAACCAGTCCATCCTAAAGGAGATCAGTCCTGGGTGTTCATTGGAAGGACTGATGTTGAAGCTGAAACTCCAAGACTTTGGCCACCTCATGTGAAGAGTTGACTCATTGGAAAAGACCCTAATGCTGGGAAGGATTGAGGGCAGGAGGAGAAGGGGATGACAGAGGATGAGATGGTTGAATGGCATCACCGACTCGATGGACATGAGTTTGGGTAAACTCCGGGAGTTGGTGATGGACAGGGAGGCCTGGCGTGCTGCGATTCATGGGGTCGCAAAGAGTCGGACACGACTGAGCGACTGAACTGAACTGAACTAACTGGACTGTAGCTTGCCAGGCTTCTCTGTCCATGGGATTTTCCTGGCAAAAATATAGGAGTGGGTTGTGATTTCCTGCTCCAGGGAATCTTCCCTACCCGGGGATCAAACTTAGGTTTCCTATATCCCCTCTTTTTTGTATTTCTTTCCCATGTTATCAGTAGTGTGCATATTCAATCCTAGTCTCCTAATTCATTCCACCCCCACCTTTCCTCTTTGGTGTCCATATGTTTGCTCTCTACATCAGTGTCTCTATTTCTGCTTTGTAAATAAGATTGTCTATATCAATTTTTTTCAGGTTCCACATATATGCATTAGCATACAATATTTGTTTTTCTCTTTCAGACTTACTGTGTATGACAGTCTCTAGGTCCACCCACATCTCAGCAAATGACCTGATTTCATTCATTTTTAGAAATGGTTCCACATAAGGCGCTGGCCTTCTGGAGAAGATGTAATATTGGGAGAGATGAGGAGGGGATCCTCTAAGAGAATAAGAAAATCATTATTCACCTGAGTAGAGGAGACAGACCTGAGGTCACAGCTGGTTCTGCCCTTGGGCTCTGCATCTTTCTTTCTTTTTTTCCATTTTATTAATTTATTTATTGAAACTATGCTGGGTCTTCACTGATGTGTGGGCTTTTCTCTAGTTATGGTGCATAGATTTCTCATAGTGGTTGCTTCTTTTGTTGTGGAGCCTGGGCTCTATGGTGTGTGGGCTCAGTAGTTGCAGCTTCCAGGCTCTAGAGCACAGGCTCAATAATTGTGATGCATGGGCTTAGTTGTTCCTAGGCATGTGGGATATTCCTGGACCAGGGATCGAACCTGAGTCTCCTGTGTCTCCTGCATTGGCAGGAGATTCTTTACCACTGAGCCACCAGGGAAACCCCTGCATCTTTCTAATGATGTAAGCATGACTAAGGGCTTCCTGGGTAGTGCTGATGGTAAAGAGTCCATCTGCCAATGCAGGAGACACAGGAGACTTGGGTTTCATCTTTGGGTCGAGAAGATCCCCTGTAGGAAGAAATGGCAACCCACTTCAGTATTCTTGCTTGGGAAATCCCATGGACAGAGGAGCTTGGTGGGCTATAGTCCATAGGGTCACAAAGAGTTGGACACGACTGAAGCAACTGATCATGTATTCGGGCATGACCAAACACCTTAATCTCCAACACTGTTTCCAAATTGATTAAACTGGGGTTTTCTACTTTCTTCACAGGGATTTTGTGGTTTGTAAAAATTAAATGAAATAATACATGGAGCATACCTAGGCTAGTGCCTAGTACCAAAAAAGCAGTATATAAATTGAAGTGGCTACTCCTACTGTTTCACTGAATTAGACAAGGCCGTGATCCATGTGATCAGTTTGGTTAGTTTTCTGTGATTGTGGTTTTCATTCTGTCACCCTTCTAATGGGTGAGGATAAGAGGCTTCTGGAAGCTTCCTGATGGGAGGGACAGGCTGTGGGGAGAACTGGATCTTGCTCTAATGAGCATGGCTATGCTCAGTAAATCTTTAATCCAATTTCGAATGACTATCATTGGAAGGACTGATGCTGAAGCTGAAGCTTCAATACTTTGGCAACATGATGTGGAGAGCCAACTCATTGGAAAATACCCTAATGCTGGGAAAGATAGGAGGCAGGAGGAGAAGGGGACGACAGAGGATGAGATGGTTGGATGGCATCACCGACTCAATGGACATGAGTTGGAACAAGCTCTGGGAGATGGTGAAGAACAGGGAAGCCTGGCATGCTGCAGTCCTTAGGGTTGCAAAGAGTTGGACATGACTGAGTGACTGAAAAACAAAAACGCTCCTACTGTGGCTGTCATATTTGTTCAGGGATGTCTGACCTGGAAGCTATGGTCTCTGGGTTGGTGACATTCATTCATGCTTAAGAGTCTATCATTGAAAAAAAAAAAAAGAGTCTATCATTGTTTTGTGTCTTTGACATACATTTGATGCTTTTGTTGCAAATCACTGAGTATATAGTTGCATATGTGCATATGGGCACACAGATAGCAAAAAACAACTAAAAGCAATTGACTTTGTTTATAAAGTCATAATCATGGAAGCACTTAGATCCCATTTTGAGACCTGTTGTATTAGGGTTCTCTCAGGGTGCCTCCAGTTTTTATGGGATTTAAGTTGCATTTAAGGTGCTATATAAATGCAAAATACTAATAAAAAAAGGAGAACAATTTTGGGCATTTTCAGCTCTGTGCTATCAAACTGACTGCACAAAATTCTTCATTTTCCTTCATATAGCTCTACCTGAGCATTATTTATGGTGGTAGCAAAAAAGTCAAGGTGAAATGAGAATTCATCTAGGTAAGATATCTCACTTATTCATAGGTGAAATGATGGCTTAAACTATCATCAAATTTCACTAGCAAATCCCAATGATAGAGTCATATAAAATGGCAATTGTAATGAAATGTAACTTTATGTATACTCATGGGTTTAAAAGGAAAGAAAGAATACCATTTCCTCCTATGGGTGTCAATTTAAAGTATAGTTTTCTATTTTTTCATATAGGCACCTACTGAAGATAGATACAACAATTGTGGTGATGTTGGATTTTTTAAATCCACTTTTATTCCCGAAGTAAGTATTACATGTTAACACTTTAAAATTGATCTTTAAAGCCTTGCCATTAATGTACAGAACAGAAAATCACAGATTGTCAAATTTTTGAGGTATATAACAAAGAGTGGTTAGTACAATTCCCTCATGTTACTAGTGATAAGTTTGCTTTGCGATTGCATACACAGATGTGTCATATCTTGGTCTTTTAATTTCAATTCTCTTTCCATTTCATTACACTGGTTTTCTTAAGGAAAATTTCAGAAAATGTTATTTGAATAGGGTTCTAAGGTTGGGAGAGGGGAAATAGAGTATTTTCTAGAATGCCAAATAAAGCCCAATAGTTTTGATAATTTAAAATGTTAGTAAAATAAAGATATAATTAATACTGTCAGAAAGAGCACAAGGGAACTTGGCAAAGTAATTTTTCGAATAGGCCCCTGTGGTGGCTTTCTGTTGAATCCTTGTGAAAATTCTAAGGATATAATCTGGTGACCTCTGGGGATCTTACTCCCCACCCCACCCTCTCTATAAAATAAAGAAGTAAAAGTAATGGTTAACTAAATGTGTTAATAGCTCAGTCGTGTCTGAGCAACCCCACGGCCTGTAGCCTACCGGGCTCCTCTGTCAATGAATTTGCCAGGCAAGAACACTGGAGTGGGTAGCCATTCCCTTCTCCAGGAGATCTCCCTGACCTAGGGATTGAACCTGGGACTCCTGCATTGGCAGGCAGATTCTTTACTGTCTGAGCCACCAGGGAAGCCCAAGCCCCATTTATTTTTAATTCCTCAACTCATTTATTTCAGAGTTTCTCAAAATGAGATCGGTAGACTACAGATATCAAAATACATGTAGCACTTGTTAAAAATGCAGGTTTCTGGGTCAGTCTTCAAAAATGACCAAATCACAGTCTCTGAGGGGTGCTCATGCTCAGTTGCTAAGTTGTATCTGACTCTTTGCGACCCCATGGACTGTAGCCCACCAGGTTCCTCTGTCCATGGGATTTCTCAAGCAAGAAGACTGCAGTGGGTTTCCATTTCCTTCTCCAGGGTATCTTCCTGACCCAGGGATCGAATTTGAGTACTTCTGCATTGGCAGTTGGGTTCTTTATCACTGAGCCACCTGGGAAGGCATAAGCCACCCCTCTGAGGGGTAAGGCCTAAGAATCAGCCCTTTGGTAACTTTCTCAGATAATTCTAAAACACAGTCATGCTTAAGAGCCATATTTAAGCATTAGTCTTCTATGTTTAATTAGTGGTTTGATATTGTAGATGGGCTTTAGTTTGGGTTAGTGGCATTTGAAGAGGTGGCTGTTCTAAGTAACTTTTAGTAACATTGTTTGCAGGTAACTTTTAGTAACATTGTCTTATAAAATAAATATTTGATTGTGTATGGCACAATCTGGAAAACCTACAAAGAGTAATAAATTGTGCATGTGTGTGTGTGTATTCAGTCATGTCCTGACTCTTTGCAATCCCACACCTGTGTCCCACAGGCTCCTATGTCCATGGGATTTCCCAGGCAAGAATACTACTGGAATGGGTAGCCATTTCCTCCTCCAGGGTATCTTCCCAATCCAGGGAGCAAATCTGTGTCTCTTGCATCTCTTGCAGTGGTAGCTGAGTTCTTTACCATCAAGCCACCTGGGAATTGTGGGAGATTATAAATATCACCACAGATTGTCCTTTTATGAAGTGGTGACATTTATTCCCACAGTGCTTAAGCCCGCCCTGTGATTTACTGTGTCCAGTAGAAGGCAGGCCCTAGGGCTTGAGAAGCCTGGATGCTTCCATTCTCATGCTGGGAATACTGATGGAGAATGAAAATCCATGTGGAGAGAGGCTGGCTGCCTCTGCCTTCCTAGCCATCTTGTTTGAGATCCACACCTGTGAGTGAGCCACCTGAAGACAGGTAGGCCCAGCCCAAATGACCAGGTCACAGAACAGTGAGTTAAACAGTGAGTTTGGTTTTAAGCCACTATCTTTTAGTGTGTTTGGCACTGCTAGGAGGAGCAAGGTCCTGAGCTGAGCGTGAACAGGAAGAGGACATGTTTGAAATGTGAAGCCAAGAATGAAACGGAGAAGGGCTGAGATGGGTTCTCTCTGAGTGTCCCAGGGGAGTCCAGGTGGGCCGCTGGAGGTAGCTAGTAATTCACTTCAAACTTAAAGTCGTTTAAAGCAGCAGTGGTTCCCAACATTTTTGGCACCAGAGACTGGTTTCTTGGGAGACAATATTTCCATGGACCTGTAGCGGAGATGGTTTCAGGATTATTTAAGCACATACATTTATTGTGCATTTTATTTCTATTATTATTACATCAGCATCACCTCAGACCATCAGGCACTAGATCTCAGAGGTTGGGATCCCAGGTTTAAAGAAAAGGTGGTCAGAATGGTGTTTTTTTTTGCAGTGATGGTCTGACTGTACAGATGCAGGTTGTGAGGAAGTGGGGAGTTGACATCAACCACGAGGGATGGCATTTCAGCAGCTGAGCAAGAAGGTAAGAAAGTGAAGTGAAGGTTTATGGAAGGGAGTTATTCCTGAGATAATGACCTGGGTTCAGAGGAAACTGAGGGTATGGTGACTGTGAGAGACCTTGACAGGATTTGTGGATTGCTGGACCCTTCCAGTGGGCTCATAGAACTACTAGAGCAGAGTTCTACAGGTAATCATGGCATCCAATCTCATCATTTCATGGCAAATAGATGGGGAAACAGTGAAAGATTTTATTTTCTTGGGCTCCAAAATCAATGTGGACGGTTACTGCAGCCATGAAATTATAAGACCTTGCTCCTTGGAAGAAAAGCTGTGAAAAACCTGTGTGCTTAATCAGTCAGTTGTGTCCGACTCTTTGCTACCCCATGGACTGTAGCCCACCAGGCAGGCTCCTCTGTCCATGGTGATTCTCCCAGCAAGAATATTGGAGTGGGTTGCCATGCTCCCTCCAGGGGATCTTCTCAAACCTAGGGATTGAACCCCGGTATCTTGCATTGCAGGCAGATTCTTTACTGCCTGAGCCACCAGGAAAGCCCAAGAATACTGGAGTGGGTAGCCTATCCCTTCTCCAGGGGATCTTCCTAACCCAGGAATCGAACCAGGGTCTCCTGCGTTGAAGGCGGGTTCTTACCAGTTGAGCTACTAGGGAAGCCCTAGGCCTAAACAAAAAGCTATTCTAAACAAACCATAAAAAACCTAATAGGCATATTAAAAAACAGAGACATTACTTTGTTGACATTGGCCTATATGGTCAAAGCTATGGTTTTTCCAGTAGTCATGTATGGATGTGAGAATTGGACTATAAAGAAAGCTGAGCGCTGAAGAATTGATGCTTTTGAACTGTGGTGCTGGAGAAGACTCTTGCGAGTCCCTTGGACTGCAAGGAGATCAAACCAGTCAATCCTAAAGGAAATCAGTCCTGAATATTCATTTGAAGAACTGATGCTGAAGTTGAAGCTCCGATACTTTGGCCACCTGATGCGAAGAGCTGATTTGTTAAAAAAAATACCCTGATGCTGCAAAAAATTGAAGGCAAAGAGGAGAAGGGGACAACAGAGGATGAGATAGTTGGATGGCTCCCCAACTCAATGGACATGAATTTGAGCAAGCTCTGGGAGATGGTGAAGGACAGGGAAGCCTGGAGGGCTGCAGTTCATGGGGTTGCAAAGAGTCAGACATGACTGAGGGACTGAACAAGTAGAGGTAATGAGCTGGAGAGAGGAGCTGGCTGCCAGAGGTTGCTATCTTGAAATCAACACGTTATTGACCTGAGATGTATCAATATGTTTTTAGAGACTGATGCAAGTAACATCACCATGCAAAGTTGTTAGAGCTTAAATCTGATCAAGGGTTCATTACACAGCATATGATTGTCCTTATTATTCACATTTTGCTCCATTACATTTTTGTTCCAACCTGTGTATATTATAAGCATAAAATTTTCAAAAATGATGCATGGTGAAATTTTGCGTGAAGAATTTTTCGGTGAATTTTATGCAGCTACTTCCTCTGATTGTCCTAGCGACATGTGTACTAGTGTCTCAGACAATGATCGTAGTTCAGAATATAGTTCTAATTCAGACGATGTGAAACTTAGTGATTGATTCTGATATGGAACGGAACGTGAAAATGAAACTCATGGTGCTGAGAATGAGCCTTTGCTTCTACAGAAGAGTGGATGGAAGACAACATTTCGCAAAATTCAGATGTTCCAGGTGTGTCAGATGTGAATATTGAACGCAATAATGGGCAAAGTGATGGCGAAATAACAGAATGAATTTTTGTCCAGCCAGAGGAAAACTTGATGACCACAGGTGTTAAGTTTCTCCAAAAATCTCCTGGTCAATATTGAGTTAAAATGATGGTGGGCTAGTTCTGTAAAGATCCAGGTGGGCCCAGGTGGGCCCAGGTGGACCACACTCCCCAGATTTCCTTCTTGCCCTTTTCTATGGGGGAGGGAGTGGGGTGGAGGTCCAAAAATCTCCTGGTCAATATTGAGTTAAAATGATGGTGGGCTAGTTCTGTAAAGATCCAGGTGGGCCCAGGTGGGCCCAGGTGGACCACACTCCCCAGATTTCCTTCTTGCCCTTTTCTATGGGGGGAGGGAGTGGGGTGGAGGTGGTGGGGGCTGTGGGTTGAGTGGGGGTGGGGTGGGGCGGGGTTTGGCGCAGGCATGGGGCTGCCGCCATCTTCTTTCCTGCTCAGGGCTGGCACTTTCGCTCACGGACGTCGTCTATTTGCTGGTGGTCACCACCAATGTGAGCCGGCCCTGGTCCTGCCTTCGCACCACCTTGGATTCTCCCACAGCTTCTCCAGCCCCCGGGGCCAGCTCTGTGTCCCGAGAAATGCCCGCTTCCTCAAGATCAGAGGCGGCCATAGACGGACTCCGTTTCCAGACCGTTCTCTGGGTTGTCACCTCTTTTTGCTTTTCTCTATCTAATTTCCGACCGCCTGCCCCGAGGCCTTCAAGGTCCAGCATCAGATGTGAAGAGACAGCACTCCAGCGAGTGAGTAACCAACCGGGCTGGGTTCGGCCTGTCCTCTCCCGTCTGTCGTGGTTTTGCCTCGTGGCGGCGGCAGATGAGTGCGGCGTCGTCTGGGCTGTGGGTCGGCTCGCGAGGGAGCGGAGGGGGAGACCACAGGCTGCTTGGAGGAGAAGATGGGAAGGAGCCGAAATGGCAGGGTGTTGCGGGAATGTTCTGTGTATATTGAAGTCACGGAGAATTAGGACCGACATACTGTTGGAGAGAATAGTATTGAGCCCTGAAGTCAAAATCTTCGAGAGCCCAGGGGACCTCAGAGAGAGACTCCATGTATATGCACCACGGGAGGTGTTCTCAGGGGCACCATCTGATGACAGAAGCTCTCAAGGTGGGGGCGAGGGAGGTGGTGAGACGGTGCTCAGTGTCCACGCCACACAAGTGAACATGAGAGCTAAACCTATTGGACCCTGGGGCACAAGGTGTGAGGAAGCACAAATATGTTGCTAAATCCCGCAGCTCTTCTGGCCTTAAGCACCTTTCCTCTTTCAGCAGGCCCAGCACTTGGCTGCCACATTATATTGTGACTTGGCTTTAATTATTGGTCTGGTGATAGGAGGGGAGTTTGGTGTCAACCCCCAGGGTAGAGTGCGTCTGATGAAAGAGGCAGGTGAATGAGGATTAGTGTCAGGTACAGAGACCAGCTGCGTCTGGTGACAGGTGGATGCCGGTCTCTTGCTTTGAGGCGGAATATCTCCAGCAGCAGTCCCCAACCTTTTGGGCACCAGGGACCAGTTCCATGGAAGAGGATTTTTCCACAGACCAGGCTGTGAAGTAAAGGAGATGGTTTGGGGATGATTCAAATGCATTATATTTACTGTGCACTTTATTTCTATTACTGTTGCATCACCTCCACCTCAGTTCATCAGGCATTAGATCCCAGAGGTTGGGGACCCCTGATCTACAGAGTTCTCCCAGCCTCTGAGCCCCCTGTAAAACTGGTCAAGGCCTCTGTACGATTCCATGTTTCCTACTTCCATAGTAAAGTTTCTTGAAGTCTATTTCTTAGGGAAACTGACCGGCTGTCCCTTCCGTTTTGAAATTCTCTTTTCTCTTTGCTTCCAGGGCATTGTATTCTCTTAGGTTTTTCCCCTGCCACACTAGCTCCTCTTCCTCAGAGTTTTCTAGTTTTTCCTTACCTCCCTGGCTTGTAAACTTGAGATCTTTTTCCTCCACTCACTTTGAGGTGAGCTGATCCTGACTCATGGCTTTAAATAGAATATATAAATAAAATGGACTGAAAGACCTTGGACTGCTTTGTGAAGGCTATGAGCCCACTTTGGAGGTTAACCATCATGAATTTAAAATAAGACCAATGGGCAAGGTGATGTGTTGTTTTTTTTTTTCCTAGCCATGTTCATTGTCTAATCATAAACAGACATTCACTCATTTATTTATTCAGTCAATAAATTCTTGTTTAGTTTCTTTGTGTCAGGTGTTTTTCTAAGAGGGAATGGCTGAGACCAAAATAGACCCAGACCCTAAACCCATGGCCTTGTGGGGTTTATATCTTGGTAGATGTGGTCCGTTTCTCAGAGGTCTTCATTGACCAATGGGTAAGACACTGAAATTCTTTGAGCCTTAGTCTTGTAAAGTTTATTGGAGAGGTTAATATCTCTTTCAGGCATGCTGTGACAATAAAGTGAGATTATGTACAAAGTGGGTGGGATCTTGTGTTAAGTGGGTGGGATCTTGTGTTAGGCTTAGGAGTTCAAGTGGAAGTTGTTTTTTTAGAGAGATGTTGGGTCATTTTTGGTTACAGCTTCAGAAACACGTGGCTGCCTCTCACAGTTCTCAGATTGAGGTTTCCAGTGTCCTTTAACTCATGATATTTATTTTGCAACATGAATAAAAGAGATGAGTTTAATGAGCCTGTACTTTGTACTAGGCACACAGTGACCTGGACAATGCAATTTTTCATTCTCCCTCTCTTTCCGTATAGAATGACTAGTAAAGATGCTTTATTCCCCAGAGCATGTTCAAAGAACACCCTTCTCAACATGCCATGATGCCTTTGCCTGTCACTGTCCTTGAATAGCCAGTTGTTTTGAGGTCTCTTCCTGAACTCACCAGAATTTTCAGTCTGCATCTCAAAGTCCCCTACTTAGCTGTAATCTTACTCTCCTTCATCCTGAACTGAGATGCTGAAAATGAGTATCTCTTCTCTCTTTTGATGTAAATAATTTTTTGAAAACAACATACCAGTAGTACCACTGTGGTTTCAGATTTCTGGTGGTAACTTAAAAACTAGTATTTTGTAGCTCCCTGTTTTTGGATTAATTGTGTCTTTCATCAGGACTTCCCTGGCGGCTCAGTGGTAAAGAATTTGCCTGCCCATGCAGGAGAAGTGGGTTTGACCCCTGGGTTGGGAAGATCCCCTGGAGAAGGAAATGACAACCCACTCCAGTATTCTTGCCAAATCCCATAGACAGAGGAGCCTGGCACAGTCACTGGAGTTGTGAAGATTCGGACACAACTGAGATTAAGTAGCAGCAGCTTTCATTGTTGTTCTACTTCCTCCTCCTCCTCCTTCTGGGGATTAATTCTCTATTAATTCTTTCCTTAGTTCTCTTTTTCAGTGAGCTCAGTCCCTCCCTTTGTTCCCTGGTTCTTGTCCTTTATCCACCTTCCCTTACATTGTTCCTCCCTCATGCTACTTTGATTTTTTTATACCAGATTTCTGTTTTCCAGCCAACAATTGTCTTTGAGTCCAATTTAGAGTTTCCAGCTCATTCTTGCTCATGTTTCTTACCTTCTCCCGGCCCTCCTCCCCTCTTCTTTCTTTCTTTCTTTAGTCCTCCCTTCCTGCTCTGCCCCTCTGGTTCTCTTTCAATTACTGCTTTTAATTAGGACTGCTGTGTTGCAGAATGATAGAGAAGTATAATGAGATATGGACGAGAAGGAGCCTCGGGTTTTTAGGCTTCAAAGCCTTATTCTTTTATCTTTGTCCTTTGGATATGAAGATTCTGTTTCTACTTCTATTTCCCACGGGTGTGACTCTTGAGCTTCCCCCTTTGCTCTTTGGAGGATCTTATCAAAGGTCCCCAAAGACTTTTTCATTGCTAGCAGTAAAGGTTATTTCTCCTGAAAATCATTCAGTAGTTCTTCTAGAATCCTCTTAGTCCATATATGCTACCTCTTTTTACCTTGTTTCTTCCTGCCCTGACCTGAACTGTAACCTGAATATTGAGAGCATCCCTGGGGAATAGGTCAGGATTTCCATATTTATTAACCATCCTCTGTGAAGACTGTGATTTCCTTTTGGTTTGGACCTAATTGCTTCTATGTGTTCGTTTTGAGGCTTTGTGTTAATTAGTGAGCCTGCATAATGCACATGGCTGAAGTCTCTCTCTAGGACAGTTTACTGCTTTTGGGAGTATTTCATTTTGAATGTGTAATGTCACTCACAGCAAAATACATGGCAGTGTCAGCCTCTGGGACAGGGTGGGTTTGGGACCAGGGTTTGAGTAGAGAAGTGACAAAATTAATTCTTTCTCTCTTGCTTTCTTTTTCTTTCCTGTCTGATAGGGGGTTCTGCTCTTATCTTCCAGGAGGCAAGGAAAGAGAAGGCAAGAAAAAGAAAAATAAGGGTGGGGAGAAGGGGGTGGGATGGAAACATGGAAGGGCAGACAGCTATAGGAACTGAGCTGCTCAGATGAAGGAGATGAACAGAAAGATTACCAGCAGTTGTTCAACATCTTTCCTTCTCAATGTGCCACCTCTGTCCCTTCGAACTTGCATACTGTTTGTTCTCATGCTGGCTCAGTTCAGTTCAGTTGCTCAGTCACATCAACTCTTTGCGACCCCATGGACTGCAGCACACCAGGCCTCCCTGTCCATCACCAGCTCCCAGAGCTTACTCAAAACTCATGTCCATTGAGTCAGTGATGCCATCCAACCATCTCATCCTCTGTCGTCCTCTTCTCCTCCTGCCTTCAATCTTTCCCAGCATCAGGGTCTTTTCCAGTGAGTCAGTTCTTCACATCAGGTGGCCAAAGTATTGGGAGCTTCAACTTCAGCATCAGTCCTTCAAATGAATATTCAGGACTGATTTCCTTTAGGATTGACTTGTTTGATCTCCTTGCAGTCCAAGAAACTCTCAAGAGTCTTCTCCAACACCACAGTTCAAAAGCGTCAATTCTTTGGTGCTCAGCTTTCTTTATAGTCCAACTCTCACATCCATATATGACTACTGGAAAAACCATAGCCTTGACTAGACTGACCTTTGTTGACAAAGTGATGTCTCTGCTTTTGAATTGCTGTCTAGGTTTGTCACAGCTTTTCTTCCAAGGAGCAAGTATCTTTTGATTTCATGGCTGCAGTCACCATCTGCAGTGATTCTGGAGCCCAAGGAAATAAAGTCTGTCCCTGTTTCCATTGTTTCCCTGTCTATTTGCCATGAAGTGATGGGACCGGATGCCATCATCTTAATTTTTTGAATGTTGAATTTTAAGCCAGCTTTTTCACTCTCCTTTTTCACTTTCATCAAGAGGCTCTTCAGTTCTTCTTTGCTTTCTGCCATGAGAGTGGTGTCATCTGCGTATCTGGCATTATTGATATTTTTCCCGGCAGTCTTGATTCTAGCTTGTGCTTCATCCAGCCTGACATTTCTCATGATGTCCTCTGCATAGAAGTAATAAGCAGGGTGACAATATATAGCCTTGACATACTCCTTTCCCAATTTGGAACCAGTCCATCATTCCATGTCCCGTTCTAACTGTTGCTTCTTGACCTGCATACAGGTTTCTCAGGAGGCAGGTAAGGTCTTCTAAGGGCTTGCTGTTTCACAGAGAACTACTGTTGTCATGAAACAAGCATGAATTGGTCTCTCCCTTTTAAGTGAGATTAGTGACTAAAATTTAGAGCTTTATTTACTAGCTACGAGATGAAAAATAGACTAAAATCTCTGATTGACTAATCATTTGCTCAGTTAGATAATTGGAAACAGTTGGGATTCCTTTAATGTGATCGTATACCTTCCTTAGAGCTTCCCTTGTTGCTCAGTCAGTAAAGAATCTGCCTGCAATGCAGGAGACCAGGGTTCAATCCCTGGGTTGGGAAGATCCCCTGGAGAAGGAAATGGCAACCTACTCCAGTATTCTTGCCTGGAGAATCCCATGGACAGAGGAGCCTGGCATGCTACAGTCCTGCCAGGACTGCCAGGGATCACAAGAGTTGGACACAACTTAGTTACTAAACCACCAGCAGCACATACCTTCCTTATCAAAGTCAGATGAGACTTACATATGATGTAAGTCATATGGAATACCTGGAAGGTAAAATTTACAGTACAGAAGCAAAACGGATGTGTATAAAGATACTTTTTTTTCTTCTCAGCAACGTGTAAATTTATGAGAGCTGTCGAGAGTCTGTTGATTCTTAGTAAGCAGAGTGAGCTGCAGAATTTAAATGCAGAGATTCTGACTATCCAAAACAGGATAAGCCAACCTTTAACCAAAGCAATGAAGCAGGGAGCATCTTAAAACATCTTGCGCTTAGATTGGGACAGGGTTTGACAGAGAGTTTTCAGACCAGGAAAGGCCAGATAGTGACTATTTATGGCTTTGTAGGCCACATGGTCTCTGTTGCAACTTACATAAGATGAGCATTAGTACAATTCTTGGAACATAGTTTCAGATTTTATCATTAGTATTCTGGTGGCAACGAATAAAGATAAAGGCAAAGTACTTGGTTTAAAACCTTTAAAAGCTTCCTTAGGGCATTTCTTGACACATCAACTTCTTAAGTGTGTTAGAAGCCATCAAAATGAATCAGTTGCTCTCCTCAAAGTTAGAATTTCCTTGGAAAGCCCATATGGAATAGAATGTGCTTCAAACAGCTTTGAATAAATGACTTGATTCCTCTTTCTCTTACCTCTCAGAATGCTCCTCCATCATGCTATGTAATATTACTATTGAAGGTCAAATCAGGAGGACTTGTAGTGTTCCATTTTAGTACAGAACAGTATCAGATGGTGGGATTGATCATGGTTTTTTGTGGTGTGCAAGACATTTGCTGGTGATGTTGAGACAGTAGACTTCATTGTTGAGCCCTCAATTGTATTCCCAGAACTTTGGAAGTAACATCATGTGATTCACAGGTCATGACTCTAAGAATTCTAATCAAACTTGTTTAAATGCCTCATGTAGTCATTAGTTGGAGACTAGAATATGTAATCAGGAGAAAATAAGATTTTTAATAATCCAATTACATTTGCTACCTACTCAGCTTACTGGTGCAGAACAATGCATAGGACTGTAGTAAGTGGCACCATTTGGTCAGAGGAAGAAATCACAAGCTCAAAGGAAAGTTTCCTAGGACATATCCTCAAGGTATCATTCTTTGATTTTATTTGTTTATTTTGACTATGCTGGATCTTTGTGGCTGCACAGGCTTTTCTCTAGTTGTAGTGTGTAGGCTTCTCCTTGCAGTGGCTCCTCTTGACATGGAGCACAGGCTCTAGGGCACGTGGGCTCAGTCGTTGTGGTTCTCTGGCTCTGGAGCACAGGAGCTGTGGAGCACCATCTCAGCGACTCTGCGGCATGTGGGATTCTCCCAGATCAGGGATTGAACCCGTGTCCTCTGCATTGGCAGGCAGACTCTTTACCACTGAGTCGCCAGAGAAGCCCAGGGTATTTTTCTTAAAGATCATGTGTCTCCCTCTCTGTGTAAATTTCTATTATGCTATGTAATATTTTCCTGGAAATTTTAAATAGGTAGTAAAGCTTAATATGAAGTGGCTTCCATTTTTCTTCTGTGCTGTTGATGCTTTTGTGCTTTTTTGGTAGAAAACCCACCACTTCATTGTGAATCTTCAAAAGCATCAAACATTGGTACAGTACAAGCACCTCCTACCACCTACCTCCATGCCAATTTGCCCGCTGCTGCCTCTTCCATTCTGGACTGAGGCCTGGGGCTGGTCAGTGCTGGACAGACATTCTGTTTGACTGATTGCCCCCCAGTTCTTATGCACTGGCTGTGCTTCCTTATCAGGGATATAAATGAAGGGACAGTCAGGGCTGACCTAAGGGAAGGTATAAAGTACTTGGGGCTTCCCCAGTGGCTCAGTGATAAAGTACCTGCCTGCAGTGCAGGAGATGCAGGAGATGTGGGTTCGATCCCTGGATGCGGAAAGTCCCCTGAAGGATGGCATGGCAACCCACCTCAGTATTCTTACTTGGAGAACCCCATGGACAGAGGATCCTGATGGGCTTCAGTCCATTGAGTCGCAACGAGTTGGACATGACTGAAGTGACTGAGCGTGACCGCACACATGAAGTACTTGGGGTAGCTTCAGCTTTCCTTTTAGTTCCTTCTTCCTTCCACCAGTCCAGGGATTCTTTTTATTATTTTTATTTTTTTGTTTTCCCTCCATGGTGGACTGAATCTCCAATAGTAAGATTTCAAGCTGGTGTGTAGGAGTCAGTTCTGGGAGAGTGGCCTTTCTCAGGCTGAAAATCAAAGTGGTCATTTGAGTCCATGTTAATGTTCAGTTCAGTTCTATTGCTCAGTCATGTCCGACTCTTTGCAACCCCATGAACCGCAGCACTCCAGGCCTCCCTCTCCATCATGAACTCCTGGAGTTTACTCAAACTCATGTCCATTGAGTTGGTGATGCCATCCAACTATCTCATCCCCTGTCGTCCCCTTGTCCTCCTGCCTTCAACCTTTCCCAGCATGAGGGTCTTTTCCAGTGAGTCAGTTCTTCGCATGAGGTGGCCAAAGGAGTTTCAGCTTCAGTATCAGTCTTTCCAATGAATATTCAGGACTGATCTCCTTTAGGATAGACTGGTTGGATCTCCTTGCAGTCCAAGGGACTCTCAAGAGTCTTCTCCAACACCACAGTTCAAAAGCATCAATTCTTCGGCTCTCAGCTTTCTTTATAGCCCAACTCTCACATCCATACATGACTACTGGAAAAACCATAGCTTTGACTAGATGGACCTTTGTTGGCAAAGTAATGTCTCTGCTTTTTAATATGCTGTCTAGGTTTGTCATAACTTTTCTTCCAAGGAGCAAGTGTCTTTTAATTTAATGGCTGCAGTCACCATCTGCAGTGATTTTGGAGCCCCCCAAAATGAAGGACTGGAATGGGTGAATTTGACTCAGATGATCATTATATCCACTACTGTGGGCAAGAATCCTTTAGAAGAAATGGAGTAGCCCTCATAGTCAACAAAAGAGTCTGAAATGCAGTACTTGGATGCAATCTCAGAAACGATAGAATGATCTCTGTTCATTTCCAAGGCAAACCATTCAATATCACAGTAATCCAAGTCTATGCCCCAACCAGTAATGCTTAAGAAGCTGAAGTTGTATGGTTCTGTGAAGACCTACAAGACCTTCTAGAACTAACACCCAAAAAAGATGTCCTTTTCATTATAGGGGACTGGAATGCAAAAGTAGGAAGTCAAGAAATACCTGGAATAACAGGCAAATTTGGCCTTGGAGTACAGAATGAAGCAGGGCAAAGGCTAATAGAGTTCTGACAAGAGAATGCACTGGTCATAGCAAACACCCTCTTCCAACAACACAAGAGAAGACTCTACACATGGACATCACCAGATGGTCAATACTGAAATCAGATTGATTATATTCTTTGCAGCCAAAAATGGAGAAGCTCTATACAGTCAGCAAAAACAAGACCAAGAGCTGACTCTGACTCAGATCATGAACTCTTTATTACCAAATTCAGACTTAAATTGAAGAAAGGAGGGAAAACCACTAGATCATTCAGGTATGACCTAAATCAAATCCCTTACATTATACAGTGGAAGTGACAAACAGATTCAGGGGACTAGATCTGATAGACTAGTGCCTGAAGAACTATGGATGGAGGTTCGTGCCGTTGTACAGGAGGCAGTGATCAAGACCATCCCCAAGAAAAAGAAGTGCAAAAAAGGCAAAATGGTTGTCTGAGGCCTTACAAATAGCTGAGGAAAGAAGAGAAGCTAAAGGCAAAGGAGAAAAGGAAAGCTATACCCATATGAATGCAGAGTTCTATGTTGATGTTGCTTATCAACATATGAGGCTGGGGTGTGGTCTCATATGTAGATCAGTGTGAAAAGTTCAACCTGTACAAAGAGGAGGGCATATAGATTCACAGGCTTTCTGATTTACTTGTAAGACAGTTGTCTGACTTTTGAGAAAAAAGAATTTGTGGTATGTTTTATTGTTTGTGTGCATGCATGCTCAGTGGCTCGTCGTGTCCGTCTCTTTGCAATTCCATAGACTGCAGCCCACCAGGCTCCTCCATCCATGGAACTCTCCAGGAAGGAACACTGGAGTGGGTTGCCATTTCTTTATTGTTTAACATAGCCTCAATTACTCGAGAGGAATTAGACTAGGTATACACAGCCCTGTGGATCTAAACTCAGTCTCCCGCATAGAGAAAGCTGGGTCCCAATGACTCAGAGTGAGAAAATGGTGATAATGTGTTTGAGAAAAGTATGACAAAGCATATGCAAAACAGGAGTAGAGATAATTTGCTAAGTAGCAACACTGAGTCTCACAGTGCTGGGTATATATTGTAAAAAGATAGAACCAAGGAATGGAAATGTTTCACAGTGGTGTTATCTTAATGGAAACCACTTAGAGCAAATAACTACAATTTGCATTTTAATCCCAACACTATACAATGACATTTCAAAAAGTAAGAATGCATTATTTTTTCTTAAATTCAATTTCTTTGTTTTGGAAGCAGCCCCCAAACTTTCAAGCAACAAATGCAAGAAAAAACATTTTTTTCTGGAGAAACTCTAAGTAATTCTTAAAAATCAAGACTTTGTTGTTGTTTAGTCGCTAAGCTGTGTCCTACTTTTTTCGACCCCTGGACTTCAGCAAGCCAGGCTTCTCTGTCCTTCACCATCTCCTGGAGTTTACTCAGACTCATGTCCAACCATCTCATCCTCTGCTGCCCCCTTCTCCTTTTGCCTTCAATCCATCCCAGCATCAGAGTCTTTTTCCAGTGAATTGGCTCTTCGCATCAAGTGGCCAAAGTGTCAAAACTTCAGCCTCAGCATCAGTTCTTCCAATGAATAATCAGGGTTGATTTCCTTTAGGATTGACTGGTTTGATCTCCTTGCAGTCCATGGGACTCTGAAGAATCTTCTAAATAATTTTTAAAAGTTAAGACATGACTGCTCTTACAGACCTTGCTTCTTTCTCTGTGTAGTTTCATGGGGCCTAGTGATGAGAACCTGAAACGGAGAACCGTATCTTTTTCCTTCGAATATTAACTATCAGGGCAGATCAGTTCAGTTCAGTCGCTCAGTCGTGTCCGACTCTTTGTGACCCCATGAATCGCAGCACGCCAGGCCTCCTTGTCCATCACCAACTCCCGGAGTCTACCCAAACCCATGTCCATCGAGGCGGTGATGCCATCCAGCCATCTCATCCTCTGTTGTCCCCTTCTCCTCCAGCCCCCAATCCTTCCCAGCATTAGGGTCTTTTCCAATGAGTCAGCTCTTCGCATGAGGTGGCCAAAGTATTGGAGTTTCAGCTTCAACATCAGTCCTTCCAATGAACACCCAGGACTGACCTCCTTGAATATTTATAAAATAATAAATGGCTAAACAATGCCATCTGAACCAGACAACATTACATGAGAGAAAAAAATGATAGGCCATGCATGGCACTTGCCCTAAAACAGGTATAAAAGTAAATAATACAAGTTAGATGATATACCTTGTGGCTAAAGGTACCAGAGAGATAATGTCTTTGGGCAATTGCAGTTTATAATTAATAGCCAGTTGAATTCCACAGATAACTTACCAGACTTAATTCTCGTGGGTGGGCCATTTAGATGGGCATTTCCAGATGTGAGAACCTTCTTCAGTCCCTGCCTTGTGTGGGGTCCTAGAAGGCGAGGTTTATATTTTCCTATGAAACAGTATTCTGTTCTGTGTGGCTGAATGAAGCTTCTGTTCTTTGTCTTGATAGATGTAGGAGATAGGTTTCAATTGTTTAAAGTTTTCAGTTGTTTAGACTTTTCATGATTTTTTTTTTTTTAATCCAGGAATTATAGGAATTCCTGGGGGTTTTTCCAGTCAGATGGATAGCACTTTCTTTACATCCTTGGCCCTTGGGCAGGATCAGCAGAGGTTCTCAGGGCACTGACGCCTCCTGCTGGTGCTATCTTGTGTCTGCTCTGCCATCCGTGTGGGGCAGGAGGCAGCTCTCAATTTGGGCAGGAGGTCTCTGGGGCCGGGTGGAGGGCTCTGGGCAGCCAGGTCCCCTCCCCAGTACAGGGGGGGCTGGGCACTCTGGCTGTGGACAGTGAGGCCGGAGGAGGAAGGTTGGGCTTTGGGAACGGCACAGGCTCCAGTTGTTGGGGCCTCATAGCTGAGCACATAGTCGTCATTGAGATGACCAAAATAGATTTCTGATAGATACTTGGTCTTCATTCAGAGTTCCTGGCTCACAGTTCCCCAGACCGTTGGGATATACTAAATGCGAGTGAGAAAGGTGTCTTGTTAAGTGAATAAGGTGACTTTCAGAAGCACCTGAGGATGAGACCCTTTGCCAGCAGAACCAACCACTTGATGAGCAGGTTGGACCTTTCAGTCCCACCCGTCCCGTGTTTCTGGGAGAGGCTTGAGGTTAATCATCTCCTGTTGCCTAGTGACTTCATCAGTCATGACTGTGTAACAAATGAAGCTCCATAAAACCTGAAAGGACACTTTTTGGCCTTTGAAGGGCTTCTGCACTTGGGGAATTGAAATCGTTGGGCGTGGTACCATGAGAGGCACCAAGGTCCAGGAAGACAGGAGCACCTGTGTTGAGGACCTTGCCCTGTGTGTCTCTTCATATGGCTGTTGATTCAAATCCTTTAAATATCCTTTGTGATAAAAATCAGTGATCCAGTGAGCAAGCAGATTTTCTTGAGTTCTGTGAGCTCTTCTAGTATTGAATATGATGAGGGAATCATTGCAACCTTGAGCATGTGTCCTGGAGGGGACTGACACCACCTCCAACTCCTGACCTGGCTAAATCAGAGGGTCTGGCATGACTGTGCACACATGCACCCTGGAAATCCCTTGGACAGAGGAGCCTGGCAGTTCATGGGGTCGCAAAGAGTCTGGCATGACTGTGCACACATGCACCCTGGATCTTTGCTGGCACTGTCAGATAAAGGTGCTCTCTTTCTGCTGAGCTTGCTGAACTGGTCATCTCTGAGCTTGAACTTGTCATTAACATCCTTCTCTCCTTGTTGGGGAAGCCTACTTGAAAGTAGAGTTAGCACAGACGAGAGAGAGAGAGAGACATCTCTCAGCATTAGGACTCCTAGACCCACCCATTCCTGGGCTTGCAAAGTACAGAATTAACACGTTCCTTTTTTAAAAGAAGGTTTAGGGATAGGTTTTCTGTCACTTGCATATCTCCTTTTTAGAGCTCTTTGTTTAAAAGTTAATGGTGGAAATTAAGTTCTCTTCTATAAATTTTAATTTTGATAACTTGTAGGTGATAGTCATGATCTTAAATCCTAGATACCCATGTCTGAAGTTTTAGATAATATTTCTAATATAATGTTCAGCTTTTCACAATTGTAATTGTGAATATGTGTTTTGTACTTAGAAGTGGCAATTTTGTTTAAAACTCATCACACACTAGAATTCAATCTAAGCAGTGAGTTCTGTTGGTAAAAGGCATGTGAAGTTTATTCTAATAAACCTACAATTTCTAGTCACATTTTAAATTATTTATTTCACTCACATTAATATGTACAAACTGTTGTGAGAATATTTTTTAAGTTCTTGCTGTGTATACCTAGTATTCCTACATAGTCATGTACTGATATTAACACAGGCACACTAATCCTTTGAAATGCTAATTAAGTGCACAATTAAAAGTTTGCTTGAAGGAGAACATTTTTAGGAAATGTTTTAAGGTGAAATAGCAATCAGGTATCTTATTTAACAATAGATATCAGCAATGTTACATTTTCTTGAGTAATACAAAGGAAAATAGGAAAAATTTAAAACATCTTTGTCTTTTGAACATTTAATATAGATTTGATTAAATGTTTTATGCCTGACTATACCATTGCTTTATCTTTGAATTTTCTCAGTAAATAAAAACCCTAACTTCAGAAATGTGAATCGAGCCATTTTGGTAAACTATCAGATGGGTATAGTAAGCTATCCTGATAACTCAGGGTTGAGGGTTTTTAAGGGTCAGGTGTTTGATTTATCTCTAGGTATAATTGCCTTGATCCAGCTTGTGGTGGTAAAGAAGAGAGCAGGGGAGGGGACAAAGGTGAAGGAGATGGTGGAAGCAGTGATACTTACCAAGCTGTTGAGTTCAGCACCCAGAGTGCTTCTGCACCCATTTCAGTTTTGGAAACTAGCTTCAAGTGCACGCTGACAGAGAAGCCCTGTTTGCAGAACAAATGGAAGGCTCAGGAGTCTGTGGATCATCGTTCTCATGAGGTGGCTTCTAAGAGCTACCAGAGCAGCTTCCCCATTCCAGTTTTCCGATGGGATGTTGTCCAGGCAGGGCTGCTGTCCAAGCGCATTTCTTCTGCTTGTAAGCTGACGGTCTCGGTGTGGTGCAGAGTCTCCTGGACTGGACGCATCATTAAATTACAAAGCAGTGAATACCTTCATTTGTACCATTTTTTTTATAGATTCCATGTATAATTGGTATTATTAATACATGATATTTGTCTTTCTCTGTCTGACTTATTTCACTCAGTATGACAATCTCTAGGTCCATCCATGTTGCTGCAAATAGCATTCATTCATCCTTTTTATGGCCGAGTAATATTCCATTGTATATATGTCTCATGTCTTCTTTATGCATTCATATGTCAGTGGTCATTTAGGCTCTTCCATGTCCTGGCTATTATAAACAGTGCTGCAGTGAACACTGAGCTGCATGTGTCTTTTCAAATCATGGTTTTCTACAGTTATAGTCCCAGAAGTGGGATTGCTGGCTAGCACAGGGAACTCGACTCAATACTCTGTAATGACTGATATGGGAAAAGAATCAAAAATAAAGTGGATATATGTGTACGGGCTTCTCTGGTGGCTCAGACTGTAAGGAATCTGCCTGCAATGTGGGAGGCACATTGTTGCCTGGAAGAGATCCTCAGAATGTATTTAATTCTTTTTATTAAGGCATGGCTACATTCACTTTACCTAAACAGATAACTTTGAATGGTAAGTTATTCCATTGCTCTCTTTGTAATGTTAACAAAACTGTAGTGACCATCTAGTAAGTTAGTCTTCCTTCATCCATATCGTGTAAATGTTGTTGTTTAGTCACGAAGTTGTCTTTGCGACCCCATGGACTGTAACCCGCCAGGCTCTTCCATCCATGGGATTTCCCAGGCAAGAATACTGGAGTGGGTTGCCATTTCCTCCTCCAAGGTTCCCGACCCAGGGATAGAGCTTGCGTGTCCAGCATTGGCAGGTGGATTCTTTACTGCTGAGCCACCAGGGAAGCCCATTGTGTAATTACCTGACACCAATAAAATAGCTCTAAATATTGTAAGATTTTTTGCTAGTACTTTTCTTTTCCTTTAATGATATCTTTCTTTCTTCTTTATTGGCATATATTCTTTATTTTCATTAAAAAAGGGCAATTTTCAGGGATGTTCTAGGATTTGGATCAATGTTTATGAAAATCGGTTAAAATCTAAAGGTGTTTGTAATGGCTCCCTTTATATGGATGTTTGAATTATTTGCATGCCCTCAGGTCGTAAACTGAGTTCTATCATACTGGCAAGAATCTTTTGAGATAAGAGCCGTGGCTTGCATAGCTTATGATAAAGGGAACAGTGCGTTGCATGCCTTAAAAATCACAGAGACGACTGATGTATTCCAGAAATTTCCTTAGAGTTTCAGCAATTCAGGACATGCTGTGCACATATAAAGGCAAAAGATCTTTATCACCGACTCCTATTCTGACAGGCATAGTAGGGTCTACTTTTTTCTCCTTAGAGCCTAGGAAATGGTAGTTACATAGCAAGACTGCAAAGCTAAAATTCTCTGCTAAATTAGTGATGCTGATTTGTTAGAGGTGGGATGCAGTGCCCAATATTTACTCTATGGTAAAATTAAGGCGATGTTGCCAATTTGTTTATTTTAACATCTGCTTTATTTATGATAAAGCATATGTAACTTACTATTTGGAAAGTGAAATACCGTGTTTCTGATGTATAACACATTTTAAGCACTTGGAGCCTGTTGATAGCTCCATAATGAGGTTCAAAAGCATTTATCTGTAGGTATTGTGAAATCTAGGTGTAGTTATGAGGGTGCTGGCATTTACCTTAGAAAACACATTTCTGGACTGTTTTAGACCTGGCCAAATGCTGAGTCATTTCTGCCGTCTCCCTCACTGGTTGTGGGGGAGCTCAGTAGGGGACCCAGGTGACCTGCTTTCTAATGGACAGAGCTGGATGTGCACTGCGGGAAAACGTCTTCAGTGTTGCATTAGTGGAAATGAGCCACAAGGCCGGTACACAGCCTTCAGGAAAGATCTAACGTACTTATGCAAATCCAAACATCCCAAGCATGTTCTGAGTTAGGATAGCTACAGATTTCAGGCCTGAGGTGTAACAAAGGATACTGCGGGAAGGAGTTGGGGTACTGAGCATCTCAGAAGAATGTTTTTATTTTTTAAAATTTTATTTTGTTTTTAATTGGAAGATAATTGCTTTACAATACTGTGTTGGCTTCTGCCTTGCATCAGCATAGGAATCACAGAGCCATAAGCTTTGGATATGTTAGGTCGAGTCCTCCAAATTGTCTTCCCTTTTCCTTCTCTAGTGTTTTTATGGTATACACTGAAGTTCAGTAAATCCAGCATTCTTAGCATTGAAAAGGAGAGGAAGTTGGAGATAGAAGATGATAGGATCAAGAAGGTGAGGTGATAGGATAGTTTAGGAGGGAGGAGAGGTCTAAAAATAAGAGCAGGAAGAGAGAGAATGCAGAGAAAGGGGACAGGCAGGCAGGTGGCATCTAGGCAAGGTGGCAGGATTTGAGAGATGCCACTGGGATGGGAGTGTCAAAGTGAAAAGGGACCTGAGAAGAGGCTGCAGGTAGAGATCAAGCAGACACGTGGCACCACAGAGGTGGGGTGTGACCCAGCAGGTTTATGATCACAACTGACAGTCAGGCTCCAAAATCAGACTGTGGCTGTGGCAATGACAAGAGCAAGATAGAAGGTGGGAAAGTCTAGGCTGAGATATGACTTTTTCTGAAGAGTCTGTTCAGGATGAGTTTTTATTCTTGTTTGTTCACAGTGCCCAATTGGCTACATCAAATCTCCCTCTCATCTTGTATGGACATATTGGGCAGGTCTACTTGCTTCCCCAACTACTTTTAGTTATAAAAGTCCAGTCCTACCTGTTTAGAACTTGCCTTTTCCATTAGTAGACAGTGGGGCTTAGAAACATGGACTCCCGAGGCAGAACTAGAAAATTTTTCTTTGGCAGTAGCTGTGTGTACACTAAACTCTCTGCCCTCAATTTCCTGTCCTTTACGTAAGGACACTTGGATCTACCTCATAGTCACTGAGGATGAAAGTAAGACATGTCAGGCACTGAGAACAGAGCCTGGAATGTAACTGCTCTGTGTCTCATTTCCTCACTGGGTGGGGGACCTCAAGTTGGGAGGTTCAGTTCAGTTCAGTTCAGTCACTCAGTCGTGTCTGACTCTTTGCAACCCCATGAACCAAAGCATGCCAGGCCTCCCTGTCCATCACCAACTCCCGGAGTTCACTCAAACCCTTGTCCATTGAGTCGGTGATGCCATCCAACCATCTCATCCTCTGTCGTGCCCTTCTCCTCCTGCCTTCAATCTTTCATAACATCAGGGTCTTTTCAAATGAATCAGCTCTTTGCATCAGATGACTAAAGTTTTGGAGTTTCAGCTTCAACATCAGTCCTTCCAATGAACACCCAGGACTGATAACATTATCGTTTCATTTGTCCCCCAGTTTTGGCATCTAGAGGTTGGGAGGTGAGTATTGCCTGCTTAGGAATACGTTTTGCACATCTCGCTTCTAATTGTAATATCCTGTGTGTGTGGCGGAGGGTGTAGGGTGGATGAGGAGAGGGAAAATTGGTAGACAGAGCTGATCTTGTGTAGCTGGTGCCGGTCCTGCTTTTCTGGGTAACTTTCTGGTCATGGAGGACCTCTGGGAAGCTGCTCTCTGGCTGTAGGGCAGATGTCTGAATTCTTTTGAATGTCTTATCATCCTCCCAACTGCATGCTGCTCTCACATGGGAGACCTCTTCCATCTCCCAGACTGGGTCCTCAATACCCTGCATCCTTATGCTACTTATGGTTAATGATCTTCCTTCTTAGGCACCTTTCCTGCCTCTTTCCCACCAACTAAAAGTCTTAGTGTTTGGAATCTTACAAATACAGTCTTCAGAAAATCTGTCTCCACAAAAGTCTGAGACTTCAGTTTTAGACTATGAAGACCACTTTAATAAGAAACCCTCAGATCTGCTCTTCTACAAAACCCACTCTTGCATGGTGAAGATGTTGGCCTAGGGGCGTTTTAAAAAGGATGCCATGTGAGAGCACTGTCTCTGAGGGGTAAGTCGTAGAGCAAGATGTCATCATAAGCACCTGGCCAGAGGGACGTAACTTGTATTAATGGATAAGCAGGTGTGTGAATCCATATGATGAGAAGGTTGCCAAAGGATTCCCAGTGTGCTCCAAGACAGGATGTCAGATCTAGAAACCACCTAAGCCCAGAAGCCGCTTCCAGGTCACAATGATAGCAGACAAGAACCGTCCTGCGCTCGACTTGGCCCTCTCCTGCCCCTGTGCTGACCTCAGAGCGTCAGGAGCCACCAGTGACACTCAGTTGTGATGAAGAAGCCCAGTCCCTGGAGTGGAAGACATGACCTTTTCCTTCCCTTGGCCGTTGTTGGCTTCTGGCTCCAAGTGGAGGGAGTCAGGCAGGTTTGGGAAGGAAGATATTTTTAAATGAAGTTGACTGTTTCGGCTCTTATACGAGACTGGAAAGTGTATTGGGTTGGCCAAAAAGTTTGTTCGGTTAAAGAATATGTTCAATAAAGTTCTTCATGAAAATGAAAAAAAAATAGTCGCATTTTTACCTAAAATCAAACGAAATTTTTGGCCAGCCCGGTAAATACTGACCTGAGAATGTCCTTGGCATTAGATGTGACTTCTTATTATTCAAGAATAACCCAGACAGTTTGGGGTTTTACCTGAGATTTCACTTGGTGTCAGGGAGAAAGGAATAGCTGTGGGAAAGGAGAGAGTTGCTATGTGATAAAACCCTTCCCTGTTTACTTGTTCATTGTTACCATTACATGCCCCTAGTTCTTAATGATTAAGGTGTCACTGATATTTTTATTGCTTTTTTCTTGTTATTTGCAATGAATCTTAAACGTAAATTTATGAGTTGGAGAATTCGGTGACCTATAATTTAGAAGATGTAATTACACTAATTTATATTCATTTAATTACATTAGTTTATTTGATTATAAGACAGTAAGAAGAAGAAAACGTCTTTAGGCATGTGATGTTTTTCTGAGTAGTTGACCTCATTCTTATGGGCTCTCCTTAAGCAGCTCTGTACCATTTTTGCCCCTTTCAATGCTAGCCCGTGTATTTTAGAAAACTGTGTGCCCAGGTACTCTTGCCAGAAGGGTTCTGTTTTGTTTCTGCCAATGAGAAGCATTCTCAAGAGTTCTGGTGGATGGAATGAAGATTTCTCATGCTGGCAGTGGCAGCTGGTATGTACTTTGACAGATGTTTATGCAGTGTTTCTTCAAACTCACAGACACAGAAAACAAATTTACATTTACCAAAGAGGAAAGGGGATGGGGGAGGGATAAATTAGAAGTTTGAAATCAGCAGACACAAACTACTGTATAAAAAATAGATGAACAGCTAAACAGCAAGGTCCTACTGTATAGCACAAGGAACTATATCCAGTATCTTGTAATAAACTATCATGGAGAGGAATATGAAAAAGAACAAATGTGTATATAACTGAATCACTTTGCTATATGCCAGGAAATAACACAACATTGTAAATCAACTATATGTTAACAAAAAATAGAATTTCTCATAGTAAGCTGCCTTTCTTATGTGGGATACAGGTTTTGGCAAGCTTACTTAATTTGGGGAATCCTCTTTAAAAATGCAAATGTATTTTTTAAAAACTACTTGTAAAATGGGTTGCTTATTTAGAATAGGCAAACGAAAAATCACAACAAATACGTCTAGGTATAAAGTTCTTGATTCATGCTACCATGCTGCAGAAATTTGTGTGAATAGTCTCCCAAGGTTGAATATATCTGGAGACGGCAGAGGCCAGCTTGATTTTTTTTTATTCTTTTAGAACTTGACTTTGTTTCCTTGGCTATACCAATGATTTATTATCTTTAAGGTACACTAACTTGAGACTGTTTCTGATAGTTTTTTTGGGGGGGGACATGATGTACTCTTTTATTATACTTTCATGTTTTTCATTCAGGAATTCTTTTAAAAATTTTTATTTTATATTGGAGCATAGTTGATTAACAGTGTGGTTAGTTTCAGGTGTACAGCATAGTGATTCAGTTATACATACATGTTTCTTTCCTTTTTCAAATTCTTTTCCCATTTATATTATTGCAAAATATTGAGCAGCATTCTCTTGACAGTAGTTCCTTGTTGGTTATTCATTTTAAATATAGCAGTGTGTACATAACAATTCCAAACTCCCAATCTGACTCCCACTGGCCCCTCTGGTTACTTCTTAAGTTTGTGAGTCTTTCTATTTTGTAAATAAGTTCATTTGTATCATTTTTTTAGATTCTACATATAAGTGATACCAATGATATTTGTTTTTCCATGTCTGACTCACTTCACTTATTATGATAATTCATGTTGCTGCAAATGACATTATTTCATTCTTTTTCATGGCTGAGTAGCCACATTATATATGTGCACCACATGTTCTTTATCCACTCCTCTGTCAATGAACATTCTTTCTTAAGTTATGGCTCTAAATGTTCTGCCCTGCCTAGTATTCTGCCCCCCAACTCCTTTGGGTAGAAAGTTACTCCTATGTCATCCCTTAGTTGGAGAAGGCAATGGCAACCCCCAGGCTCTGGGGTATCAGTCCATATAGCATGCAAATGTTTTATCCTACCCAGTGTCTACAATTCAGAAAGTTTTCCTGTCTTCTTGATTTGTCTCGATCCGTCGTGAGTAATGACTTCAAATATAAATAAATACTGGCAGCTGTTGGAGGTATATAACATATCTGGGTCTCTCGAGTACCCCTTAAAGAACTTGTAAGATTTACTCAGTGCATATAATGGGTCTTAATTCTCCTGAGCTAAACCTCAGGTGGCAACCTTACTGGAGCTGTGAAAAGGGAGAGCCTTTCTTGAGAGTGGAAAGGGTGTTAGTAATTGTCTTTCATCTCCTTCTGCCTACCATTCTATATATGACAGTAAGGACTGGGATTTCAAAAGTCAAGAAGGTGGCGTTTTTGTGTTTCAGATGCTTTGATTTTTGTCATGCTCAGTTTCCTGGGAGCTGATCTCTTTCATGCTGTCTGGAGGTTGACATCAAAATGGCAACTAATTAAAAGTAGAAAATTTGGTGTCATTTGAACATGAATACTTCTTCAGAGATGAGAGAGGTAGATGTCCTAGATTTAAAGTAATTTACTTTTAACTTTTTGGCCAAATTGAGTATCATCATATGAGTTACTAGTAAATAAAGCTCACAGATGTTTCTATAAGGATATGTATTAATTTTATTTTTGGTCCTGTCACTCAAAGTAGTCTTTATTCTCAGAGTGTTTTTCCCATGGACAAATATTGATCTAAATGTTAACTCACAAAACATCTAGAAGTCTTTGGAAAGGTGTGTGTAGGTTAAAATTTTAGATACCAAAACTCAATGGTACATAAGCTATAGCATAATAAAAAGCCTTTAATTTAGTCTTCCTCCAAATGATTGTCAGCTTTTTTTTCCCCACCTGTCAAGGCTATTTTAACTCTTAGTAAATAAGGCCAGTAGCAGCAGAGTTTATCTTATTGAGCTCAAGAGTTTGCATGTTGCCCTGTACCCTTCCCCATTAGCAAACGCTGCACATGGAGCAGTTTCTCCTAAAGCAGCTTTTTAAGTGACATTGCATTGAAGGTAAATTCTGCTGCCCACTGCCAGCCACTCTTGAGAATGGCAATACAATCCTCACTTATGTATCATGTTTAAGTTAAAACACAGAATTTTATATGGAAAGATTCAGGGCAACCTTGCCTTGGGCTAAGAAAAGCAGTATATTGGGTGATAGATGGCTCTTTTTGCTAGCGGCAATGAGGGTTAGCATTCAAAGAAAGTTATATTTGGAATTTTTCTCTATGCACAAAGCATAAAAAGTGGGCAAGAGAAGACTGCTTACATTTAGAATCCAACTATGTCCCAGGCACTAAATTAGGAGTTTTTCATCAATTGTCCTTGTGGGTATTACTGTCACATTTTGGTCATGTCAAAACTGAGACCCAGAGGAGTTCAGTTGCCAGAGGTCACTCAGGTTGTAAGTGGCAGAACTGGAGTTTGAATCCAGGAAGTACTGGGGACAGGACACCACACAATACTGCACTGGCCATTAGGACAAATTTGAAAATGGACCAAAGTCTACTGAACTTTTTACAGCCTTCTACTTATGAGTCATCTTGGTTTATTTATTTGGCAAGAATCATATTAGAATCTACATAATCAGAACATGTGAATTTGTAGGTAGTAAAGTTTGGCAGAGTTCTTATGCTGTGGATAGTGGAAAGACCCTGGTTTTAATATTTAGAAAGACACCCAGGTGAAATGTGACTCTGAGCAAGTTACTTTCCAAACCTTTTCCCTCCCCTGTAAAGTGATGATAAGAATAGCAATCTTTTAAGATAGCAGGAAGAATTAGAAATAATATATATAAATACCTACTACAGTGCCTGGCATGCAGTAGGAGTTAAAAGTTGGGAACCAGTATTGTTATTGACATGCATGAGAATACCTTTGTTGAACAGTAGGCTTCTACGATCATTATAGACAATGATTGTTGAGCTTTTAAAGCTCTGTATCTACTTCTGTGATCACACTGGGAAGTATTCTCATATCAGCGCATCAACTAGCTATGGTAACAGCAATTTACTTGTAAGTTGTATCTGTCAAAATTTCCGTATAGCAATCTAGGTGGTTATATATTCTTTAAGAACACAGATAATTTCATAATATTGGCGAATTCTCAGTTTCATGAAATTGACTTCATTAAACTTTTTTGAACATTTCAAACACACACAAAAATAACTTTAGTATAAAGAACAACACATGCTCAACAGCCAGCTGTGACAGGTGATCAGATCTGATCATCAGGATTTTGCTACATTTATTTTATCTACTTTTTTGTGTTGGTTTTCTTTTAATCTTTGAAGTATATTAAAGAAAATCTCACATCATGCTATTTATACCTATGTCTTTAAAAATAAATCTAAACACATTTTCTTTTCTTTTCTTTCTTTTTTTTTTTTTTATGCCTGTGCCATGTGGCTCAGATCTCAGTTTCCTGACTAGGGATTGTACCCCTGCCACGGCAGTGCTAGTCCAGAATCCTAACTGCTGGGCCACCAAGGAACTCCCAGGAGATCTCCTTACATGTCATGTTATATAGTATGTGTATGCCTAGCAAAACTGGCAGTAACTTGGTATTATCTAATATCTAGTCCATAATCAAATGATTCTAGTGGTCCTGAAGATTGCGGAAATATTATCTCAATATAAATTCTACCAGTAGCATTTAGTTAAATCCCTTAAGCCTTTTTGTTTTTTTACTCTAGAGCAGACCCTTCTCGTCCTCAATCCCCTTCTTCCTCCGTCATTGATTTGTGCAGAAACTGGGTCACTTGTCTTGTAGAAGGTTCCACAGCCTGGATTTGTCTGTTTGCTTCCCTGTTTCGTTTAACTTGTTCTGCCACTTCTGGAACTGAAAGTTAGCTCTAGACCCAAGGCTTGATTATATTTAGGTTCAAATTTTTGGCCAGGAATATTCAAAGGGGTTTCTGGGTATTTTACAAAGAGGCTACAACTTCTGGGTTGTCCTACCTTGAGTGATACTGAGATGGAGTCATTTCAAGTGCTGACAGCCTCCATTGATGCTGACTGTCCGATGTCATTTCATTTGGGGTTACAAAGTGGTGCATTTCTAACCACCATTCCTTTTCTTTTAAATTGCTTTGTTGAGGTATGTATATTGTCATATGTGAAGCGGAACACCATTCCATGTTCTATGCATGGGACGGATGCTCAGGGCTGGAGCATTGGGATGACCCAGAGGGATGGGATGGGGAGGGAGGTGGGAGGAGAGTTCGGGAGGGGGAGCACATGTGAACCCATGGCTGATTCATGTCAATGTATGGCAAAAACCACTACAATATTGTAAAGTAATTAGCCCCCAACTAAAATAAATAAATTTATTAAAAAAAAAAACGAAAAAAGAAACTGTTAGAACTAATAAATGAGTTCATCAAAATTGAAGGATACAAAATCAAAGTAAAAAATCAGCTGTATTTTTATAGCAACTAAAAAGGAATTACCTGAAAAGGAAATTGAGAAAGCAATCCCATTTACAATAGCATCAAAACAATAAAATACATAGGAATATTCTTTATTATGAAGGTGAAAGGCTTGTACACTGAAAACTATAAAGCTGTACTTTAATGAAGACACAAATAAATGAAAAGATATCTCATGTTCATAGATTAAAAAATAAAAAAATAAATAAATAAATTGCTTTGTTGAGGTATAATTGACATGCATACATTGCGCACATTTAAAGTACACAGTTTGGAAAGTTTTAATGTAGGCACATCTTTGAAACCATTACCACAACCAAGAAAATGAATATACTCATCATCTTTGAGTTTCCTAGTGCTTCACTGTAATCCTTCCCATGCCTTTCTGTCCTGCCCCTGTTCCCAGACAGCTACTGGTCTACTTTTTGTTAGAACAGATTAATTTATATCAATACCTGTACTTGTTATCTATAATACTCATCCTCATGAGATGAAAGAATAGTTGTTTATATAGGTATAATCCTTGACTGGTGTGCTGCAGTCCATGGGGTCACAAAGAGTTGGACACGACTGAGTGACTGAACTGAACTGAATCCCAGAAAAGTTGTTTGTCAATCAATATAATTCTAAAAGTTAAATTAAAATTTTCTACTTAGTCACATGTGGAAAGCACATCGAGGCTTCTGTTAACTGGGTGATGTGACTGACACAGCAAGCACCAGAGGAATCAAATGGCTCCAGAGCCACCCGACACTTCTGCGGCATTAACATTTCCTCCTAGGGTTATTTTTATGGACATCTCCTCTGCTCCCAGACAGCTTTCACAGATCTATAGGATCTGAAAGATAACAGGACAGGGGTTTATTCATTTCCCTTTATTGCTTTAATTGCCCAGGCTCAGCTACTTGCATTAAAGTAAAATAGACAAGATAATTACTGGCATCTTCACAAAACATTTTTCCTCTTTATTGAAACTATAAACAGAGTTTCTGGTTGTTGGATTTGAATTCACTTTTAGCTGATTACCTTATGAAGAGCAGAGCATAATGTATCCGTGTTTGGCAAGCCCATGAACTGTGGAGTAAAGACCCCTGATTGAATAGGATCCTTGACTTTCAGGGACTCCTCTAGCCTCAGCCCAGGGAGTACATCCTAATTACGGGTGCAGCTCATGGAGATGGGCGTGCTGCCCTCATGCTACAAGACAGACACGTGATGAGGGGCAAATAAAATGCTACAAACTACTGGGAAAGCTGATCTGACAGTGAGGTAGGAAATCAGTAATTTCTAAATAAATACAACTTCAACGAGAATACAATGCCAACTTAATTTTAAAACTTTCCCCAAGTCCTCTTATGAACCAAAGTGACTAATATAGAGAAGAAATGAAAAACCTATGGCTCTATCAACAAATCGGTAGGGAATCCTCCCATACCCTAGAGCATGTGTGTGACCTAACTGCCGACAGCAGTGGGACACGGTGAATAGCTTTGTTGTGAAGATCAAGCCATGAAAAGGCAGAGGGGACAATGCGGCCCCGAATTTTTCGTAGTCATGTGATGCCTCTTTAGCTCTGACAGTGTTTTTGGTCCTGAAGTCTATTTTGTCTGATACTAATATCACCTACTTATCACCGATTTCGTGGACATGAATTTGAGTGGGCTCCGGGAGCAGGTGATGGACAGGGAGGCCTGGCGTGCTGCAGTCCACGGGGTTGCGAAGAGTGGGACACGACTGAGCGACTGAACTGAACTGAATATCATGTAACAAGTTTCTTTTGTTTGGTGTTTATCGAGTGCATCTTCATCTTGAGACAAGAATATACAATGGGGAAAAGAGTCTCTTAAATAAGTGGTGTGGAAAAACTGGACAGCAATATGTGAAAGAATGAAATTAGAGCATTTCCTAACACCGTATACAAAAATAAGCTCAAAATGGATTAAAGACCTAAATGTAAGACCAGATACTATAATAAAACTCCGAGAGGAAAACAGATTTTATTATTTATTTTAAATCTGTAATTTAAAACAAATTTTATTTATAAAATAGTGTAATTCTTTTTTATTTTAAATTAGTTTATTTATCTGTTTTTTTAACTTTACAATATTGTATTTGTTTTGCCATACATTGACATGAATCCACCATGGGTGTACATCACTGTTGCGCATCTAGGTATAGATTTATTTTTAATTCATTCTTTTAACATTTATTATTAACATGAGGATTTATTTTTGTCACGAGACCTAGAAAGTTCTTAGCCAACATCTTTGTATATTCTTTTCCATTCTATTTACTCTTTCTGAAACTCTAGTTAAATGACTTTTAGAACTTACTAGTCTATTCATCTTGTCTCTGAATTACTTTTGTATTTTTTGTATCTTCTCTTTCAGCTGCTTTCTCTGTAATATTTTTGGATTTGTTTTCTACTTTACTGTTTTTCCCCAATTCTAATTTACTGTTTAATCCATCTTGTGTTTTAAACTTTAATTGTCTTTTTTATTTCTAAAGTTCTTCAAAGGTCTGCTTGGTTATTCTTTATGGTCCTTTATTCCTTTTTCTATCTCTATGATTTTTATTTTTAACAAAGTAAATATTTAACATATTAAATGTGATTTTATATTTTGAGATTTTTCTGATTTTTGCTGGGTGTTGTTTCTTTTCCTGATTCTTCATTTCTTTATATTGGGACTTGTCTGTGAGCTGCTTATTTTTCTCGGATGTTTCCTAGACTAATGATTTTGAGGCGTGGGGTGAGGTTCCATGCTCTAGAGAGGATGTACATTCACTCCTTCCAGTCAGCTGTAGCCACTACCTATCCATGACCACTTTCAGCTGAACTCTCTGAGATATTTTGGACTACATCAATAGAGTGAATGCAAGCTGCAAACCATTGAGAAGAATAAACCTCAAAGGAAACTTATTTTTCCTTAACTCAATAGAATTACAGACTTCCCTTTGGGTACCTTGTGGTAGAGAGGATAATACCCCTCATCTGTCTATGTTTTCATCCGTGGGAACTATGTTGTTGTGTCTGACTCTGTGACCCCATGGACTGCAGCATGCCAGGCTTCCCTGTCCTTCACTATCTCCTGGAGCTTGCTCAAACTCAGGTCCGTTGAGTCAGTGAGGTCATGCAACCATCTCATCCTCTGTCGCCCCCTTCTTCTCCTGCCCTCAGTCTTTCCCAGGATCAGGGTCTTTTGCAGTGAATTGCCTCTTTGTTTCAGGTGACCAAATGTAGGAACTTCAGCCTCAGTCCTTCCAATGAATAGTCAGGGTTGATTTCCTTTAGGATTGACTAGTTTGATCTCCTTACAGTCCAAGGGACTTTAAAATGTCCATGTCTTCATCCACGGGAGCTATGAATGTCTCCTTACATGGCAGAAGGAGCTTTGCAGATGTGGTCTTGTTAAAGGTACCCAGATGGGAGATTATTCTGGATCATTATGGTGGTATGATGTAAATACCAGAATCTTTATGAGAGGAACCCAGGTGGAGTTGGAGCTAGAAGGTTGGAGATGTAGAGATGGAAGCAGGTAGAAGTGTAGGAGCCAAGAAATACAGTCAGTCTCTATAAGTTGGGAATGGCAAGGAAAGAATTTCTCTCTTGAAAAATTCACTTGGAATTCCACCGTGGCAATACCTTGATTTTAGATTTATGACCTCCAGACTTATGAAATAATAATTTTGTATTATAAGCAGCTACGTTTATGGTAACTTGTTGGGGTAGCAGTTGGAAACTAGTGTGTGTGCTGTATGTGCTCAGTGGTGTCTGACTGTTTGCGTCCCCATGGACTGTTGCCTGCCAGGCTCCTCTGTCCGTGGGATTTTCCAGGCAAGAATCCTGGAGTGGGTTGCCATTTCCTTCTCCAGGGGGTCTTCCCCATCCAGCGATCTAACCCCATCTCGTCTCTCGCATCTCCCGCATTGACAGGCAGATTCTTTACCACTAGTGCCACCTGCGGAGCCCTAGGAAACTAGTACCACATCTCTTAAAAAAAATTTTTTTTGTGACCTTACAGTGAGGGGTGAGTGAGCTTTGAGATTCCCCATTTTCTAGGGAAATGAGGTAGCCTTCTGTGATGTCACCTGCTTTGAGTGAGCCCCAGTCCCTCGTGAAGCCCTGTGCAGCCATCAGAATCTCTAGTTCACAGCTGGTTGGAGACTTGGTGGTGGAGAGTTGCTTTGATGTTCACTCATTAGGGTAAAGAATCCACCTGTAATGCAAGAGACCCAGGTTTGATCCCTGGGTGGGAAAGATGCCCTGGAGAAGGGAATGGCAACCCACTCTAATATTCTTGCCTGGAGAATTCCATGGACAGAGGAGCCTGGTGGGCTACAGTCCATGGGGTCGCAAAGAGTTGGACATGACTGAGCAACTAACACATATACACACTACTGAGTTACACTTTATTTGGGGGCACCTCAAGATTCTTCTCCATTTCTTCCAGTTTAGCAACACTTTTTAAAAAGCATGTTTTAAATATTTATCCAACGTTTTAGCTATTTCAGTCAGGCAGGTTTTCTAGGGTGTGCAGTCTGTCGTAATGCAGGAAATGGAAATCCAGGGAGCCTTTAACAGTGACTTGGAAAGAGTACTCCTTCCCCTCCCCACCCTTGAAGTTGGGTACGGGACCCATCTCTTGAGGTCTTCTCCACTGGCCCAGTGGAGCAGGCAGGTTCTAACATCAGAATTTCTCAGGCAGCCTCTTCTCTAGAAAGAGTGAAACCCTAAATAGGAGTGACATCGTGGGCTCATTAGAGACAGGTTTTCCAAATAATTCATTATCTGCTATTCATAAAGTATTGTCTGGGAGGGAAGAATTTGGCAGCCATGTTGCACTTGAGTGAATGATTATTGAAATGGACCCTGTGTATACACCTGTACAATGATTATCTGGTTGGATAGGTCTTAAAGCATTTAGCAGTTTTCTTTTTGTCTTCTAAATTCTGGGAAGTCTGGAGTAGAGACCTGTGTTGCGCCTGCCACTGTAGTACCTCTCTCAGACTTTCTGTTCTTTTTTGGTGTGTGGGTTCTTAGCTAATTTATTTATGACTTCTTGGTGTCTAAATCTGTCCGAAAAAAACCTGGACGTCATTGAGAGAAATGTTGAGGGGCAGCAGATAACTTAGAAAAATGGTTGTTTTCCTGTTGCTAGCTTAGGTTATCCCATTAATAAGGATAACTTGGTTTCTTTAAGCATACTTTAAAGCCAAACACAGTGCTGCTAAGAGTTGCATTTTAAACACTTTCTTTTTGCTCTTAATAGTATTGGTTTGGTAATGGCTTTAATAAGGAAGTCACTGTGGTTGAGTCACAGAGAATACATTTTTTTCAAAGTACATTTTCTCTAAGAATGTCAGGACAAGCCACTAAAATGCTTGAGAAATAGAAAGAGGCTAAAATCTATTAATACTTGAGTGGAGTCAGAATGTTCCCATTTTTAATACAAGTGGCAAAAGTCAAATAAATAATGTGTGGAGTTACTAGGTTTGCAGAAAGAGGTGAGTGACATAAGCTGGGAACATGGAGACAATGTAAATAAATACACTTAATGTTACTTTGGTGAACTGTAAAGGAATGTGCAGATCAAGGTAATTAGAAGATACACTGCAGTTAAAATGTGTATATGTCAATGAAAATCGGGGGACACCAAATTGGGGTTATAATTTATGCTTCATGATCATCAGAAAAGTGTCTCCATTCTCAATTTATTATATATTGGTGAAGAATTTTGAAAAAAAAAATTGTTGCTGTAGCAACTATAGCTCTTTAAAAACAATGTTTGGTATAATTGCTGGCTTTTAATCTTGTTATACAATGAATATAAAAGATAATTTAGATAAAATGTTTGTTTCTAAAGACATTTTACAGTATAGGTTCACTGAGAGAGGACCCTTATTAACTGGGAGAAATTAGTTTTCTATATTTTTTTCTTACACCAGTCACTATTTTCTATGGATCTACCTTGTCTTTTTAGATGGTTTTCTTATTTATCAACTAAGTAGCCCTATTATTTCTAGTATTTTATAATGCTGAACACAGAATACTGAAGTAAGTTTTACCGCCTGTTTGGAAAAATGTTTTGTTAAGTGCTTTATGATTCAAGGTTATCTAAACTGAAGGCACTAGTCAGGAAAATTACTTTAGATGATTCAGCATAATTTTCTTTTATTTTTTTACTATTGTTCCTTCCTTAATACAATTGGAATTTTATTTATCCTTGAACTGCTTTTGCACCCTGTGCAAATGTCTTTGCCTTGAGCTGGTATGGCTAATTCAGGCACATAAGTTGAATTACAGTTAAATTTTTCCTTCCACCATGCATGGTTATGTACTTCTAGTTGGAAATTTCAGATAGAACTTTCTGAGCATAGTGCTGATTTCCATCCTCATCATCTCATTGAGTGTGAATAATTGTGTTACAATAGGAGCACCTTAACCAACTTTGCTTACCTAGTCCTCTGGCCTTCCCAGTGTCTTCATCATTTAGTCAGACATGGTTTGGCGACTTCAGATGATAAACCCCAGTGGCTAATGCAGTGCATACCAGTATATGTGCTTCTACTCTCACTCGTGTGGTCGTAGTTACTGAGTCTGTTTTTCCTAAGTAAAATTTATGAATTCTAAGAAAAAGTTTAGAACTTCTGAATTCTAAGATAAAGTCTTTTCAAGAAAAATCAAACCATAGGTACATTCACAGGTAAACAAGATAAACACAGATAATATGGAATAATTATAAAGCTTTTGAGGAATGGGAGTAGCCTCCTTAGAATGGGTGATCAGGGAATGCCTCTTGGAATGCAGTGACTTCTCATCTGAGACTTGAATGACAAGGAAAGTTGAAGACAGTGAGAAAAAGATGATTCTCACTTGATCAGATGCCCTAATCTGCCCACCCATAAACTTCATGCCTGTCTTATCTGCCCCCCATAAATGTCACCCTGCCTTAAGCTATGGCAGCTGTGGTCTGTGGGCAGCTGGGTTTACGTGCAAGTGGGACTCTAAGAGAGTACTTGTGCCCAGAAGGACTGTGGGTGGGCTGGGTCTTTGCTGCCTTTGAGACTGGAGTGTAGGGGACCAGAAAGCATGAGTGATGTATCGGCAGAGCATTGAGCCTGTTTTTATATACTATGGGTCCCGGGGGGTAGAGATTTTTTCACCTTCTTCTGCTTGCAGCTTTCCTGCTTTTTAGAATACTTGAAAAAAAAATTGTCAGTGTGCCCCTGAGGAAACATATTAATGCATCTAAGGGAGATTCACAAACCAGAGAAAAAAAAGCAGGACAAGCCCCTGGCAAGTGTAGTAGAGTTATTGGAGGAGGTAATTAAAACTTGAATTAATAACACTTAAGGAGATTTAAATACATTGGAGAAAAACTTTTGGTATCTAATGCCACAGTTTTTCCATTTGCATAATTAGAAGATGGTCACTGTAGAGGTTCCAATTAATAGTCTGGAAGATAAATTTTAAGGAACACATCAAAGCACAGTGCAAATATAGAATGAGACCATGAGGGAAAGGATAAATGACACAGGAAAGGGATGTAGGTATCTTAACATGGATTAGAAGTTCTAGAAGATAAAAACAGAACAAATAGAGAAGAGACAATAATTAAAACAACTGAAAATAAAACGCTCTCAGACAAATAAAACAGATGTCTTACTAAGAACCAGACTGAGACCAAACTTCTCATGTTTCATAACAAAAATCAAAAAAGGGGAGTAATATTTGCAAATGACAAAGTAAGGGACTGTATCAATAAACTTAAACTTGTTCTCCTGTTAAGGAAATAGAGAGCTATTATAATTGTGAAAGATTTCAGAGTGTGTCTGTCAATCAGGACAGTCTGGGCTATGCTGTAGTAACAATCTCCAGATCTTCCTGGCTTAGCACAAGGAAAGCTTATTTCATATTCCTGCTGTACGTTTTACATGGGTTTGTGCGAGACTCTGCTCAGGAACTTAGGTTAATGGAAGATTTATTTTAATGCTTTCATAATCACTATTATTGGGAGGGAAATGAGCCTAGAAGTAGCATATCACCGACATTTGCATTTCATTGTCCAAAGCAAGTCATGTGGCCACGACTCAGTTCAAGGGGAGTGGCGTGCTATATTTCTAAGATATGTCTGGGAGGAGGAGAACTTGAATGTTTATGAAAGACCCTTAATGGCTACCATAAAATATCACACATATGTTGGGTCTAAGGAAAAGAATTGACTTAAGACGTTAATCAAACAATAGATGTACCCATTGACCTCAGACTGAGGAAAGATGAGGATGGAAGAGAGAGCAGTGCATCCTCTTGTGTGTGTGACTCTGCATGTGTGTCCAGTGTGTTCATCAGTTAGATATAAATGGAGGTGGAAAAGTAAGTGCTAGGGAATAATACTGAAACTAGAGAGATACTCTAAGGGAAATTTTAATAAGTATAAACTCTCTCTGTAAAACTACTGTGTGAGTGAAGTAAAAGAATTTCAAAATTAGGAGAAGGGAAAGATAAAGGAGAGACAAGCTTTATTTTACTAAAGTGGGGAAGGAAGGAGAGGAAAAATGGGCATTTGTGGGACACAGTTGAGGACATGTGGCATCATAATGGAGAAAATAACTGGTATCTCAAGTAATTTTGGAATTAAACATCTGATTATGTATGCAGGCAGTCAGTCAGTAGTTAGCAAAATCAAATGTGTCAGGATTTCCAGAGAAAGAGCAAAGGATTGAATCATGAATAGTTTGATCAAACCAGAAAAAAAATGAAGGAAAGGAAAAAGATGAAATTACTGTGTTGGCCAGTAAGTTTGTTCGTAAAATATTACAGACAACCCTGAATGAACTTTTTGGCCAATCCAATATGACTATAAATGAATATAAAAATAGAAAGAATAAATACGTCACATGTAGCAATAATTGTGAATGGATTAAATTTTCCAGTGTGATGTTTAAATGACAGGACATATTATAAATCTATGCTATTTACAAAAAACACAAAATTACTAGAGTTTAACAATAAAGGAAAAGAATGCCAGGCATTCTCAAACCAAAAGAAATCAGCATTCATAACATTAATAATAGTAAGTATAAAATTTATGATGAAAAGCATTGAACAGAATGATGTATAATATAAAAGGCAAAATATAGAAAGAAATTTTATGTATTTATACATGCAACTCTGGTAAAAAAGTAAGGAAAATTCTTAAAGGCAATAAATTGTGAGAAAGCAGGAACCAGAAGATAATTGTTCCAGGGGTATCTGCTCATTCTTGATAGTTGAGAAATTACATTTTAATATGTTAAGTACAGGACAGAGCAAGCAAACTTGGGATTTGCACAAGTTTGAAGTCCATTAAGATAAAGGTGGAATCAGAGAAAGGTGACACTTTCTGTTAGCCAAGAATAAAAATAACTGACCCGCAGAGGGAGACAGTAAAGGAATTTTTTCCTCAGCTCTGGTTCTGGGTGGAAAAAATCCTCTTCTGCAGATTCCTAATCATAAACTGGGCTTCCCTGGTGGCTCAGATGGTAAAGAATTCGTCTGCAAAGTGGGAGACCTGGGTTCAATCTCTGGGTTGGGAAGATCCCCTGGAGGAGGGCATGGCAACTCACTCCAGTATTCTTGCCTGGAGAATCCCCATGGACAAAGGAGTCTGGCAGGCTACAGTCCATGAGGTTGCAAAGAGTTGGACACGACCAAGTGACTAAGCACAACACAATCGTAAACTAACTCTTTTAAGAATTTGAAGTCAGAATTCACCTATTTCTGTTGTTCAAAAAAACTATAAACTTTGACAGCTTTAAGTGGTCCTGGGCTATATTAAGTTTGAAATTGTGGAGGGTCTGAGATTCTACCCTGCTTGCAAGTAAGCAAGCTAGATGGCCATAGAATTTTATAGATACTCTGATAGAAAACGTGAGGGTTCTGGACCAGAGAATAGATGATGATTGACAAAGCACCTCAACTCTGGTTTGCTAAGCTGAGCTCCCCAAAGGGTGACACATAGAGTATGGTTGCATCCCCTGGAGAAGGGTCTCAAAATAATAAGACTTGAAGATTATGCAGGGTGGCTGTAATATGGGCCCAGCCTTCCCTGGGAGTCAGGGGAGACCTATACTCTGAAATGTTAACAGACAGCTGTGGAGGAAACAAGTCTTCAGATTTCGCTGGAGCAGTACGATATCTGTAGCTTCTCATGAATTCATTATTGTCCTTAATTTTTTTTAAAAAAAATTTATTGGAATGTAATTGCTTTACAGTGTTGTATTGTTTTCTGCTGCACAGCAAAGTGAATCAGCCACATGTATACAATGTATCACCTCCTCCTTGGATTTCCTACCCATTTAGGTCACCACAGAGCGTTGAGTAGAGTTCCCTGTGCTATACAGCATGTTCCCATTGATATCTGTTTTATATATAGTACTGTGTGTATGTGTGTGAGATGAGTGCAATCGACACATTCATCTCATATGCATACTTAAAAGAGATGGGAATACCAGACCACCTGACCTGCCTACTGAGAAATCTGTATGCAGGTCAAGAAGCAACAGTTAGAATTGGACATGAAACAATGGACTGGTCCCAAATTGGGAAAGGAGTACGTCAAGGCTGTATATTGTCACCCTGATTATTTAACTTATATACAGAGTACATCGTGTGAAGTGCTGGGCTGGATGAAGCACAAGCTGGAGTCAAGATTTCCAGGAGAAACATCAATAACCTCAGATATGCAGATGACAACACCCTTATGGCAGAAAGTGAAGAAGAACTGAAGAACCTCTTAAAGAGGAGAGTGAAAAAATTTGCTTAAAACTCAGCATTCAGAAAACTAAGATCATGGCATTTGGTTCCATCACTTCATGGCAGATAGATGGGGAAACAATGGAAACAGTGAGAGACTATTTTCTTGGGCTCCAAAATCACTGCAGATGGTGACTGCAGCCATGAAATTAAAAGACGTTTGCTCCTTGGAAGAAAAGCTATGACCAACCTAGACAGCATATTAAAAAGCAGACACATTACTTTGCCAACAAAGGTCCATCTAGTCAAAGCTATGGTTTTTCCAGTAGTCATGTATGGATGTGAGAGTTAAACAATAAAAAAAGCTGAGTGCCAAAGAATTGATGCTTTTGAACTGTGGTGTTGGAGAAGACTCTTGAGAGTCCTTGGACTGCAAGGAGATCAAACCAGTCAATCCAAAAGGAGATCAGTCCTGAGTATTCATTGGAAGGACTGATGCTGAAGCTGAAACTCCAATACTTTGGCCACCTGATGTGAAGAACTGACTCCTTGGAAAAGACCCTGATGCTGGGAAAGATTGAAGACATGAGGAGAAGGGGATGTCAAAGGATGAGATGGTTGGATGGCATCAGTGACTCGATGGACATGAGTTTGAGCAAGCTCCGGGAGTTGGTGATGGACACGGAAGCCTGGCGTGCTGCAGTCCATGGGGTCACAAAGAGTCAGACATGACTGAGAGACTGAGCTGACTGTGTGTATGCCAATCCCAATCTCCCAGTCCACCCATACCCTTTTCCCCCTTAGTATCGGTTTGTTTGTTCTCTACGTCTGTGTCTCTATTTATGCTTTGCAGATAGGTTTGTCTGTACCATTTTTCTGGATTCCATATATATCCGTTAATATACAATATCTATTTTTCTCTTTCTGACTTACTTCATTCTGGGTGACAGTCTCCAGTTCTATCTATATCTCTTGAAATGGCATAATTTCCTTCCTTTCAATGGCTGAATAATATTCCACTATATAAGTGTACCACATCTTCTCTATCTATTCCTCTTTTGATGGACGTTTAGGTTGCTTTCTTGTCCTGGCTATTGTAAATAGTGCTGCAATAAACCTTGGGTTGTGTGTATCTTTTTGAATTATGTGCTTTTCTGGATATATTCCCAGAAGTGGGATTGCAGGGTCACATGGTAGCTCTGTTTTGAGTGTTTAAGCAACTTCCGTACTGTTCTCCATAGTGCCTGTACCAGTTTACATTCCCACCGACAGTGTAGGACAGTTGCCTCTGTTATCCTTTAATAAAGTTTACCAGTGTTCTTATTTCAGAAACACTGATGGTGCAGAAATGTGAGAACATTCATAGAGAATTGTCTCCCAAACACCTAGAGAAAACTACAACAAGACACTTCTTGAGGAATACACTTGAAACCCAGGCCTCGAGAACACGCAGTGATAAATTTCTAAAATGTTGTTGTTCAGTCACTAAATTGTGTCCAAATAATATGAGCTCATAATCCATCATGAAACTATGGAAGAGACACATTGTTGTGAATGGTGAAAACAGCAAACTGCAAATGAGAATCACAAAGTTTGCCAGTAATAGAATTCACATTCACACAATATAAACGATGAATGTCTAATGTGCTTAAACAAAATAGGTATACCTAAGATTACAGAATAGAAGTTATTAAAAAACGACCAATCAGACCATAATATAGCCATATAAAGTTGATAGAGAAAAACTCCAATAATTGAAATGAAAAATTTACTGGATAGTTTAAGCAGAAGTTTAGACATGGCTGAAGAAAGAATTAATCACAAACAGAATTTGTAGTAATGAGAAATAGAACCTTTTAAAAAGGTTGAGATAAGTTTATTAATAGAATTACAGAATAAATAAGGAGAATGGGAGAAACAAAAGATGAGGTAAAGGCTGGGAATTTTCTAGAATTTCTGGTAGATGTCTTTTCTCAGATTCAAGGACTCTACCTTGAGAAGAATAAATAAGTAGGCATGTGCTGTGCTGTGCTTAATCGCATCTGACTCTTTGCGACCCCATGGACCGTAGCCTGCCAGGCATCTCTGTCCATGGGATTTTCCAGGCAAGAATACTGGAGTGAGTTGCCCTGCCCTCCTCCAGGGATCTTCCCAACCCAGGGATCCAGGCCAGGTCTCCCGCATTGCAGGTGGATTCTTTTACCGTCTGAGCCACCAGGGAAGCCCAAGAATGCTGGAGTGGGTAGCCTGTCACTTCTGGGGCTTTTCCCAACCCAGGAATCGAACCAGAGTCTCCTGCATTGTAGGTGGATTCTTTACCAGGTGAGCTACCAGGGAAGCCCAAGTAGGCATGTAAACCTAGACATTTTGTAGAAAAACTACAAAGCAACTGAAGGGAAAAAGAAAAGATGATACACTTGTTACAGACATTGTAAAAGCAATAAAAATCACAGCAGAGTACAAAATTTTGTCAAAGGGTTAAGAGGAAAGGGAAAAAAGGATATACCAGTAAGCAAAATTATTTTTCAAGAGAAGGGCAAAATATATTTTTTAGAGACATAAAATTGGATGTGTTTATCAACTTTAAGCATATCTAAAACTTGTCCTTCAGTAAGAAATACAGAAACAAGCATCAGAAATGCAAGTGAGGAAGGGCTAGGAAAGAAATCGGTAATCAAATGGTGATTATAAACAAACACTGATTACATGAAGTAAAAATAATGCCTGGTCTGTGAGAGTTAAAAACAAGATAGAACTAGAAGATGGACAGAAATATATTGGGAAAGAGGTATACTAGAGCTAAAGGTTAAAACATTTAGAGGTTGTCATACCATCTAGATGAAGGGATAAAAATATTGATTCTAAATTTGTAAGAATTGCATATGCTTATTGAGTTAGGGCAGCTTTGAGAGAATAGAAATAGAATAAAATTAATTGAAGAAAATGAAGGGTAGAACTCAAACTAAAAGATGACCAATGAGAAAAAAACAGCATAGAAGCAGAGCAAAAAGCAGCATAAGATTAGAAATGAATTTGTACATTAGTGTGTGTGTGCTAAGTCAGTTCAGTTGTGTCCGATTCTTTGTGACCCTGTGGACTATATCTCACCAGGCTCCTCTCTCCATGGGATTTCCCAGGAGAGAGTAGTGGAGTGGGTTGCCATTTCCTACTTCAGGGATCTTCCTGACCCGAGGATCAAACCCACATCTCTCAACATCTGCATTGGCAGGCTGGTTCTTTGTCACTAGTGCCACCTGGGAAGCTATTTCTATATTAGTAATAACCTTAAATGGAATAGGCTTCCCACTCCAGTATTCTTGGGCTTCCCTGATGGCTCAGATGGTAAAGAATTCACCTGCAGTGCAGGAGATCTGGCCTGGATTGCTGGGTTGGGAAGATCCCTTGACGGAGGGCAAGGAAACCCACTCCAGTATTCTTGCCTGGAGAATCCCCATGGACAGAGGAGCCTGGCGGGCTACAGTCCATTGGGTCGCAGAGTCGGACATGACTAAGCACAACACAGCACAGTAACCTTAAATATAAACACTCGCCCTTCAAGAGTCAAAAATTATTAGACTATATTAAAAAAAACCACCCAAATAGCTCTTGTTTACAAAAGACACAATTAAAACATGGGGATACAGCTATTCAAACATAACAAAATGCAGTCTTTAAAACAAAAATGTTAGCTAATCGCATTCTGTAGTGATGAAGGATTCAGATCCCTAGAAGATCGTACAAGGCTACATGTAGACACACCACATGATAACTTCAAAATCTGGAAAGCAAAAATAGACAGGAGCACGAAGAAAACAATGACTTTCACTATGATGTGGGAGACTCTCTACAACTGTCTCTGTCATTGTTAAATCAAGCAGACAATATATCAGATTTGAACAATGAAGTTAGCAGCATCGATCTAGTAGACAGACATGGAGCACTGTGCAAAGCGATTGAACACATAAGCTTCTCAATACACAGGAAACATTTATACAAATTGGCCATTTAGGGGCTATGTGCCAGGAATGTATTTCAAATGATTGCGATTCTCCAGACCACGCTCTCTCCGCAATGTAATTAAATTAAAATGGCCAACATAAAGATAACAAAGCTCCCCCAGCTGCTGCTGCTGCTGCTGCTAAGTCGCTTCAGTCGTGTCCGACTCTGTGCGACCCCAGAGATGGCCACCCACCAGGCTCCCCTGTCCCTGGGATTCTCCAGGCAAGAGTACTGGAGTGGGTTGCCATTTCCTTCTCCAAGACGTGAAAGTGAAAAGTGAAAGTGAAGTCACTCAGTCGTGTCCGACTCCTAGCGACCCCATGGACTGCAGCCTACCAGGGTCCTCCATCCATGGGATTTTCCAGGCAAGAGGACTGGAGTGGGTTGCCATTGCCTTCTCCGCAGAGGCTACTAATTAGCCCTTGGTATATCCCTGCCCCCCCACTCCTTGTTGCTTGAGGATGAGTACTCTCCAAGGTTTAGCCAGGAACATGGGGATTCTGCTGCTCTTGCATTTGGGTCTGGAGATGGTTTTGGGGTGGATGGTTTAGTCACTCAGTTGTGTATGACTCTTGTGACCCCATGGACTGTAGCCTGCTGGGCTCCTCTGTCCATGGGATTCTCCAGGTAAGAATACTGGAGTGAATCGTCATTTCCTTCTCCAGGGGATCTTCACGACCTAGGAATAGAACTTGGGTCTCCTGCATTGTAGGCAGTCTCCTGCATTTCAGGAACATGGTGGGTCTGCTGCTCTTATACTTGGGTCTGGAGATGGTTTGGGGATGGAAGTACTTGGTAAAACTTTCTGGTGACTTGGTTTAAAAAAAGACATGGCTTTTAATTCATTGTCCTCTCTGCCCTGTGCATGGGCTGGGAGGCAGATGAAGTGTTGCTGAGGCACCTTCCCGGCAGGAGGGCCACCCCCTGGTTGTTGAGGGGCAGCAGAATGGACGGGCTTCCCAGGTGGCTCAGATGGTAAAGAATCTGCCTGCAGTGCAGGAGACCCGGGTTCGATCCCTGGGTTGGGAAGATCCCCTGGAGGAGGGCATGGCAACCCACTCCAGTGTTCTTGCCTGGAGAATCCTCATGGACGTAGGAGTCTTGTGGGCTACAGTCCATGGAGTTGCAAAGGGTTGGACATAACCAAGTGACTAAGCACAACATAGCACTGACAGAATGAACTGTCTGGTGGATGAGAGCAGTCCCCACAGCCAGCTTGCCCACCTGCCTCCAAGAGGGCGATAAACGTCTTCCTTTTACTTGAGCCACTTTACTTTCGGGTTGTTATGTTATAGCAGCTTAGTTTCTGCCATAGTTAATTCAGGTTTCCACATAGAGAAAAATTAAAAGCACGCATTTCTATAAATAATTCAAAAGAATCATAATGTAAACTAGGCTACAAATGGAACCAAAAAGTAAGGGAAAAATACATACCTTTGTGTGCATGTGTGTGTATACATACGTTGTGTGATGCCAGTGAGGATATGTTTAGATGGGAATTTATAGTCTCAGGTGCTTATCTAAAAGTAAAGAAGAATGGCTGAAATTTAATAGGAGACTGTCCTACTCAGATCGCCTCTTCACTCTGCCCAGGGTCTGACACCTTTCGCTGCAATCTCTACTTCATGGATGCCTTTCTCACCCTCCTGAGATCCTGACACCCTGCCCTGAGCTGCCATGGGATGCTTTCCTTGCTTGGCCCCATCTGACGTGTGTGCGTCTGTGCTTAGTCGTGTCTGACTTTTTGCGACCCCAGGCTCCTCTGTCCATGGAATTTTCCAGGCAGGAATACTGGAGTGGGTTGCCATTTCCTTCTCCAGGAGGTCTTCCCCACCCAGGGATTGAACCCGCACCTCTTATGTCTCCTGCATTGACAGGTGGGTTCTTTACCACTGCACCACCTGGGAAGCCCGCCCCATCTAATTGCCCCACCTAAACTGAATTATTGAGACCTGTGAGGGAAGGACAAAGGAAGGAATGGGAAAAGGGATAGGAGTAAACCCACCTCCCCGCACCTGCCCCCTTGCTAAATAAGGTCTTAGAAAAATCTGACAAACATCTTAGTAAACAGAAAAACTACAGACCAATCCCCCATAAACATAATGCAAAATTCCTAGGTGATTTATTAGAACTTGAATATTAGATTAGAATTTGAATCAATATGAATTCAATATTAGAAGTTGAATCAAAATGATTTTTTTACACTTTTATTTGAATTATAGTTGCTTTACTAAGTTGTGTTCAAAATGCTTTTTTAATAGAACATGTAAGTAGAGCATGACCAAGTTGGATTTATTTCAGGAATTCAATATTAACTTTGTATTAGAAATGGAATCAATATGATGAATCATGTTCAAAGAACAAATGAGAAAAATCATCTAATCTCAATAGATACAGCACTAGCATTTGTCATAGTTCAGGATCCATTTAGAGTAAAAAGTTTGCAAACTTAGAAATAGAAATGAACTTAATCTGATGAAAGAGTACCTACAAAAATCCTGAAGAAGTCATACAAGTCGGAAGTACGATGTTGAATATGTTTTCTCTGAAATCAAGACTGAGACCAGAATACTTGCTGTCAACACTTGAATGCATTACTGTATGGAAGGTCCTAATTGGTAACGTGCACAAAAAAAGTTGAATAGAGGCCAGAACTAATTTCTAATGACCTAGTGTTTGAAAATGTTTAAATATTTCTGTCAGCTTTTTTTTTTCTAAACTGTAAGTTATCTTCCATTCTTTAGAGGAACAAAGTAGGTGTGGGAAATTAGAGATTGCTACAGATTCTTTGATTTTACTCTGAATCAAATTCCTCTCTCTTTGAATCTGTTCTGGACTTAGTGACTTGCTTGACCCGAATATTGCAGAAGTGTTGGGTTGGTACTTCTGAGATTGATGGTAAACAAAACAAAACAAAACGCTTCTAGTTTTTCTTGGGTCTCTTAAACGCTGTCTCTAGGAGTCCTGAACCACAACATAAGAAGGTCCCTGGAACTTTCAGTGCTAGAGAGGACACGTGTAGGTGCTCAGATTAACATTCCAAACTGAGCCCAGTCTTGCCTTTGTGTCAAGGTGCAGACCCCTGAGCGAGGCCACCCACCTGATCAGTTTCATCATCTAGTTGAATCCCACTGATGGCCTCTGCCAATTCCACATGGAGCAGAACCACTGGACTGAGCTCTGTCGGAATTCTTGACCTGCAGGACAGTGAGATATAATTAAAAGATTAAGTCACTAAGTTTTGTAATAATTTATTTCATAACAAAAGAGAGCCAGAATATAGGGGTAACCAATAGTAAGTGCAAAAATGTATCTTCTAAATAAAGAGATACATGGATACTTCCTCTTTAAACTTTATTATGCCTCTTCTCTCTTAGTTACCTTTTTGTGGATTCCTATAGTATTTTTTCTAAATTCAAGTTTACTCAGCTGGAATAAACTTTATTGTATCACTGTGGCAGGCTTAAAATAATTCCTCCAGAATGACAGAATATGTGTTTCTATTCAGATATTTTCCCCGGAAAAGGTTTCAACCTACAGTTGTAATAAGTGTTCCTTGATTAAACTCACCACTGTTCATTTCCTGAAATGCAAGATTAGCCTGAGCTGAAAGAAGACATAATCCTGATAATGATTTCTCATGTTAGAAATGAGTTAAATTAGTTCAACTGTAGGATCCAATAAGGCCGGACATGTTGAGATACATGTATTTCTAATTATGTGTTTAGACTCTTAGGGCGTGTTGACCTCTCTGTCAGATGATTTAGCTGAGTACATTATTCAAATATTTCCTTTGAACTATGGAGTGCCCAAGTCAAGAAGTAGTGCATGGAGGATTTTGAAGCTTGGGGATAATAAAATTTAGTTAATTCTTTAAAATCTTCAGCTAAGATAGAATAATTGAAACATTAAAAAACAACAACTTCCTATGACAATGCTGGGCCTTGTAAGCAGATGGAAATAGTAACTTGTTCCTGGAAATAAGTCTTGTTTAATTGTTACAGCTATAGGTGGCTTCGGGTAGCTGCTGCTGCTGCTAAGTTGCTTCAGTCATGTCCGACTCTATGGCGACCCCATAGACGGCAGCCACCAGGCTCCCCTGTCCCTGGGATTCTCCAGGCAAGAACACTGGAGTGGGTTGCCAGTGCCTTCTCCAGGCTTTGGGTAGAAAGCTCCTTAAAGGATTTTGTACGCAATAGAACAGAGCAAAAATTGTCTGAGTCGGAAAGTCCAGATGCTCCTTGCACTTTAGTCTATTCACATATTACTTGACTTCAGAAGATCCTTTCTTATCTAGTCTTCATTTTCCTAATCAAATGAGGGGTTGGGTAAGCATTAGGGTGGGGTGGGGTGGTCAAAGGACCTGAAAAAGAAGCTTAGAAGCCATCTACTTTAACTTTTCATTGTGCAGATGAGAAAAGACCCACTCACTCACTGTATATATATTGTTGTTCAGTTGCTAAGTCATGTCCGACTCTTTGTGACCCCATGGACGTTAGACTTCCCTTTCCTTCACCATCTCCTGGAGTTTGCTCAAATTCATGTCCATTGAGTTGGTGATGCCATCCAAACCTCTCGTCCTCTGCCACCCCTCTTCTTTTACCTTCAATCTTTTCCAGCATCAGAGTGTTTTCCAGTGTATCAGCTCTTTGCATCAGGTGGCCAAAGTATTGGAGCCTCAATTTCAGCATCAGTCCTTCCAGCGAATATTTAGGGTTGGTTTCCTTGAGGACTGACTGGTCTGATCTCCTTGCTGTCCAGGGGACTCTGATGAGTCTTCTCCAGGACCACAGCTCAAAAGCATCATTTCTTCAGTGCTCAGCCACCTTTAGGTTCAAGTCTCACATCCACACAGGACTACTGGAAAAACCACAGCTTTGACTATATGAACCTTTGTCAGCAAAATAATGTCTCTGCTTTTTAATATGCTGTCTATGTTTGTCACAGCTTTTCTTCAAAGTAAATGTCTTTTAATTTCATGGCTGCAGTCTCTGTCCTCAGTGATTTTGGAGCCCAAGAAAATAAAATTGGTCACTGCTTCTACTTTTTCCCTTTCTATTTGTCATGAAGTGATGGAACCAGATGCCATAATCTTAGTTTTTTGAATGTTGAGTTTTAAGCCAGACGTTTAACTCACCTTTTTCACCCTCATCAAGAGGCTCTTTACCTCTTCCCTTTCTGTCATTAGAGTGGTATCATCTGCATATCTGAAGTTGTTGATATTTCTCCTGGCAGCCTTGATTTCAGCTCGTGATTTATCCAACCTGGCGTTTTGCTTGATGTAGTCTGCATATAAGTTAAGTAAGTAGGGTGACAATATGTAGCCTTGTCATACTCCTTTCCCAATTTTGAACCAGTAAGTTGTTCCACATAAGGCTCTAACTGTTGTTTCTTGACCTGCATACAGGTTTCTCAGGAGACAGATAAGGTGGTCTGGTATTCGCATCTCTTTAAGAATTTTCCACAGTTTTTTGTGATGCACACAAAGGCTTTCATGTAGTCAATGGAACAGAAGTAGATTTTTTTTTTGAATTCCCTTGCTTCCTCTATGATCCAGTGGATGTTGACAATTTGAGCTTTGGTTCCGCTGCCTTTTCTAAACCCAGCTTGTACATCTGGCAGTTCTTGGTTCATGTACTTCTAAAGCCTAGCTTGAAGGATTTTGAGCATAATCTTACTAGCATGTGAAATGAGCCCAATTATCTGATAGTTTGAGCATTCTTTGGCACTGCCCTTCTTTGGGATTGGAATGGAAACTGACCTTTTCCAGTCCTGTGGCCACTGCTGAGTTTTCTGAATTTGCTGGCACTTTGAGTGCAGCAATTTAACAGCATCATCATTTTAGGATTTGAAATAGTTCAGCTGGAATTCCATCACCTCCACTGGCTTTGTTTGTAGTCATAATTCCTAAGACCCACTTGACTTCACACTCCAGGATGTCTGGCTCTAGGTCAGTGACCATATCATCGTGGCTACCTGGGGTCATTAAGGCCTTTCTGTATAGTTCTTCTGTGTATTCTCGCCACCTTTTCTTAATCTCTTCTGCTTCTGTTAGGTCCTTACCATTTCTGTCCTTTATCATGATCATCCTTGCATGGAATGTTCCTTTGATATCTCCAGTTTTCTTGAAGAGCTCTCTAGTCTTTCCAATTCTATTGTTTTCCTCAACTTCTTTGGATTGTTCATTGGAGAAAGGCCTTGTTAACATTCCTTGCTATTCTCTGGAACACTGTATACATAGGTGAATATATAATTGAGATACTTTGAGAGTGAAGTGGAGCCTCAAAGTAATTAGAATCATGTAACTTAATCATTTTAAATTATTGATTAAAAATTATATTGGTGGAGCTAAAATATAGTTCTGTTCAGAAACCATTTTTAAATAGTTTTTTTTAATTGTGGTAAAAGTTACATAGTAGAAAACAAATTATTTTAACCATTTTAAACTGTACAGTTCAGTGGCACTAAGTACATTCACATTGTTGTACAACTTTAAACATCATTCATGTCCCAAATTTTTCACCTTCCTAAACTGAAACTCTGTCCCCACGAACTACTAACTCCCCCCCCTCCACTGCCCTCTCAGAAACCATTTTTTAAAGTAAGATTCTTTCTAATAAGTATATCTGTGTACATCCAAACAATAAAAGATGCTTTAAAGTCATAATCTATGTTTTTTTTTTTTTTTTTATTTTAGTTGGGGGCTAATTACTTTACAATATTGTAGTAGTTTTTGCCATGAAAGTCATAATCTATGTTTTAAACTAATATAAGTAGGATAATTGTTCTTGGTGTATATTTGTTTAATCAGTTTCTTTGAATCTGTCTCTAATGTATCAATGATTAATTTCCAAAAGATGTATTTTTTCTTCAAATCATCTTAGTTTTCTCATTAAATCGAATTGAATTTTAAGGGTAATAAGTTTTGGATTATTGACACATTCAGTTGTCCCTTCTCTGTCAATCTTATTTTCAATTGCATAAATTCTCTCTCTATAGTTGTTGGGTAACCTTAGAATAAATTCTGGTAAATGATGACATTCTCAACTAGACTTTCATATTAATGTGTACAATTATTTTACACAAAGTATTTTTACTGGTAATGTCTTTTTGACATTGAAATATTTTTATATTTCTTTGCAAATATTTTAACTTTATTTTCATTGGAGTACAGTTGATGTGCAGTATAATAAAGGTACAGATGTACAGTATACTGATTCACAATTTAAAGGCTATACTTCATTTATAGTATTATGACGTATTGGCTAATATTCCCTATGCTCCATGATGTATACTTGTAGCTTATTTTTTGCATAATAGTTTGTACCTCTTTAAATAATACCTCACCTGTATATTGCCTCTCCTTCCTCTCCTCTCTGGTAACCACTAGTTCTCTATATCTGTGAGTGTACTTGTTTTTTGTTATATTCACTAGTTTGTTATATTTTCTAGATTCCACATATTAGTGATAAGCATACAATATTTGTCTTTGTCTGTCTGACTTATTTCACTTATCATAACACATTCCAAGTCCATCCATGTTGTTGCAAAGTGGCAAAATTTTATTCTTTTTTATGACTGAGTAGTATTCCATTTTATATATGTATTTATGTGTGTGTATCTATCCATATATATCACATCTTATCCACTATTTTTTGATGGACACCTAGGTTGTTTTCATATTTTAATAATCAGACATCGTGCTGCCATGAACATTGGAGTGCATATATCTTTTTGAACTAGTATTTTAGATATACCCAGGAGTGGAATTGCAGGTCATATGGTAGTTATATTTTTAGTTTTTTGAGGAAACTGCATGCTGTTTTCCACAGCTGCCGCACCAGTTTACATTCCCACCACCAGTGTAGGCGAGTTTCCTTTTCTCTACGTTGTTGCCAGCATTGTTATTTGTGATCTTTTTATTGATAGCCATTCTGACAGGTGTCAGGTGATGATATCTCATGGTGATTTTGATTTGTATTTCCCTGATGCTTAGCAGTGTTGAGCATCTTTTCATATGCCTGTTGGCCATCTGCATTTCTTCTTTGGAAAAACGTCTATCAAGTTCTTCACATTGTTTTAATCAGTTTTTTTTTTGACGTTGTGTGAGTTGTTTATAAATGTTGGATAGTAACGCCTTATCGGTCATATCACTTTTCTTCCATTAAGTAGATTGTCTTTTCATTTTGTTAATGGTTTCCTTTGCTGTACAAAAGCATTGAAGTTTAATTAGATTCCATTTGTTTATTTTTGTTTTTATTTCCTTTGCTTTAGGAGACAGAACCAAAAAAAATTAAGATTTATGTCAGAGTGTTCTGCCTATGATTTCCTCTAGGAGTTTTATGGCTTCTGGTCTTATATTTAGGTCTTTAATCCCCTTTGCAAATATTTTTTAGAAGCCAGATCTCATTTTAAAAGTTATTTCTATGATTAAACACTTTTTGAAATTTAGATAAATGTTTGAAAGTTTAAGTCTAATAGCTTTCTGTAGGTTTGGAAATAAAAATCAAAAGCAGGATGTCTATTGAAAAGATCCTCTTGCAATGTGAGATAAACTAAAAGCATGATTTTTAAATTTCTAAATTAAATCTTGCCCACTCTTTGAATTCTCTTCAATTTTTTTCAGTCCTTCCTTGATTGCGTGGGGCCAATTAAATCCTTACTGTTTGTAAGATTTGTTTTCAATAATTACAATGAAGTAGGTGCTTCAAAAGCTGAAATTTCTTGAGGCTCCACTTACTAGGTATTTTGATTAAAGATTTCCAACTGATTTTAAAGGAAATGTAACTAGCATTTAGATGACTAATTTAAAAAAATTTTATTATGGGCCCTGCTCCTCCCAAACCACAGCTTCATGCTTCTGATGACCCGGAGACCCTGAACTGCCACTTCACACCCCGCTGGGCCCCCATGCACTAGATGACTCATTTATATTTTTAAAAATGTCACTGTTGGACATCTAATATGATATACAAATCAGTTTTCCAAAGGCACAGCTATTATTAAAATATGGTTGATCATCAGCAAAAAAAGAAAGCATGAACTGCCCTGCTGAAAAGTACTTTTAGGTTCAACATAAGCTTCATTGAAAATATTTTGTGATTTCCATTTATCTCCCTTAGGAGTCAGCAGACTTTTTTTGGTAAAGAGCCAAATGTAAGTATTTTAGACTTAATGGGCCGTAAAGTCTCTGTTGCAGCTACTCATCATTGTCAGTGTAGCAAGCAGCCATGGTCAACAGTGACCCGACAGGAGAGGTTGCAGGTATTAATTCCCCAGGGCTGCTGTAATAAAGTCCATAGTACCATAAACTGGCTCTCTCATAACACTAGAAGTTTCTTCTCTCACTTTTTGGGAGTCTGTCATCCTAAATCTAGATGTTGACATGATTGGTTCCTTCTAAGGATTCTGAGGCAGACTCTGTTCCATTTGTCTCTCCTAGCTTCGGGTGGTGATGGGAAATATTAGATATGTCTTGCTTTGTGGCAGCGCAGCTACACCAATGTCTGCTTCTGCCATCATATGGTGTTCTTCCTGTGTGTGTGTCTCTGCATCTCTGGGTCTGTGTCAGGATGGAAGAACACCAGTCATTAGGTTAGAGCCCCCTCTAATCCAGTATGACCTCATCTAAGCTTGATTATATTTGCGACCATCTCAGTTCCAAATAAGGTCACATTCATGGATACTTGGGGTTAAGACTTGATCATATATTTTGGGGGGGATATAATTCTATCCATGACACTGTGTTCCAATAAAAATTTAATTATAATCAGTATCAAGGGCCATTTTGGCCTATGAGCTGTAGTTTTCCCTGCTCTAATTGAGCTTTAAATATATTAAAATATTTTCAAAATTTCACCACCATATACTTTATCTTGATTGGTGGTATATTTCAGCTTATTAGGTGCAGTTATAAATTGCATAAGCGATACAATCAATTCCAAGTATACTTCTGCTCGTAAGTTTTTAAATTTAGTATGATTGTTGTTTTACCATAATGCTATGTCCACTACTATTTGTATTGAAATAATTATGGCAAATACTTTTATGTATTGATTAACTAATTGAATTTAAATAGCATTCATGATAATTTCAAAAGCTGTTTTATAGAATGAATCTCCATAACTTCTACCCTGGTTTCTTAAATTGGATGAAGAACATGAACTATGATTAGAATTAACTGATTTTTTAATTAATAGTTTGTATTACTGTGGTACATTTGTTACAACTGATATACTAGTATTAACACATTGTTAACTAAAGTGTATAGTTGACATTAAGGTTCCCTCTGAAATTTACTGTTCTGTAGGTTTTGACAGATGTATAATGACTTATATCCACCACTACAGTTTCATATAGAATAGTTTCACCTTACTAAAAAAAAAAAGTCCTGTTCTTTGCTTACTAATTTATCCCTCACTCCCCTCTAATGATATAGATACAAGATGGGCATTGTTGCATTATTTACAGTTATTTTAGTAATGAAACTGACACATTAATCGCGATTACTTCAGTGTTCTTTTTGAACAAGAGAACTTGGAATTGAAAAGAAGAAACTAGCACTGTTTACAGTAGCTGGGACATGGAAGCAACCTAGATGCCCATCGACAGATGAATGGATAAGAAGCTGTGGTCATATACACAATGGAATATTACTCAGCCATAAAAGGGAACACACGTGAGTCAGTTCTAATGAGGTGGATGAACCTAGAGCCTATTATACAAAGTGAAGTAAGTCAGAAAGAGAAAGACAAATATTATATATTAACACATATACATGGAATCTAGATAGATGGTACTGATGAACCAATTTGCAGGGTAGCAATGGAGATGCAGACATAAACAACAGACTTTTGGACACAGTGAGGGGGAGAGAAGGTGGGATGGTTTGAGAGAGTAGCACTGAAACATACATATTATCATATGTAAAGTAGGTAACTAGTGGAGATTTTCTGTGTGACAAAGGGAAGTCAAAGCTGGTGTTATGTGGCAACATAGAAGGGTGTGATGGGGAGGGAGGTGAGCGAGGTTTAAAAGGGAGGGGCCATATGTATACCTATGGCTGATCCATGTTGATGTATGGCAGAAATCACAATATTGTAAAGTAATTATCCTCCAATTTAAAATAAAATAAAAGTTTTTTAAAAAAGAAGCAGACTTAGAAGAAAGCATTTGATCTGAATGAAAAGTTATGCTTCCCAGAGTGATCCATAAACTCATCTTATGCCACTGAAAGTGTTAAATCATTACCCCTGGCCACAGCTTTATGAAATAGTATTAACTTTTGAAGCTGATGCTGGTTCTTCTGCAGAATTGTGTCTTCCAATTCTCCTGTGGTTGGTTATACCAATGTAGACCCTTGTGGTGGGTGGCAAATGCTGTTTTGTGAAAGTTATACTTTATCATTAATCTCCTTGCTGAATGGAGATTTATGAGTAAATTTTCATTTATGATGTACTTTTAAAACAGTGAATGATTCTGAAAAGATTTATTGAAAAAACTACCAAACCAAAAAGTTTAAGTCAGAGGTTTAACCCAGATAATGAGTGATAAAGCCGCATAGCAAGAGCATTCAGACTGCATTTCTACTGTTCGTAGTAGGACTGCTGAGCCTCTATTTCAGACACGCTTTCTATGCCCCCTCCTTTTTAAAAAGATTTATTATTTACTTTTGACTGCGCCAGTCTTCGTTGCTGCACGCAGGCTTTCTCTCGTTGTGGCAAGCAATGGCTACTCTTTGTTGGGTTGTGTGGCCTTCCCATTGCGATGGCTTCTCTTGTGGCTCCCGGGCTCTAGGGTGCACAGACTCAGTAGCTGTGGCTCCCAGGCATAGCTGTTCGGCTGGATGTGGGATCTTCCCAGATGAGGAATCGAACCTGTGTCCCCTGCATTGCCAGGTGGATTCTTTACTACTGAGCCACCAGGGAAGCCCTTTTTGTTTCTAGCCTGTGATATCTTTCCCACAGCCCTTACTTGGCGGCAGTCTGCATCCCATACACAAGGGCTGAGGTGTGAGGTGCCTCTCACCAGGATGGTGCAGGCAGCTGGCAGGGGCAGCAGCCCCACATCCCCTACCTCCACCCACCACTGCCAGAGGAATGTGGCTAGATTCCTCTGATCGCATTTTGTTTAATTAGCAAGCATCCTGCATGCAGTCCTGGAATTAGAGAGGTTAGTTATGATGCCTTTGAAAAGGGCCAAGAGGAAAGATAGGTTACCTCTGTTCTACTTTCAGATTTTATCAAACTTTGTTACAATGTGAACACTGTTCACAGTATGTGCATCTTACATGCTGTCAGGTGAGACTGTGGCAGAAACTGTGTGTACAAAGTAGAATTGGCCAAACTGTTAATACTATTTCATGTAAAAATCCTAAAGATATGTCCAGTGCACAGGACAACAGGTGTGCATTGTGGCTATCTGGAAAACTGGGACGTATGATCATCCTTAATATAATGTCATGTAGTAAAGATTTTTAGAATTTTGAGCCTCTAGGCCACTTATTTTATAAAAGTGTACTCTAGGCTTCCCTTCTGCTTGCTATCTCCTGTGGTATTTAATTTTCCCTGAATTCACTTACCTAAGAAAATTTCCCTGAAGTAATTTGTTCCTCCCTCAGAATGTATTTGGCTTGAAGAGGGCTAAAGAAAACAGCTCTCTTCTGGAGAACAGTGCACACTTAGTCCCTAGAGAATTGCAAAAGATCTTTTCTTGAGCTAGTGGTTCTCACATCCTAGTTTGTATTAAAATCACCTAGTGTGCTTATTAAAACTGTAAATTCCTGGGCTTCACTGGTAGTAGAAATTAAAAGTTCAATTACATTTGGGACATTTAAAAGGCTATTGACTTACTGATTACCTATCCCGTTTTTACTTTCAGAATGCATTCTTTTCGTTCCTTCGTGTAAGCAATACTTAGTGAATATTAATTTTGTATTGAGCAGTAACTGGGCATTCATGGTCAATAGGTAAGGCCTTGGCTCAAAACTCAGGGGTCTCGGATTAAAAATAGGTAATGGTAAGTGTAAAGTTATGTTGCCAGGAAGAAACCGAGATATTACAAAGGCACAATTATAGGAAAACTAGCCTACCTTGAATTGCCTGGTAACCTGGGGGAAGTGATGTATTTTTTTAATTTTAAAATTTGTTCCAAGCTCTTGGATGTGATTAAGGCAAGGACTTGACACTGTCATGGAAATAGTAATAGGCAGAGAGAATATTTTAGATGTGCTAAAAAGTGTGTAGGGCTAACCTTTCTGATCTTTTAAGTGTATATTTCAAAATATCAGAGATTTTCTTTTTTTCAGAGCTCACCGTTTTTCCAAATAATATGTTGATTTTCTTAAGATGACTTTTTTATTCCTTAGAAGGTTTAATTATACCTTTTATAGCAATTACACAGTGATAGCAAACCCAGCAAGTAACATATGATTTGGTAAAATTGAAAAATAAACTTAACTGAAGATACTCTTGATAAAAGTTGATGAAAATGAATCACTTATTTTTTTCAATGAAGATTTGACTAAAATGGATATCTGTTTCCTTCCAGTAAAATCTGATGGAAATGTACTTTGCCATTATTTAATATACAGTGTAAATTTATAAAATGATCCACCTTAGTGCCACTTCCAGCCGCATTTATTTCTTAAAAAATCAAAACCCCTGTTTGTTAAAATTCTATTTTCCCTAGAAGTTAGTCTGATGGCATAGCATAGTTCATCACCATGAGTTAGTTAACTATACGATGCTAATGAAGCAAAGACCAATGTTGCATAGTTGATCTGTGACTGCTACCTAGACAGTCAGGTGCCACTCATCACAAGAGTAGCATCTGTCTGAATGTGTGGAGGGGGCAGTTCCAATTCATGTCACTCCTGAAATTAGCTTGAGTTTTGTGTCTTTCTGTCAAGTCAGCTATATTTATCACTGGTAGGATAAAGGTGAAATAATTTTATACTAAAGGATTTGATTTGTTTTTGGTATTCTTAATCTCTTAAAAAATATGAGTGGTACTTGAGAATTACTTAAACACCAGGTTGAAAGCTGTGAGTAAATGAGTTGAGAGCAGGAGATGTCCACAGTTGAAAGGTCTTGATTAAGAAGTGTCTATTGGATGCAGCAGAAGGAAAGGAGGGCATCAGAGGACGAGATGGCTGGATGGCATCACTGATGCAGTGGACATGAACTTGGGCAAACTTTGGGAGATGGTGAGGGACAAGGAGACCTGTCGTGCTGCAGTCCATGGGGTTTCAAAGAGTCGGACATGACTGGGCGAGTGAACAATAGCAATTGGATGTAGCAGGGATTTGTTGACATAGTAACCAAATACCCACATTCAGTGGCGCAACCAATCCCAGTTTGGAGGTCAGTTTTGGAAGCGTGATAAAGCACCGTCTCTAAGTGAAGCTCCCTGAACCACCTGGTATAGTTGGTGGAGGAAGAACCATGTGGGAGGTGGGAAACTGCTTCTCAGTAGTGGAGTCTTGAGGGGAGACAACGGAAATGACACAAAGTGTAAGTAGGAATTGCATTCTTCCTGTCAGAGTACCGACTCAAGCACTCTGGGAGCCAGTTGACCCTGGTCTCAGGTCAGCCAATGCACAGCTTTCCTTTTGCACCAGAGGTGTGGCTCGGTATTCCTCGTCCCTCAGTTTGCCTAGCTCTCCCGTGATACCCACTCCTCTAGGACAGCATGGTGCAAGCTCTTCATCACATCAGAGACAGAGCTCTACTCTAGAAGGCAGAGAGAAGGCTCCATGGCCTCAAGTCTAGATTCTAGGGAGGTTCACAGCCTAAGGACAGACCATGAACAAGGACTTCATGCCTCTGAGACTAAGTAAGTATCTTCCTGTTGGGATGCTGGACAAGAGAATAGGAGGTGACTTGAGGAGACCGTCAGCTCTGGCTGTTCTCTGAACAGGGTCTCAGTGATGATACTCTGTGGCTTGGAAAGGAGGGACGATGGGAATCTGGAGATTTCAGAGATCCCAGAGCAATGGGACATAGGTCTTGTCCCCCAGGGAGAGCTCCAGAAGATATGGAGAACCAAGTTCCATTTTCCCAGTGTGAGTTGGGGGCAGAGGAAGGAACACTTCCTTGCTTGTTGTGGAAAGAACAGTGAGAGTCACCACCCAGACCCAGAGGGCTGCTGTGGGTGGAGAGCAAAGACACAGTCAGAACACGATTGTCTCTGGGGATGCTAGCGAGGACAGATGAACCTCAAGGACAAAATTCCCATGCTTCTCACCAAGGATGTGGAATTAGATGGAACTAGGGAAAATTTTGTGGTTGTGGGAAAGCAATGAATTGACTGAGATTAGATAATGGGCTCAGTGTAGAAAGCAAAGTGAGCCATTGGTCACCTGAGATTGTGGGCTGAAATTTGCTTCTGTTTCTTAATAGCAGAAACTTTCCCAGCTTCCTACGACAGTATAGTTTGTGCCTGCTAAGTGCTAAAGAAATTAGAATTAACTCTTGCTCTCAGGGAAACTCCCCATCAGACAGCATGATGTAAGAGACATATGCATGGGCAATGGTTGCGATACGGTGTGATAAGCACTACCATAGAAATGTCCTCAAGGAGTGATGGTGGCACAAAAGAGATGGTGACTGACTTCTCTTCTATGGGAGTACTTCAGAGGAGACAGCCTTTAAGCATCCTTTAAGGATGAATAGGAGCTTAAATAGTCCAGCAGACAAAAAGTTTTTCAGGAATGGGAAACTTTCATAAAGGCACAGAGTCAAAGTAGAGGTATTTTGTCTTTGTCTGTTTTTGTTTTGCAAAGACAATCGAAGTAAAAATTATTATTTTGGCATAATGAGATTACAGTGGTGCCTATTTGACCTGAAATGGTGCAATGGTGGCGAGACTTCAAGAAAGTAACATTTGAAAACTCTTCAGAAACCACACAAATAAAAGGTTGTGTTATTATTATTTAATGAAATATTCACTAAATAAAGATCAGTAATCTAACTTGTCCTGTAGATCTTTGTGCTTTGTTACCTGCCCCACTTTTATTTGCAAAGAAAAGGCCTCCTTTGGAATCTTAAATTTTCCTAATTATCCTGCCCCTTAAATGAACTTTTCTAGTTATTTGCAAAGTTTTAAATAGCTTCCAATATAGATAAAAAGGAAAACAATTTTCGATTTCTGTTCTCATAGCTGATATGAGGAAAGCTATCTTCTAAATGTTTTTAAAATGGGTTCTGGATAATTTCAAACTGCATAAAATTAATTCTATTGTTTGCATATTTTAACATTGGAAAACCAGAAGCAGTCATGATATTAACTTTGAAAATTGGAATAAACCTGTGATGACAAAGTCAGTAGCAGTACTTGACAACACAGGGCGTCTAAGAAAATGTCAGCTAATATCTCTTGTAGAAGAGAAGGAGTGTGTGTGTGCTCAGTCATGTTTAACTCTGACCCTGTGGACTCCAGCCCCCAAGGTTCCTCTGTCCATGGAATTTTCTAGGCAAGAATACTGGAGTGGGTTGCCATTTAGTACTCCAGGGGATCTTCCCAACCCAGGGATCAAATCCATGTCTTTTGCATCTCCTGCATTGGCAGGTGGATTCTTTACTGATGAGCCACCTGGGAAGCCCAGAAGAATGAATATTAACCTATTAATTTAAAAGAGGAATTTAGTCTGTGTTTTAAAACTAGCTCAAAACAGTTAAAAGACTGCTTTCTTTGGCATGTAATCTTATTTGGTTTCTAGAAGACTTAGAAATGATTGCCTGTTTGCTAGCATACCATGTAAGTTTTTGTTTCTGTTTGATCACATTTGTCTGAATTGATAAAACTAAAAAAAATCAACATAGATGAGGGATTATAAAGATTAAAATTTAAGGTGAACATGGGCAATAAACCTATAACTCAACTGTAAGTTTACATTTTCCTTTTGATTTTTGAAATCAGATTTTCACAAGTAGAGCTCAGGTGTCACACTTCAGAACTAGAGATCTTCACAATCTGGCTTTCAGTGAACAAGGATAAAAACAGAGTGTACTGCCTATAAGAATTTAGGAAAATCTAAAATGATTTACACAATGCAAAGTTTGGTAGCAAATAAATATGTATCTTTTTTATACAATCCCAAGAATAAATGTCAAGTATTTGTAGATGTTCTAGAAATATTGCATCATAAAAACAGTTTTGCTTATATAAACTTTAACATTTGACATTTCTAATTTTAGTGGAGACCTTTAAAATACACTGGATCCTTCCCACAAAGAAAATGGCAGATTTACAACTCGTCAGATATATTTAGTATTTGGCTCTTTTGTCTCTGGATGTTTTCCTTACTACTGGAGAACATTAATTTATATTTGTTATATCATTGGGAATGAAGGTAGGTGTTGTAGGTATTTATTTATCCACTCATGAATTCTTTCAATATTGAACATAGAGGCTTCATGTAACTCATTACCAATAATTAAGGGGATGGGCTTGGAGGCAGATTGGTAAGCTTCTACAGTTTTAACTCTACTATTAAACATCTGCCTGACCCAGTAATGCTTTTGAACCATGGTGTTGGAGAAGACTCTTGAGAGTCCCTTAGACTGCAAGGAGATTCCAACCAGTCCATCCTAAAGGAGATCAGTTCTGGGTGTTCATTGGAAGGACTGATGTTGAAGCTGAAGCTCCAGTACTTTGGCCACCTGATGTGAAGAGCTGACTCATTTGAGAGGACCCTGATGCTGGGAAAGATTGAGGGCAGGAGGAGAAGTGGGCAACAGAGGATGAGATGGCTGGATGGCATCACTGACTCAATGGACATGGGTTTGGGTGGATTCCAGGAGTTGGTGATGGACAGGGAGGCCTGGCGTGCTGTGGTTCATGGGATCGCAAAGAGTCAGACACGACTGAGCGACTGAACTGAATTGACACAGTAAGTGGTATTAATATACCTAAACTGCTTTTTCTTCATCTAAAATGAGGAGAAGAGTAGTCCTTGCCTTATGTGGTTGTAAAAATGAGAATACTGACTTGTGTTGAGAAAGCCAGAGTTGGGTTTTTTTTTGCTATACAGTAGGTTCTTACTATCTTCTTTTTAAATTTATTTTTTAATTGGAGCATGATTGCTTCACAATATTGTATTAGTTTCTGCTGTACAACAACATAAATCAGCTGTAAGTATATATATATATATATATATATATATATATATATATATATATATATCCCCTCCCTCTTGAGCCTCCCTTTCACCCTTCCCACATCCCCACCCCTCTAGGTCATCACAGAGCACCGAGCTGAGCTCCCTGTGCTGTACAGAAGCTTCCCACTAGCTATCTCTTTTACACATGGTTGTGTATATGTCAGTGCTATTCTCTCAACTCATGCCACCCTCTCCTTCCCTGCTGTGTGTCCACAAGTCCGTTCTCTGTGTCGGCATCTCTAATCCTCCCCCGTAAATAGGTTTATCAGTACCATTTTTCTGGATTCCTTATATATTGGATAATATGCAATATTTGCTTTTCTCTTTCTGACTTCACTCTATATGACAGAGTCTAGATTCATCCGCATCAGCAGTTTAGTTTCTTTTTATGATTGAGTATTATTCCATTGTGTGTATACACACACATACACACACACACACACACACACATATATACTATATCTTCTTTATCCATTCATCTGCTGATAGATATCTAGGTCGTTTCCATATCCTGACTATTGTAAATAGTACTGCAGTGAACATTGGGGTGCATGGTCTTTTGGAAGTATGGTTTTCTCAGGATATATGCCCAGTAGTGGGCTTTCTGGGTCATGTGGCAGTTCTGTTTTTATTCTTTTAAGGAAACTTCTCCATAGTGTTCTCCACAGTGGCTGTATCAATTTGCATTCCTACTAATAGTATTGGAGTGTTCCCTTTCCTTCACATCCTCTCCAGCCTTCATTGTTTGTAGATGTTTTGATGATGGCCATTCTGACCATGGTAGATTTGATATGCATTTCTCTAATAATGAATGATGTCGAACATCTTTTCATGGATTTGTTGGCCTCTGTATGTCTTCTTTGGAGAAATGTCTGTTTAGGTCTTTTGCCCATTTTTTGATTGGGCTTTTTTTTTTATATTAAGCTTTATAAACTACTTGTATATCTTGGAGATTAATCCTTTGCCCATGGCTTCATTTGCAAATATATTCTCCCAATAAGAGGATTGTCTTTTTTGTCTTGTTTATGGTTTCCCTTCCTGTGCAACAGAGAAAGCCACAGTTTGAATCTCACCAAGGTCGCTTAATCTTTTTGTGTGTATATCAGTTTTTTATTAGTAAAATGGATTAACTCACCTATCTTATCTGCCTCATTGTTGTAAAGATAAAAGGTACATATATTGATTCATATTGTGAGCTCTACACCACTAGAGTTAGAGACCTCATTGTATTATGTCCACAATCTAGATTGCTGATACTATGCAGACCTGGGCTGGATCAGGTAAACAATAAAGATTTGTTTTTAGTAATGTATTCACTCATTAATGGGGCTTCCCTAGTGGCTCAGACAGTAAAGAATCCACCTGCTGATATAGGAAACACAGGAGACATGAGTTCGATCCCTGGGTTGGGAAGATCCCTTGGAGAAGAAAATGGTAACCCGCTCCAGTATTCTTGCCTGGGAAACTCCATGGACAGAGGAGCCTGGTGGGCTACAGTACATGGGGCCACAAAGAGTTGCATATGACCAAGTGACTAAGCACACACACACACATACACACATGCATTCATTAATGAATAGAAGCTACTTTTTTAGAAGCTTGTTGCTAGGATTAAACAAAAATGCATTTTAAAAGTTTACTCAATGCTAGATACTTGGCAAAATATTCAGTATATGGGAACTGTTGACATATTATGACCATTGTACAATTTAAATGTGGAATAATGGTAATGTAGACAGGAGTTCTTGCCATCTTAAAAAGGCCCCAAGGAGAAGGAAATGGCAACCCACTCCAGTATTCTTGTCTGGAGAATCCCATGGGCCAAGGAGCCTGAAGGGCTACAGTCTGTGGGGTTGCAAAAGAATGGGACATGACTGAGCGACTAACACACGCACACATACACACACACACGCAACAGTGTATGGAAGCATTTTCACTTTAGCATTAGAGAGCACTTTGTACCCCTTTAGCATGGTCACATCCTGCCTTATGGTTTTCTTGTGTGTATGTGACATTCCCTTCCCCTCCCCCAGCCTCTGATTTTAAGCTTCCTGAAGCTTTAGTGCTTCAGTGCATTCATTCTGATGCTTAGAGGACTCAATGTCACTGTCTGTAGCCTTCTTTTTCATAGCTCAGATAAGATTCAGTACTTCTTCTGAATAAGACTTGGTTTCAGTATGGGCCAAAGCTTTTCTTTGGAAGTTCCCAGCCAGCACTGAGTAGGTATAAACAGTTATATTCAGTTCAAAAATTTCCCCTTACCTTGAGCTTCTGTAGTATGGCAAGCATGTGTCCTTAGGAGGATCTCCTCCAGTATTTTTTAATGGCAAAGTAAATGTAAGCTCTCCAGTAGGTTAGAAGCGCTAGAATGGCAAGAGGATGGATCTTATCTGAACCGTTCACTGTTTTCTGGCAGGAAAGAAGGTCAGGAATTAATGGCCTGGTGTCATGTAAATCTGGGGCTTCCCTGGTGGCTCAGCCATAATGAATCTGCCTGCAATGCAGGCAAGAGATTCGATCCCTGGGTCGGGAAAATCCCCTGGAGGAGGAGATGGCAACCCACTCCAGTAATCTTACCTGGGAAATCCCGTGGATAGAGGAGCTTGGCAGGCTACAGTCCATGAGGTCGCAATGAGTTCGATATGACTGAAAGACTCAGCATGCACACACATATAAACCTAGAATTCTGAGTACATTTATTTAATTCTTGTTCACTTTTAATGGCACCTATCAGTCATTATTCAGAAACTTTTATGTCCTTAAGTTCCAGTTGCTATTCACATTTCTCAGTTCCAGAAAAAAAGAGTGGATTGAAAAATGAAGTTCTAGACTATAGGATCTTTAAATGAAGTTCTAGACTATAGGAGCTTTGCCTTCTGAATCAGAGTAGAACATGGACTCTTTCCTGAATACTATTGCGTGCCATTAGCAGCTTCTTAACCTTGGTGGTATAATCCATAGTTTCACATTCATTGACAACTGAATTTAAGAACTAGGAAAAAAAAGGTTTAAGGTAAGTCATTTTGTGCAAATACGTGTTGAGATCAGCTTGTGAAGGAGACCCTTACATTAGAGGATGGCTTCAGGTTTTCAGAGTTCATCTGATTTGCAAGTGAGTTGACTAAATATTTTTAAAGTTCATACTTGCCAGGCTGACAAAACTCTATCCTTTATCAGTTTATGGTGTAAGGGCAGAGGCATATGAACACTTCTATTTGAAGGTCCAGGGATGATGCAGAGATGAAGAGAATCATGTGGTTCACATGGACCATGATCCTTGAAGATAACTTGGTAAAGGAAGGGACACAGGGCTTGAGTTTTAGGAGATTTCCTTAGTAGATATGTGGGATAAAGAAGAGTTTTACCGGCAAAGACTCAGAGAAACAAGAGATGATTGGAGAAATACAGTGTCATGTAAGTTAAAGGTAAATGTTTGCAGAAGGGTGTGATGAAGATAGTAGAGTGAGTCCCCTACATACAAATGAGTTTATTCCAAGATCACATTCAAAAGTCCAGTTTGTTTCTAAGTCCAACACAGGAAGATCCCCTGGAGAAGGGAATGACTACCCACTCCAGTATTCTTGCCTGGAAAATTCGATGGACAGAGGAACCTGGTGGGCTACAGTCCGTGGGATCACAAAGAATCAGACACGACTGAGTGACTAACACTTTTCACCCAACTAACACTATCAACTATATAGTGCTATACCATAATAGGTTTATAATACTTTTCACAGAAATATGTACATAGAAAACAAAGAATCAAGAAAGCATTTTTACTCTTATCGTACTGTACCTTGATAAGTACAGTAGTGCAGTACAACAGCTGGCATACAGGAACATTTTCGCATCTTTGAAAGTTCACAACTTGAAGGTTCATATATAGGAGACTTACTGTGTATGTAACAGAGATGGCAGTTGGGTTCAGTTTAAAAAGAGTGACTTTGAAGTTAGAAAGAGAGCATTTTGCGGAAGTTGATAATGAAGCCTTTAGACTCAGGGGTTAAAAGCATTGAGGAAGTGGATATAGCAAAGGTAGACCTAATGATGAAAAGAATTTGACCAAGAAAAGAGAAGTGAAATAGACCAATAGCTGAAAAAGGTAAAAGACTCAGATGAAGTTTTTTTTTTTTTTTAGCGTGTAGTCAACTTGAACTTAATGATCGTTTACTCTTAAGTTTTGGAAGAGCTAAACCAAGCATTTTAACTTCCTGCAATTACTTAACTATGTTGGCTGGCAGCTTGTTACTTGCCAACACAGTTAATTATAGTTTTCAATGATGAAAGTGGTTGTTAATATAGTTAATGAGTAGCCTGTTAGAGGGAAGTGGGGCTCATTGGCCTTTGCTTTCGGATGCAACTGTTCAGCAAGGCACTAACTATTGCTGATGACTAATTTCTTAGAAATTGCTACTTGTTTTATAGTATAGGGTGGTTACTCCCTGGATCTTTCATGAGTAAACAATAAACAGAACAAGTTGCTAAATATAAGAACTGGGATTGTACATTTGAATCCTTCTACAACACCGAATAAGACTTTTGAAGAGTAAAAGTGTTAGCCACTCAGTTTTGTCCCACTGTTTGCCACCCCATGGACTGCAGCCTGCCAGGCTTCTTTCCATGGAATTCTCCAGGCAAAAATACTGGAGTGGGTAGCCATTCCTTCTTCAATACTGAATAAAATTTTGGAAGGAGCAGTTACACTTGTGGAAAGATTGATGTAAACTCACCATTAGGACATGCTATTTCTAATAGCTAAACACATCATTTGACCAACACAAGTTCGATCCCTGGGTCAGGAAGATCGTCTGGAGGAGGAAATGGCAACTCACTCCCAGTATTCTGGCCTGGGAAATCTCATGAACAGAGGAACCTGGCGGGCTGCAGCCAATGGGGTTGCAAAAAGTCAGACCTGCCTTAGTGACTGAATAAAAACACCTTTTGAACACACTCTCTCTAATGGCTAAAATTGTCATTTGTAAAGAAAAGACTGCACAGAGTCAGAGCTAGTAGGGTCTAAAACCCTCGTTAGACTGATGAGTGGTGGCATTATCTACTGTTTATCCAGTAAGAGGTGAAAGACTTTTCTCAAATAGAATTTCATCCTGTGCTGATTTTTTACAGCTCAGAAATATAGTTGTTGCCAGCTCAAGAGCACCTCTTATTTTTGAGGCAATGGCAATAAAAGGCAAGGACTGTAAGATTCTTCAAGTTGAGAGTTGTTTTGCTTTGATTTAGTGTCTGAGGATGATTTGAGTATTTTCTTCCTTAATTGTTGCTGTAGAAAAGAAGCACCAATTGTTCCAAAAATCTAGGTACTTAGAGAATTCAAGGGCAGACCAAGGCATCATCAAAGTCTTTTCAGTATCCATCAACCTGGTGGAAATCAGACATTTCTCCTGATGATGGTGCACATCTCAGTAAAACAACACTTTTTATTGTCGCTATTGTTTTGTTTTTTGATTTTTTTACTTTTGTCTGGGGTATTAGTGTTAATCCCTTGTTAATGAAAGCTCCAGTGGTTAACTCAGTTTGTTAAAATGTAAATAAATGGGTGTTTACTTAATAAATAGATTTATAAGGAAGTATTTTAAGACATGATATTTATAAGGAGTTAGCAAAAATATACTTAATGGAAAAGTTCAAAACCATACCAGAGTTCCATTACTAATGTCATAGTTTCCAGTCTATTGTAAATAAATGATTTTTCTGAATTCACTCCTAGTCAATTTATTTCACAATAAACCAAGCAGCTTGATGTACAGAACTAAGTTGCCAGATTGTCTGTATTTTGTAGACTTGCTGGAGTGTGGGAAGCCAGCCTTGTTTGAGGCATTTTAGGAAGCTGCCTCTCCCAATGTCACCTGTAGCCTTGCTTTGTGAACTCACGTTGAACCTGCAGGGGGAGGATCAGTTTCTCTAGGGAGATGCACTTGAGACAGTGTGAATAATAGGGGTTTTATTTACTGCTGAGAAGTAAACACATGCTGGCATTTTTATTTCTATTCAGGGACTTGTGTGCATCATTTTCCATGATTGCTGTTGCCCAGCCGGGTTGCTACTTGGGCAATCTGGCAGAGAGAGAAACTGTTATCTTCTTGCAAATTCTCTTTTTAATTATCAGGTTTTGAAATTGCAATCCGAAAGATTAAATTTGTGCAAATAAATTGCAGAAAAACAACAACAGCAAAAAAACCTCACAAGAAACATCCACCCGAAGTCAGTTCCTAGTTTTATTTTTAAGGGTTTTCAGGTACCAGATTACTTCAAGGTCATTTCTATAATACAGCAATGATAATATTTTATTCTAGTATGGAAAAATCTATGGGCTTGATTTAATTTTTCCTTTAAAAAATTCTGAGGTTATTAAGATGAAAATGTTAATCTGCTTTTGCTTTCTAATTATCATTGAAACCAGAAAAGTCTGGGGACATGAATGCCCAGTAGCACTTTTACCCACGTGTGTTCACATTTTTCACATCTTGCTAATTATCAGAGAGGTAAAAATGCATACCATACTTGTTGAAGACTGTGCACTGCATCTGTTTAAAAATACAACACTTCTTTAACCCTTTGAGACTTCACATAATTTTTACCATATGAAATGGCAGAAAATTGAAGTGGATATGATCTAATTATGAAAGTTATATTACTTGGTAATAGCTCTAGGTCAAACTTTATGCAATTTGAAACACTTTTAGACATTGAATTTTGAAATAATAATTAAAGTTTTTCATTTCTGTTCTGTAGCTAGTCCCTCTTTCCCTTTATTGTATTAAAAAAGGGCTCAAAAGATGTTTCAGTCTTGCTGAATTTTGAAGCTTAACACTTTTCCAGACCACCTAACCTGCCTCCTGAGAAACCTGCATGCAGGTCAAGAAGCAACAGCTAGAACTGTACATGGAACAACAGACTGGTTCTAAATTGGGAAAGGAGTATGTCAAGGCTGTATACTGCCATCCTGCTTATTTAACTTATATGTAGAGTACATCATGTGAAGTGCTGGGCTGGATGAAGCACAAGCTGGAATCAAGATTGCTAGGAGAAATATCAATAACCTCAGATACGCAGATGACACCAGCCTTATGGCAGAAAACAAAGAACTAAAGAGCCTCTTGATGAAAGTGAAAGAGGAGAGTGAAAAAGTTGGCTTAAAACTCAACATTCAGAAAATTAAGATCATGGTATCCAGTCCCATCAGTTCATGGCAAATAGATGGGGAAACAATGGAAACAGTGACAGACTTTATTTTTTTGAGTTCCAAAATCACTGCAGATGGTGACTGCAGCCATGAAATTAAAAGATACTCTTTGGAAGAAAAACTGTGTCCAACCTAGACAGCATATTAAAAAGCAGAGACATTACTTTGCCAGCAAAGGTCCGTCTAGTCAAGGCTATGGTTTTTCCAGTGGTCATGTATGGATGTGAGAGTTGGACTATAAAGAAAGATGAGCACTGAAGAATTGATGATTTTGAACTGTGGTGTTGGGGAAGACTCTTGAGTCCCTTGGACAGCAAGGAGATCCAACCAGTCCATCCTAAAGGAAATCAGTCCTGAATATTCATTGGAAGGACTGATGCTGAAGCTGAAATTCCAATACTTTGGCCACCTGATGTGAAGAACTGACTCACTTGAAAAGACCCTGATGCTGAGAAAGATTGAGGGCGGGAGGAGAAGGGGACGACAGAGTATAAGATGGTTGGATGGCATCACTGACTCAATAGACATGAGTTTGAGCAAGCTCTGGGAGTTGGTGATGGACAGGGAAGCCTGGCATGCTGCAGTCCATGGGGTCATAAAGAGTTGGACACGACTGAGCAACTGAACTGAACCTTTTCAGATACATATCAGCAATACATATTTTTGGATATGTAGAATTGTCAAAAATCAGGAAAAAATATTGGCATCATGATATCCTGCATTTGGTGTTAAAACACTTGTATCCCATCCCTGGTTTTTATTTATCAATGATGTGATTTAGTTATGTCGTTTAACTGCCCAGAACCTTAGTTTATCCAGATCCCAAATGAGGGGATTGAACTGTTTCCTAAATGGGCTTCTAACTATGTGTTATTTTATTTTTCTGTAGTGGTTCAGTGGAAGAAGGGTGGGCTGTTTTAAGCTGGGTTATCATTTGCCTGTTGTATTTGTGAGACATGGTTAAGACTGGGCCTGTGTCTGAATCGTGCCTTTACTACTTAGTAGCTACTTAATCTCAGGGCAAATGTTTATCTCTTTGTTCTTCAGTTTCTTTACTTAAAAGATGAGGATAATAAGGGAAGACTCGTACACTATTTGTGGGAATGCAAACTGATACAACCACCATGGAGAAGAGTATAGCGATTCCTTGAAAGACTAGGAATAAAACTATCTTATGACCCAGCAATCCCACTACTGAGCATATGCCCTGAGGAAACCATAATTGAAAAAGACACATGTACCAATGTTCCCTGCAGCACTGTTTACAATAGCAAAGACATGGAAGCAGCCTAGATGTTCATCGACAGATAAATGGATAAGGAAGTTGTGGTACATACACAGAATGGAATATTACTCATCTATAAGAAGAAACACATTTGAGTCAGTTCTAATGAGGTGGATGAACCTAGAGCCTATTACACAGGGTGAAGTAAGTCAGAAAGAAAAAGACAAATACTGTGTATTAACACATATATATGGGAATCTAGAAGGATAGTACCGACGATCCTATGCACAGGGCCGACACAAAGAACAGACTTTTGAACACAGTGGGAAAAGGAGAGGGTGGGATGATTTGAGAGAAAAGGATTGAAATGTATACATTACCATATGTAAAGTAGGTAGCCAGTGGGAGTTTGATGTATGACACAGGGAACCTATGCCGATGCTCCGTGACAACCTAGAGGGAGGGGTGGGGAGGGAGGTGGGAGAGGGGCTCAGGAGGGAGGGGACACGTGTATGTCTATGGCTTTTCATGCTGATGTATGGCAGAGGCCATCATAATACTGTAAAATAATTACCCTCTAATTAAATAAATAAAATTTTTAAAAGCAGGATAATAATAGGATCCACCTCATGAGATTGTTAGAGGATTAAATGAGTCAGTGTACACAAAGACGTAGAACAAATGCCTGATACCTAGTCATGCTCTATAAGTATTACTTTGTTCTTCTGAGGTGTCTATCAATTAGATTTCAATACAGGATCCAGGAACCATACTGGGAACTGCAGACAGAAAGAGGTTTAATGCAGGAGAGAAGGTGCTCATGGAATGGGGAAGGGTTGGAGGAGGGATGGTGGGGGCTGGAACACTGGTTTACGACACGCAGTCACAGGGGCTGTGTGACTTTCACTGTCTCTGCAGTGTAGGAGTACCACCTGTACGAGGAGATGGGTGCTCATTGCCAGTCAGTTGTGTCCAGGCCCTGCTATCCAAAAGACTCAACCTGTGCTCAATGTCCCCTTGTCCAGATATATTATCACATCAGTCCTGACCACACCCCTATGAGCTGCATTACTATTCTTATCCTTAATTTCAAGAAGAAAACAGGTTTATAGCAGTTAACATGACACTCAAGCTGAAATGGTAGAACCTAGGCCGTCTGACTCTGGATTCTGAGCTTGTCTACTGTGTTGTATGTTTTAGAGTTGTGCCTTTGTGCCCTCCAAGGACTTAAAGGAGTAAGCCCTGTTTAGTCACATGTTTTTTTGTTTGTTTTGCACAGGAGATCTTAGTTCTGTGACCAGAGATTGAGCCCATGTCTCCTGCAGTGGAAGCATGACGTCTTTACCTCTGGATCACCAGGAAAGTCCCAAGTCCAGCTTTACATATTGTACCAGATGACTTGAAAACTAGAAGTGTTTCTAGTGAAGATGTTGAAGTTTTTGAGAATTTTTCTTCAGCCATGCCATACAGCTTGTGGGAGGGATCTTAATTCCCCAACCAGGGATTGAACCCAGGGCCCTTGACAGTGAGAGCACGAAGTCTTAACCACTGTACCACCAAGGAATCCCTGAAGTTCTTGAGGATTTTAATCAAACGAGTTGATCACAAACCCTTCAGGGTTATTACCACCTTGATTACTTACCAACTTGATAAGATGGTACTGTTTAGGTACAGGGGTATGGAAAACAGCATTGAAAAGGACATAAATAACCTTCAACTTGAAATTAATGTTCTTAACAAATTTGACAAAGGGTTTACATCATGTCTATGAATATATATCTCAAAACTTATTGTTTGTTTTCATAATTATGTTGATATTTGTATCCAAAGTGTAGGCGTCTCATCCCCTAATTATAGATGCTGTAGAACATTCACGGTTTCTTTTTCATTCAGAATTAATCAGGAATTAATCTTAAGGTAATGTGGAGAGTTAGATATCTAGCTTTATTCTTTTTTCCTAAAAATCTCTTGACCATTTCCCCCCACACTACTTGTTGAATAAACAATGCTTTAATAATTAACCTTCATATCTAGTGCCCATGGTCAATTAAATCCTTTTGATCTTGCCCTAAATGAACAAAGGCTGATTATTTGAAGATGTGACTGGTAACAACTAAAATGATCACTCATTACTGGGCACTTTATACTTTTGCCCATGTGAAACAGATCCTTATGTTGGATTTTCCCAATGTTTTAACATAATCTTGTTTGTTAGAATTCCAGAAGATATGTAATTTGGTAGCAATCTACTCATGAATCAGTTGAGTATGGGTTCTTAGAAATGTTTTCAGACATTTCTTCATTAATTTGCTTTTTCATTTGTTAAGCACTGACTATTTTTGTTGAGTACTGTTCTATGAGCTGGTATGACATTTAATGAAAAAAAAGTAAATTCCTGTTAATGATAGTCCTATTCTGTGAGGAGGACTGGAGTAGGAAATGGCAGCCCACTCCAGTGTTCTTGCCAGGAGAACCCCATGGACAGAGGAGCCTGGTGGGCTACAGTCCATGGGGTTGCAAAAGAGTTGGGCACGACTGAGCGACTGAATGACAACACTTGGGGAGGACAGTCAGCACACGTAAACAGTGATCAAACAGCATACTCAGAGGGTTTGAAAACTACTAAGATGAAAACAGGGTGAAATTAGGATAAAAACTGAGGAGTTATGTTAGCAAGGCTGGTGCTGGAAGCTTCTCTGGGAAGTGACATTCAAACTGACATCAGTGATGAGAGGACAGGCGAAAACCAGTATAAGCAGAGGAAGATGAAAACACGGAGGCAGAGATGGGGATGGCTCTGGTGTCTTTGAAGGAGGGAAAGAAGCTCAGTGTGTTGGGGTGGTGAGCGAGGTGGGGCGATAAGTGAGAGAGCCAGACTCACGTCATGTGGGACGTTGTCAGCAAGGTGGTACACTAGTTTTTGACTTCAGTTGCTTGGGAAGCTGTGTTAGATTGTGGTTAGTAGGGGAATGATAGAAACTTGTTTTTGTTTTACAAAGATCATTTGGCTGTGGTGTTGGAAACGGACCCTTGGAAGGTGAGAATGGAAACAGAGCTCACCAGAAGGCTCCTAGTTTAAGTGAGAAATAATGATGTCTTGAGTTAAATTTGTTGCAGCGGAGATAGTGAAAAATGCCCAGGTTCTGGAGTTTTTTTTGGTATAGCTGACAGTGTCCTGGTGGTTTGGTTTGGTAATGTGAAGGGAAAAAAGGAAAAATTAAGGATGACACCAAGGTTTTGACTTCAAGGTCAGAAAATTTTGTCTCCAAGACTCTGTGTGCATGGTTTGAGGCTACTCCTACATAACCTGGGACTTCTCAGGTGGCTCAGTGTTAAATAATTCACCTACCAATGCAGGAGACACAGGAGACATGGGTTCGATCCTTGGGTTGGAAAGATCCCCTGGAGGAGGAAATGGCAATCCACTCCAGTATTCTTGCCTAGAAAACCCCATGGACAGAGGAGCCTGGTGATCTGTAGTCCATGAAGTCACAAAGTGTTGGACACAACTAAGCACGCACGCACCTACAAAACCTGCCTGTATTTAGAACTAGAGGTTGAGGATGAGAGTTTCTAGTGTAACAGGCTCAAATGGCCACCTTATGGTATATTTCAGCTGACATGATTAACTGAAAACCGTACTATTTTTGGCATAATTGAAGACTGTATCTGGGGCAAGCTTGGGAGAAATGAAGTTGGCAGTGAGTGCCCTGGGTGGTAGGTGGTGGATTGAAATTTTGAACAATTTTCAAAAATAAAGTTCTTTCTTCAAATACCAAGCAGTTGGTTGAATTATGTTGGCATTCCTGGACACACTTGTACGTAAGAGAGAATATACTTCGTTGTGTATGACATCTGGGCTGGGAACAAAAACAACGTGTCAGCAGATAGGAAAGGTTACGCTAATGGTGACAGCCAATTTGGCTGCCGCTGTTGTATGTTCTTTTGACTGCCTGTGGGTGAGCATGATGATCCTTGAAAAGCAAATAAACACATTAACACCACACAAGCAGAGCACCGAGACAGTGCCAACTTGCAAATGTCCTGTGTCAATTCCTCCCCGGGATTGTGAAGGGGGGGATGGTATGTTTTGGGGGATGTGACTGAATTCACTGAAACGGGGAGCTTTCCTTGCACTTCTCCATGGAGAGAAGTTGAAAGTGTTGTTTCAGGGTTTGGAGCTCATGCCAAGATGTGGATGCTGACGTCCTGGTTGTTTCCTGACTTCCCCCTCCGAGAGCATATGCTCAGCTTGGCTCCTTTGCGTTGTCTGGAGCCGGCTTCCAGAGTGGTTCTGAGCAAAACAAGCCACTTTCTGGAGAGCACCTGATGCCATTGCGTGCCCAGGAGCCTGGCGGGCTGCGCCAGTCACCAGCAGGAAGCTGGCAGCTGGTGTTGTGGCCCTTTCCATAGAGAGAGGCAGTTACTGCGTGTCTGTGACCATGCTGGTGGATCATTACAGAAGATACCTTGACCTGTTTTGCTATTAATTGAGCTTGGAGAGAGGCCTTAGATGTTCTGTAATCACACCAATCAGCAGAATGACTGTCACAGGCGACGTAGTAGACATGAACACAGTCAGTCAACTGTAAGTCACACCCTGTGGAATTAACTCATTCTATTTATTGTGATAAATATCAAGATCTCAGTAGATAAGAATATTACTGTAGAAAGGGATTAAAAACTCAAATGTTTCAAGTCCAGGAAGAGAACATGAATGTCATAGGATCAGGATCTTACTGTTAAAAGGAGTGGGTCCTCAGAAAACTAGGAATGCACACCCATCTATAGACATTCAATTAGAGTGGAAGAAAAGTGTGATAAAGTACTCTCCCCCTACAGTTCAGTTCAGTTGAGTCGCTCAGTAGTGTCCGACTCTTTGCGACCCCATGAACCGCAGCACGCCAGGCCTCCCTGTCCGTCACTAACTCCCTGAGTCCACCCAAACCCATGTCTATCGAGTCGGTGATGCCATCCAGCCATCTCATCCTCTGTCGTTCCCTTCTCCTCCTGCCCTCAGTCTTTCCCAGCATCAGGGTCTTTTCCAATGAGTCGGCTCTTCACATCAGGTGGCCAAAGTATTGGAGTTTCAGCTTCAATATCAGTCCTTCCAATGAACACCCAGGACTGATCTCCTTTAGGATGGACTGGTTGGGTCTCCTTGCAGTCCAAGGGACTCTCAAGAGTCTTCTCCAACACCACAGTTCAAAAGCATCAATTCTTTGATGCTCAGCTTTCTTCACCGTCCAACTCTCACATCCATACATGACCACTGGAAAAACCATGGGCTTGACTAGACGGACCTTTGTTGGCAAAGTAATGTCTCTGCTTTTTAATAAGCTATCTAGGTTGGTCATAACTTCACTTCCAAGGAGTAAGCGTCTTTTAATTTCATGGCTGCAGTCACCATCTGCAGTGATTTTGGAGCCCAGAAAAATAAAGTCAGCCACTGTTTCCACTGTTTTCCCATCTATCTGCCGTGAAGTGATGGGACCAGATGCCATGATATTAGTTTTCTGAATGTTGAGTTTTAAGCCAACTTTTTCACTCTCCACTTTCACTTTCATCAAGAGGCTCTTTAGTTCTTCTTCACTTTCTGCCATAAGGGTGGTGTCATCTGCATATCTGAGGTTATTGATATTTCTCCTAGCAATCTTGATTCCAGCTTGTGCTTCCTCCAGCCCAGCATTTCTCATGATGTACTCTGCATATAAGTTAAATAAGCAGGATGACAATATACAGCCTTGACGTACTCCTTTTCCTATTTGGAACCAGTCTGTTGTTCCATGTCCAGTTCTCACTGTTGCTTCCTGACCTGCATGCAGGTTTCTCAGGAGGCAGGTCAGATGGTCTGGTATTCCCATCTCTTTCAGAATTTTCCACAGTTTATTGTGATCCACACAGTCAAAGGCTTTGGCATAGTCAATGAAGCAGAAATAGATGTTTTTCTGGTACTCTCTTGCTTTTTCGATGATCCAGCGGATGTTGGCAATTGATCTCTGGTTCCTCTGCCTTTTCTAAAGCCAGCTTAAACATCTGGAAGTTCACAGTTCACGAATTGCTGAAGCCTGGCTTGGAGAATTTTAAGCATTACTTTACTAGCATGTGAGATGAGTGCAATTGTGCGGTAGTTTGAGCATTCTTTGGCATTGCCTTTCCTTGGGATTGGAATGAAACCTGACATTTACCAGTCCTATGGCCACTGCTGAGTTTTCCAAATTTGCTGGCATATTGAGTGCAGCACTTTCACAGCGTCATCTTTTAGAATTTGAAATAACTCAACTGGAATTCCATCACCTCCACTAGGTTTGTTCATAGTGATGCTTCCTAAGGCCCACTTGACTTCACATTCCAGGATATCTGGTTCTAAGTGAGTGATCACTCCATCGTGATTGTCTGGGTTGTGAAGAATTTTTTGTATAGTTCTTCTGTGTATTCTTTCCACGTCTTCTTAATATCTTCTGATTCTGTTAGGTCCCTACCATTTCTGTCCTTTATTGAGCCCTTCTTTGCATGAAATGTTCCCTTGGTATCTCTAATTTTCTTGAAAAGATCTCTAGTCTTTCCTATTCTATTGTTTTCCTCTATTTCTTTGCATTGATCACTGAGGAAGGCTTTCTTATCTCTCCTTGCAATTCTTTGGAACTCTGCATTCAAATGGGTATATCGTTCCTTTTCTCCTTTGCTTTTCGCTTCCCGTCTTTTCACAGCTATTTGTTAGGCCTCCTCAGACAGCCATTTTGCTTTTTTGCATTTGTTTTTCTTGGGGATGGTCTTGATTCCTGTCTCCAGTACAATGTCAGGAACCTCCATAGTTCATCAGGTACTCTGTCTATCAGATCTAGTCCTTTAAATCTATTTCTCACTTCTACTGTATAGTCATAAGGGATTTGATTTAGGTCATAACTGAATGGTCTAGTGGTTTTCTGCACTTTCTTCAATTTCAGTCTGAATTTGGCAATAAGGAGTTCATGATCTGATCCACAGTCAGCTCCCGGTCTTGTTTTTGCTGACTGTATAGAGCTTCTCCATTTTTGGCTGCAAAGAATATAATCAATCTGATTTCGGTGTTGACCATCTGTTGATGTCCATGTGTAGACTCTTCTCTTGTGTTTTTGGAAGAGAGTGTTTGCTATGACCAGTGCGTTCTCTTGGCAGAACTCTATTAGCCTTTGCCCTGCTTCATTCTGTACTCCAAGGTCAAATTTGCCTGTTATTCCAGGTATTTCTTGACTTCCTACTTTTGCATTCCAATCCCCTATAATGAAAAGGACGTCTTTTTTGGGTGTTAGTTCTAGAAAGTCTTGTAGGTCTTCATAGAAGTGTTCAGCTTCTTCGGCATTACTGGTCGAGGCATAGACTTAAGAGCCTTCTCACTGTCAGCTAGTGAGATAGTATCATAGAACAATAGAATTTTCCAGATGGAAGGGACCTTTGAGATTATTTTGTTAATTCTTCATTTCACCGATTAAAAAAAAAATTGGGGTCGAGTTTCTTGACCTTTCCTAAAGTCACACAAATTCTTAGAGGCAGAGTTGGGTATAGAACTCAGAAGATGTGTGTCTTCTGTGTTAAGTTGGGTCAGTCATGTGAGCTGATGAAGCTAAAGACCAAGGAGCTTAAGCAGGCTTGAACTCTTGTGAAAGGGTGTGGTGCTAACGTATATGTTCTTCTTCTCAGAAGATAATGATCATTCATTGCAACACTTGTTTTGACTTGACCACAAAACTTTTTGAACTATAAATTTGCATTTTAAATAATGTCATGAGAGAATATATTCATGGTAGCTTCCCAGTTTGTAAAATTGTACAGTGTGTGGGAATTGGGAAAATTTGTGCATGCAACAGGGATATTTATAAATGAAACTCAATGTCAAACAGTAAAGAAATAAATCAAAATGAATCATTTGAAGCCATAAATCATAGACCTACATGTTGCAAGGGAAAATATGAACAGTTTTTGGATAATATAGTGTTCCTTTTAAAAATGAGAACTCTCATATTGCTGTTTGATGTGTTGCTTGGTAAAACCATTTTGGAAAATAGTTTTGCATTTCCTAAAATTGTTAAGCAAACGCACACCCTAAGGTGCAGCTCTACAGCCTGGTGAAAGTTATGCATGCATATCAAGAAACACATCAGTGTTTGTAGCAGTGTATCCTTAAGAACAAAAGAAGTTGAACCGAGCCAGATGCACATCTGCATTTACTATGCATAAATTGGGTTGTATTCATACAGTGGAATAATACATAGTGTGAATGCTCTTCCCTAGTGAGCCAGTAAGACCCCCTGCTTTCCAGTGCAAGAGGTGCAACTTCAATCCCTGGTCGGGAAGCTAAGATCCTATATGACTTGGGGCCAAAAACCAAAACATAAAACAGAAACACTATTGTAACAAATTAAATAAAGACTCTAAAATTGGTCCACATCAAAAAAAATCTTGAAAAAATACATAATGTGAAAATATAATATAGATGAACTATTTTGAAATTCAGAAAAGTTAAAACTGAACGCCATGCCATTGATTTAAAAAATTCATATGAGTTTAAACCATAAAGAAAATTAGGGCTAGTAATTACTATAAAATAAGGATTGTGGCTACCTCTCAAGGGAGGGAGGGTGTAAAGGAATATGGGGGCCTCAGAATTAGTGATGGTGTTCTGTTTCTTAAGACAGCAGTAGATTCATCAGTGTTCGTAGTCTTTAAAAAAATATACTCATTTTTAGTGTAAATTTTAGGAACAAAACTAAGTATAAAAACAAACCATAATTGGTTGGAATATTTGAATAATTGTCTGATTTTGTTTTTTTGGCCCTCATTCTTGAATGATAGCTAGGTATTTAATCCAACATTAAAAATTATGTATGTATACACTTGAACAGTGCAGGTTTGAACTTTATAAGGGTCCACTTATATTTTTTCAATAGTAAATACTACAGTACTGCACAGTCTGTGATTGGTTGAATCTGAGAATGTGTAGGAACCTCAGAAACAGGGCGCCAGCTATAAATTATACTCAGATTTAACCCCCGAGTTGTTCAGGGGTCACCTTTATTTATACATGCATGTATATGTATATATATATTTAACTTTATTAAAGTTTTTTAATTGTAAAAGTATAATAATGTTTTACCAACTTAACCATTTCTAAGTGTACACTCAAGTAGCGTCAAGTATATTCACATTGTTCAACCAATATCCGTGAAACGGCAACTCCCAATTTCCCCTTCCACAGGCCCCTCGCAACCACTGTTCTACTGTCTCTGAATCTGACTACTCTGGGTACCTCACATAAATACAATCATGTAGTATTTCTTTTTATGACTGATTTATTTTGCTTAGCATAGTAACCTCAAGGTTTATCCATGTTGTAGAATTTGTCAGAATTTGCTTCTGTTTTTAAAGCTGAATCATACTCACATATATTTATGCTGTGTTTTTGATTGACCATTCATCTGTCAGTGGGTGCTTGGGTTGCTCCTACTGCCTGGCTATAGTGAATAATGCTGCTATGAACATGGATGTGCAAATACCTGTTTGAGATCCTGCTTCGATTCTTTTGGATACATAGGTATCTCTTAGTGTCCATTGAAGATTGTGTCCAGGAGCCCCTGTAGATACCAAAATCTGCAGATGATTGAGTCCCTTCTATGAAATGGTGTAGCACAGTGAACACAGTTGGCTCTCCATATTCGTGGGTTTTCTGTCATCAGATTTAACCAACTTGGTGTTGGTTCAGTCTTTGAACCCATGGATACAGAAGGCCAACTCTGTACCTAGAAATGGAATTCCTGTGTCATATAGAAATTCTGTTTGTATATTTAGGGACTACCACACTGTTTTCCATAGCACTGCACCATTTCGCACTCCCCTTCAACAGTGCACAGGGCTCTGATTTCTTCCACTTCCTTGACATTTCTTTACTTTTTAGTAGTGGTCATCCTAAGGGATATGAAGTGACATCTCATTGTGGTCTTGATTTGCATTTCCCTAATGATTAGTGATGTGAAGTGTCTTTTCATATGCTTGTTGGCTGTTTGTATGTTATCTTTGGAGAAATCTCTATTCAAGCCCTTTGCCTGTTTTAAAGTTGTTATATGTGCTCTTTGGTTGTTGAGTTGTAGGCATTTTTCATAAATTCTGGATACTAACCACTTTTCTTGGGTTCCAAAATCACTGTAGATGGTGACTGCAGCCATGAAATTAAAAGACACTTGCTCCTCGGAAGAAAAGCTATGACCAACATAGGCAGCATTTTAAAAAGCAGAGATATTACTTTGCCAACAAAGGTCCGTCTAGTCAAGACTATGGTTTTTCCAGTAGTCATGTATGGATGTGAGAGTTGGACTATAAAGAAAGCTGAGTGCCAAAGAATAGATGCTTTTGAGCTGTGGTGTTGGATAAAACTCTTGAGAGTCCCTTGGACTGCAAGGAGATCAAACCAGTCCATCCTAAAGGAAATAAGTGCTGAATATTCATTGGAAGGACTGATGCTGAAGCTGAAGCTCCAATACTTTGGCCACCTGATGCAAAGAACTGACTCATTGGAAAAGACCCTGATGCTGGGAAAGATTGAAGGCAGGAGGAGGAAGGGATGACAGAGGATGAGATGGTTGGATGGCATCACCAACTTGATGGACATGAGTTTGAGTAAACTCTGTGAGTTGGTAATGGACAGGGAGGCCTGGAATGTTTCAGTTCACGGAATCATAAAGAGTTGGACTTGACTGAGTGACTGAACAGAACTGAACCACCTATCAGATACATAATTTGCAAGTATTTTCTCCCATTTTATAAGTTGGCTTTTTATGCTTTGTCATTTGCACAAACTTTTCAGTTTTGTTTTTACTTTTTTGATATCACACCCAGGAGCGTCTTGCCAAATTCAGTGTCATAAAGCTTTTCCCCTATGTTTCTTCTAAGAGTTTTAAAGTTTTAAGCCTTACTTTTAGGCCTTTGATCCATTTCGAGTAAATTTTTGTATACGGTATAAAGCAAGGGTTCAACTTCATTATTTTGCACATGGATATCCAGTTTTCCCCAGCATGATTTATTGAAGTGACTGTCATTTCCTTGATGAATGGTCATGGCACCTTGGTCAAAAATCATTTTGAGGTTCAAAATCATATTTTGTCAGTACACTGAAGATTTTGTTCAGTTGCTTTTAGGTTTTCTATTTCAGTTTTTAAGGGGTCAGCTTTCAGTCTCATTGTTGTACTTTTTTTTCTGGTAGCTTTTCAGATCTTTTTACTCCCTCAGGTTCACCATAACAAGTCGAGGTATGGGTTTCTTTCTGTTCACTTGGTTTGAGATTTTGGGGGATACCTAAATCTGAGAATGGGCTTCTTTCTTTAGGTCTCCATCAGTATTTCTTCAGTTAGTGCTTCTGCCCCATTCATTTTAGAATCTTTTTATGGAGATCTGAACAGATCTAAATTACATCTTCTCAGTCTGATCTTCATTTCCTACCATAACTCCATATTTTTCATCCCTTTGTCTCTCTGTTACATTCTTTATTCAGTTTTCAGCTCTATCTTCCAGTTAATTAATTTTCTTTCCTGATGTGTCACCTAAGTTATTTAACCCACCCATTGCATTTCTAATATTATGCTTTTCTTTTCTACTTACAGCTTTATAAATCTGGTTTATATTTTTGATAGTTTCTTATTCCTTTGTCATATTCTTTGACTATCTTTTTTCTTTAAAATGAGTGATTACTCACAGATAGACATTCTGTGTCTGAGAATTTAAACACTTCTATCTTTTGTGGGTCTAATGTGTTGTTTGTTGTAGAGTTTCATTCGTGCAGGATTTTTTCCTGTTGTGCTTTTGCATTTTCATGAACTTATGATGACTGAGACTTTTTATCTGTGGGAGTTCTTTGAGCTTTGGGTTGAGGTAATTTCTCCAGAGAGGATCTGTGTATATCTCTGCCAGATGGCACAGTTGGTAAAGGATCTGCCCACCAGTGCAGAAGATGCAAGAGATGTGGGTTCAATCCTTGGGTCAGGAAGATCCCCTGAAGTATTAAATGGCAACACACTCTACTATTCTTGTCTGGAAAATTCCGTGGACAGAGAAGCCTGGCAGGCACAGTCCATAGGGTCACAAAGAATCAGACACAACTGAGCGACTGAACGCACATACACACTGCCAGACATCTAGGGGCGACCCAATTTGAACTAATTTAACTTAATTCTCCACTTGAGCTTTTTATCTGGCTATGAATGTGCTATAAATTCTTATTCTTCATGTGTTGTGAAGTCAATCTTCTTGTTAAGAATTCTCAAGGGAGATTTTATCTCTCTCCAGCCAGGCTGGTGCCTGTGTGTGCTTAGTTGCTCAGTTGTATCCGACTGCAACCCCACTAGGCTCCTCTGTCCATGGAATTTTCCAGGTAACAAAAACACAGGAGTGGGTAGCCATTCCTTTCTCCAGGGAATCTTCCCAACCCAGGGATCGAACTTGGGTCTCCTGCATTGCAGGCAGATTCTTTATTGTCTGAGCCACCAAGGAAGTCTAGTCAGGCAGTTTTCCTTATTTTCTGTCTTTGTTGGGTGTTTTTAATTGTCTAGCTCATTGCTGTACTAAGGAATTATCATTTTGGGCACCAACCTTTGGAAGGCTGTGATCTGACTTCTCATCTTTTGAATGCCTCAGCTTTGTTTTTCAATTTCATATTCCACAAATTAAAAACAATCTGAGCTGCTGTTTGGAGAGCCATTGGTTTCAGCACTTGGCTCTCCCTCTGAATTTATTTTTTGTCATTTTTGACTTTTGAAGATTTTCCCACTCTCTTGCCAGATCAGATAAATTAAAAAAAAATTTAATATCTAACATACTTAGGGTGTTTAGTTGGAGAATATCGAGCCCACTCTAATGCTAGTTATAGAATTACTACTTGGCTCATGTTTGAAGCATATGCACATTTTAGTTTCTGGACATTATAATTAGAATAATTTATAATTTAATAATATATTTATTCAAATAGAATAGACTACGTCTCCCTGTTCACTTTTTGAATTACATAGGTAATTTTAAAAATGTGGTTTCATCGAATGTTTTGTTATATTCATGTTGGCTGCTATAATAAATGAACCCTAAACTCTGAGTGTCTTAACACAGATGAAATTTATTTCTTGCTCACACAAATCCCCTTACTGGCAATGGAAAGAGGGTGGTAATTCTCTTTTATGGGGTATTCAGGGATGCAGGCTGATGGAACCACTGCCGGCTTTAATGTAGGACTTTGACAAGGCAGAGTGGGAGGAATGCTTTAGAAGTTTTGGGGCCAGGTGTGGAAGCTGTGTGATTATTCCTGCTCGTATCTCACTGCCTTTGGACTAGTTACAGGGCCCATCCCTGAGGGGCTGGAAATGTAGTCCTTGGCTAGGTGTGGACCTAGGAATGGGAGCCTGAGACTTCAGTGGATAGTCCTCTTCACTGGCCACCAGGTATCTCTCTGTATCCTTCTTTCCATACCATAACACACTTCTTCCCCAAAGGAGAAAACTCAAAATGCATTATGCTTCCAGCTCAAAGTGTAGTGTCCCTCTGTGATGTTCAGGCTTCATCAGGTCTATGCAGGGTTGTGGTCTGGCAGTCTCTGCAGTAAAATGTAAGTGTTTCTGGGAGTTTCTTAGATGGCGAGAGGATTTACATGCACCTCATGAATGAGTCTGCAAGTCATAACCTTGTCTTCTCAGATGCCACCTGTTTCTGATAAATTTTTGTAACTCTTGTACATTCACTTTCCAAAAAATAAAAAAATCCCCACTGTTTTACCCCAGCCATTTTCGCCCTCAACTTTTCTGGTGCCAGGAATACTCTGCAGTTTCTTTGAAGTGAGATAAACATTGATTTCCTCTGTGTCATGGGGTCCCTCAGCTGGGTGGCTTGCATCCCTGAAGTGTGTGCATTTGGTGGGACAACTCTCTCTGCTTCAGGTCTTTTTTCTTTGCCTCAGTGCTTGCCTCCAATTCCAGCTGCTGCTTTGTGTGTGGAAATCTCATTCTCTGCCTCTGGCCATGCTGCCACTCTGGTTTGTGATTCCAGAGTCCTCATTTATTTATCAGTTCTCTCTCCAATGTGGCTTATCTCTCAGAGGGCCCTACCCCTCCCCAATACTTCAAATATATCTGAAACCTAATCAGAGACATCGTTAAATCTTGCCTTTATATGGTGTCCCCCTTCCTGTCCGTGTGAAGTAGTGTACATAAAAACAAAACAGAACCAAACCAAACCAAACACTCAGCTCCTTTTGGGAAGTATTACCTAGTTCCATTTGCCAGAACACTTGAGTCTTGGTTCTTACTCAAACAGGATAACCTAATACTTAAGTATTTTGCTATGTTTGTGGTGGTAATATGAAGTATTTACTAGAAGCATTGCTATTAATCCAAAATGTCCCAAATGCATATTTATGTAGCACTGAGAAAGAAGGAAAATGAGAATGGTGTTTTGGGGGAAGAAACCTCCCTTAAACTATCAGTTAATTCTCTCTGCTTAGACGTGTCATCTTTCCAGAATGTACCCAACATTGGCCTACAGCATGGAGCAGACAGAATGGCAGCTGTGATCATTTTCCTGGGAGCATGACTTTGAAGTCAAAGCAGAACTGTTTTGGATAAGATGAAAAATTTGGGCCTCACGTGGGACCAAACCTTAACTTAGGAAAATAAAAACCAGATCATTTGGGATTCAAAGACTGTGTCTTGTTCTGTTCCCTGCACTCTTTGTTTAAGATTCTCCTGGAACAGTATATAAACTTCAGCCTCTCAGGCTTTTGTAAGGTCAGAAGCATGCTGAGAATTTTATGATACCAGGAATGCCACCTGGAGGTTTTGTATTCCAGGGAAATATCAGAAGGAAAAGAGCCCATCTCGGTGATTACTTACCTTTATTTTTGGATCCACCTCTTTCTTGTCATCTCTGCCCTCTCTTCTTCCACCCATAATACTGCAAAGATGGCAGATAGGTAAGAGGCATAACTAAGTTAGTAGGGAAAAAAAAGTTAATCTTTACTCAGCTGAAAGGAATTGCCAAGCAATCAGAAGTGAGCTAATGAGCACAAATAGACCATCTATTCTTGAAAATGTGATGAGGGAAAACATCTAAAATAAACTCTGGGGGAGGAGAAGAGAAGTAAAAGATTCACACTTTCCCATATTCTTCATTTCCAAAATGTTGAGAGAAAAGTGAGGGATTACTTGAAAAATTAAGAGGTTAAAGCTGGATAAAATATTCTGGTGAAGAGAGGCTGTTGATTAAAATATAGAAGAGTTTCAAGAAGACAAGTGAGGGAATGAGCTTTATATAAATGTCCTAATCACCTACAACTTAAAACTTTTTTTTTTTTTGTGGAGGGTTGCCTTTTTATTTTTAGATTTTTATTTATTTATTTTTGGCCATACCACGTGGCATGCAGGGTCTTAGTTCCCTGACCAGGGATCGAAACTGCGCCTTTTGCATTGGACGCTTGGAGTCTTAACCACTGGACCATCTGGTGCCATTTTAAAGGTTATAAAGAAAAAGCTGTTGTTACTATAGAAGAAAATCCTAAAATACTGAGCCAAAAGAGAAAGATTATCTCATAACAATCAGTGTTAAACTTGATTTACAGTCTTCCAAACACATTTAATAGTTCAACTGATAAATATGAAGCAAAATCTTTTGAAACTGTCAATGTTTGGGAGTTTACTGCCCTGATACCAATCATTTATCAAAATCTTTTATTTAAAAATTTCACCTCTTCTCCAGTGATCCAAATGACTTAGGGGGAAGACTTCCTGCTGGCTGGTCAGCTCCTAAGCTTGGTTTCATTCTAAAGAATTGGGATGATGACAAGTGAAATAAAGAGAAAATTGAAGGGAGCGGGGGAGGCTGAATCTGTCTACGTCAGTAGTATGGGATGGGGGCCCAGAACCCTCCAGGGTCAGAGCAGGAGGGCGAGGTTTGAACAGACACAGTAATCTTATGATGTGTGAAGAGTGGAGAAGAAAGAATTTCAGGATGTGACTATGGGTTTAAAGTTAGATTTTTTTCTTTGTGAAGTGCTTTGAGGTGTGTGAGTATCGAATCTATTTTCATGTACTTTAGGGGAATCCCCTGAATGCAGTGGAGTGGCCATGGTGCTGCTGCTGGCTAAAATCTAGGCTTTCTCTGCCCCCTGAAGCAGAGTGAAAACTAGGGACAAAGAGTTTGGAGGAAATAGAAAGGTGGCTTTAATTCTCAGCTGGTAGAGACGGAAACAGACGAGGCTCTTGCTGCAAGAACTGTGCCCAGTGAGGGCTGGAAGTCAGTGCCGGGAACAAAGGTGTTAAAATCTTATTTTCTTCCTCTCCAGCTGTCTCAAAAACAGTCATAGGCTAGCATCAGTAACCCAGTAATTGAGTCTGGCAGTTAGGTGACTGTGTGGCCTTCTTTCTGATTTGTAAAAGGGAAGAACTACAAAGGGGGAGAGAATGTTGTGAGTATTGAGCATGGAGTCAGAGGATACTAGATGCGAAATGTAGCTCCTGCAGAGTTAAGGGGCAGAAAAGCAAACCTAGTTACAGGCATGTCTAGTTAGGAGTAGTTAAGAGTTTAAAAAAAAAAAGAAAATCTAGGAATGTTCAGGCCTGTTCACCATTCTGTTTATCTTCTTTGTTCTCAGGAAAGGGAAAGACAAAACTCATTCCTCTTTTTCCCTTTTCACTGCAACAGTGCCACATGGAACCCCTCCTCCATGTGAGTTAGAGTCAGTAATGATCCCGATGATTAGAACCTTTAGTCCTGAGGATCTTGGAGCACGATGTCATCACTTCTGTAAAAATTCATCACTGAATGACTTAAATACTCTGAATGTTCAGTAATTCGAAAATGAGTTTTTCTCATGCTCCTCCTGGTCATAAACATCGTTGTTGTTCAGTCGCTCAGTTGTGTCCGACTCTTTGCGACCCCATGATAAACATAGTTAAATGAGGTTAAATGAATTGACTTCTGTAATTACATTTGGGACAATGAGTAGAGAATAGGAGATGATGACTTTTGGGTGTTTTTAGTATCTCACTGGTACATGTCTATAATGAATTGCATTACATAGCCGGTTTGGATATTTGTTAAGCATGAAAGGTGTAAAGTAAGGAATATGACTGTTATGATTCTGATGAAGTGTTTTTATGGTTTCTTGAGACCTCGGGGCTCTATATTTCTGAGGCACTGAAAATTAATGCTACTTGAGCAATTCTTTGGGAATGTCTGGGCGTCAGTCCAGGCACCTGCAGGGCTGGCTCTTACGAAACAGAGAAATACAGATTTATCTCTGGCATGACCGTTTGGCGTTCCTGGTTTCTTGCTGTGCCTCAGCCATCAAGTCCTGCCCTTCTAAAAGTCGCCCCGCGTGCCCGTTAGGGGTGAATGAATGTGATCCTGTAGGAATAAGTTTTTTGAATTGGACACCTGATAGGACTAAACAGCCTTTACCAATGTCAACTTAAAAAATATTCAGAGCCTAAAAGTTGAGAGTTATGTTTTATTTGGTGGGAATCTTTAGAACTTCAAGCCTGGGATCTCAAGTAGCCCTGAGAGAACTGCTCCAAGGAGGCGAAGGATCGGGGGGAGCCAGGTTATATAGAATTTTTGCAACAAAGGGCAGGTGGTCCAAATGTCAAAAAAGTGTTAATTAAAAGAAAACTGGATATGTCGTGTTAAGGAATTTAGTACTTTTCTATGTATGGGAAGATGCAAGAGTCTGGGCTCACTGAAGTCATTCCTTTGGTGTGTACCTCAACTCTCTGGGGCCAGTGTCCTGTGTTTTCTCATCCTGAGTTTCCTCAGCCTCACTGTAGGGCATGGCTGCAGTCCAGTGGCGCTAAATGGTGGGTGTTCTTTCCTGCCTGAGTTCCCTCAGGTCTCAAGAGCAGCAGTGACTGCAGTCCCTGATGACTGTGACATCCTTTGTTTACTGATACTGCAGGCAGTATCCCACCGAACACCAAGAAACACCATTCATTCTTCCATCCATCCAGTAAATTATTGTATAATGACGAGGCAGTAATAATAATGGGTTCATTTGTTCTGAGCGCTGAGCACATTCCAGGAACCTGTCTAGACACTTGACATGTGTTGTAAGCTCATTTCACTTTCAGTACTCCTGGAGACAGGAACTAGCATCCTCATATTCTAGCTGAGTAAATAGAACAGATATAACCCAACTTTCCCAAGGCCCTCAGGTGGTCTGACCCCAAGGGCTCCACCTCTGTGTACTTCTTTCTTCTCGTATCAAGCAGTGTGATAGTTACTGAGGATGCCCTGTGCTCTGAAAGGAGAATTAAAGTCACTTTTATGAGTCCCTGTCTTACACTTGACACACTATTGCAAAGTCATTTTGGGGGTAGGGAGGCCAGAAGTTGGGAAAGGATTAGATACATCTCCAACTGACACCTTAAAAGTAAAAGTAAGGAACCTCCCTTTGGGGTGCTTTGTGCCCCAAAAGGACTTCATAAAAGCCTTCCTTTATCATGTGTTTTTCTGTGTTTTCTAAAAAGTATTATTAGGGGCACACGTGCCAGATTAAAAGCTTAGTGTTCAGTTGTGTCCATGTAAATGTCTAAAATACCTAGTTTCGAACTCTCAGTAAATCTTCTGAAATCAGTATCTTTCAGATGTTTATGAAACAAGTAATTATTACAGTTGCTATAATCAGATCAGATATCCATGAGCTCAAGGGTCAAGTGCACTCAAGTTTATTCCAGTGTTAAATGTTTTTGCTTCAGGCAGCTGTTTTTCAGGAAATACTTGTAGATGATTTTTAAAGACTTTGTAGAAGCTCTTCTTTGATTTCACATTGTTGCCCAAGAAAGGCATTAGGATGATGCCACTGGTTGTCAACAGTGTTTCACAGCTCTGGCTACATATTTTAGTCACCTGAAGAATTAAGCAAATAATAATGCTATTACCTCGACCTATCCACAGACTTTCTGATTTTATTGGTGTAGGGAAGACCCCTCATATCAGAAATTTTTACGAACAGCAGGGAATATGAATATATTGAATGGCTACTGGATTAGGGTGTAAAATAATTTCATTTTCCTCTTTCCATGTCTTCTACTGTCTTTCTACGCTCAGATTTTCATTAATTAATATATCATTCTATTTTTAAAACATCAATGAATCCCAGATAGACATGATTTGTAAGTGATCGATAATTTTATACTTGGCTCATTTTTAATATTCAAAGCAGAGCTAAATGGCATCATTAGAATAAAAATCAAATTATAGCACAGCTGTGTTAATTATGAAAACAGATTAAAGCTTGAGTCCTTCTCATTTGGGTTCCTTATTTTGACTCAGGCTTTTGTGGGTTTTTTTTTTTTTTTTCTGTTGCACTCCCTACTCCCACCCCCTCCCTCCCTCTGCCTCTCCTCTCTCTCTGTTTAGCATTTTATTGGTATCCTGATGCCTGACATTATTGAGGCTTCCTCAAGGTCTTCAGGTGCCAAGAGACACACTTTGCATTCCTTATCTGCAATAACGCAAAGTGTGAAGAGTTAGGAAGATTAAAAACAAACTTTAATGATATATATCCTCACTTTTGGATTTAATCTGTGCCTGAAGATACTGTGACCTAAATTACACAGTATATTATAGTTGCAGAAAAGGCAGCTGCTCAGGTTCACTCTTAGCGAGTTCAAATTGAACTCCATGGAATATGGAACAGCAGAAATTATTTACAATCTATTCAGTTGCCAGCCCTTCCTTTGGGCCAAAAAGAAGATACATTTGTATTCCTGTTATATTCTATTGTGTTCTTCTATCTTTCACTATCCCTTAGGACTGGGAGAGAGCTGGGAGGGAGGAAGAGATGCTTGCTAAGCTCCCAGCATCTAGGCAGAATGAATAATGTGAGTAAAATGCAAGTTTAGTCCCACAGTCCTCCTTAAGTGGTGCATAAATAAATAGTATGCGATAATAGATTTTGTGTGATGCAATTATTTTTATTTAGAAGTGTAGCCATATGCATATACCATATCTAAAAATGCAGGAAATTCCTTTTCTTTCAGAAAACCACACTAGCACTTATGGAAGAACAATAGGATTCAAAATGATTATTATGTGGAGGCCAAGAATATGACTCTGAAACTATAACAATTTTCTTTGTTGTTACTTTGAGCTGTTAAAAAGAAAGCAGGTTTAGTGATTAGTCCTATGGTGAACCTTTCTATCTGACTGACCATGGAAAGGGCTTCCCTGGTGGCTCAGATAGTAGAGAATCTGCCTGCAATGCAGGATACCTGGATTCCATCCCTGGGTCAGGAAGATTCCTGGAAAAAGGCATGGAAACCCACTCCAGTATACTTGCCTGGAAAATCCCATGGACAGAGGAGGCTGAGGGGCTACAGTCCATAGGGTCATAAAGAGTCAGACATGAGTGAACAACTAACACTTCCTTGTAAAGCTGCCTTCATAAAGAAAAAAGGAGAAAATTCATAACTTGCTCTGAAAAATATCAGGATCCATAAATTTTTCAGCCTGATTTTAAAAATAGGAACTGATACACATGAAGGTCTTTAACTTTCCCTTTAATAATGAAAGTATTGATCTATTTCATAAGATCCTTTGCAGCTGATGGATTTCACAATTGGTGTCCCGTTACAACATTTGAATATCTTGTTTCCATAAATGGTTATGATACTCTAGAGCTACTGTTTACAGTTACAATAACAGTTGGCAGTTTCTTTAATCACAGACCAGTGCATTGGATAGTTAATTTCTGGTGAAATCAATAATATAGCAGACCGGGCACTATTTTGGTGGAAAAGTTTGCCTTTTAGAAGTGATATTTTCCACCTGCCTTAAAAATTATTGCCAAAACCATTATTCTTCACCTAATAAGTGTCTTTCCTGGACTCTTAATGAATCCGGCCATTCTCCAGTGCAATATTCAATACTGACTTGTGGACCATGCTGTTCCAGACCTGAACTGAAATTCATCAATGCCTGTCTTGTTGGTAAAATCATTAGGAAGCAATGCATTATTAAAGAGTTTTTCAGACACATAGGGCTTAGAATTGTTATTGATAACAAATGTTGCTAAGGTTTTCCTGTAAAATAACCATAGTGAAAAGCCATGGATCTAAAGCTTCGAGCAGTTTTGAGAAAACGGCAAGGAATATGTAACTAGGTGTGGTAGATATGGACTTTGACTGATGGCTTCTTTGCCCATTACCTGGAACCACATATGCCTTGGACCACAATGATGACATCTCCAGAAAAAATATTATAACATTGAATTTGTTTCCCACAAAGAACTTGGTAGTGTTAAAGTCTTTTAATTTAGATGAGCTATTCTCTTGTCTTTTTTGAAGAGCGCTAGGTCTAGAGGTCAGTGGATAAATAGAGCCCTTCAGTTGCTGAGTTTGAAGTCTGCTGATTTTATGAGCAATCTGGTAAGGAAAAGCAACATAGCTATAAAAAAGAACAAACTATTTCAAATATTGTCGTATTTTCCAACACACACAGGCACTACTCCTTATCTTGTCACTGGGTTTTACATATTTGACCTGATCTTGTCAAAGCTCTGTTTCAATATTACATATTTTCATTGTTCGTGATTTTAAGCATTTATTTATATATATTCATGTAGCATTCTGCTGTGATGGTGAGGGGCTTTATCCAATTGAGTAGCTGTATTTTGTGCTGATAGTTACAGTTTAAATGGCTTTTGCGTGCGTGCCAAGTTGCTTCAGTCATGTCCAACTCTGTGTGACCCTATAGACTGTAGCCTGCTACATTCTTCTGTCCATGGGATTCTCCAGGCAAAAATGCTGGAGTGGGTTGCCATGCCCTGCTCCTGGATCATCTCAACTCAGGGATCGAGCCTGCATCTCTTATGTCTCCTGCATTGGCAGGCGGGTTCTTTACCACTAGCACCACCTGGGAAGCCCCAAACACACCTAAGCTGAAAATGATTATCAATTAGTTGACCTAGGAGATGTGACCACAAAGCAGATACTCAAAACTTTTGTTTATTAATTACTCAGTTCCCTCTGAGTCATTTTGGACCTCACTTATAATTAGCAGGGGTTGTAGCAAATGGAATGTTTGCTTGCAGGAATCTCATGGAAAGATGTATTGAGTTTCTATGCCATGTCAGGAGCTGCAATTAGAAAGCCAGAAGCATGGAGAAATAAGAAGCTGGTGGTGTAGTAGCCATTTGTGGAAAACTAAAGCTTTTCCATGACTCAGAGTCTTAAATGTTTTGTTTCTCACACTATTTTAAAAGTAAAATGTTAAGTGACTAACTATTTTTAGTACATAGGCCAGGCTCTGTCAAGCACTTTATTAACTAATTTTTACAACAGCTCTGTGAGGGTAGGTACTCTGATTGCCCTCTTTTAAAGAAGCGGGTTGTTCTATTTTGTTTTTAGACACATTGCTTTACGTGAAGAAGGAAGTGGGGCACCATGGGGAAAGATTTTAATCATGTCTACAGTTAGATTTCAGTTCGCCGTGGACCTTGGAACAATATGGGTTCGAACCGTGTGGGTCCTCTTGTTCGTGAATGATTTTTATAAATGTGCACTTCCTGATATCACACCATCAGGATCACCTGAGGCAGATAATCCTCCTTTTGACTTATCATTAGAAGGTCAGTAGTCTAACGCCATGTCACGAAATCTATGCCATTCACCTCACTTCATTGCATAGGCATTTTATCATCTCACGTCATCACAGGAAGAAGGGTAAGCTAATTAGAGAGAGGCTACATTCCAATAACTTAAAGTATATTGTTATAATTGTTCTATTTTATTTGGTGTTGATCTCTTACAGTATCTCGTCTGTACATTAAACTTTATCTCACATGTAGGAAAAATCATAGATAGAGTTGGTACCTCCATGGCTTCAGGTGTCCACCAGGGGTCTTGAAACATACCCCCTAGGATAAGGGGGCACTACTGTACAAATAAAGAGACTGATGCGTGAGCTTGCAGTGTGACAAAATTATGTGAATAGCTAGTTTGTGGCAAGATAGAGACCAGAATTCAGATGTTCAGACACTTCAGGCAGTGCGTGGGTGAAGGCGGAGCTGGGAGCATGGCTCTCCTGTGCCGTGGCTCTCTTGTGGGCTGTGTTGATGTGATGCCTGTCGGGGGTGAGAGACTCAGTACAATGTCTGCCTCTGCCATTGTCTGGTTTGGCAAGCTAGGTGCACTTAGTCTCCCTGAGACTCAGACACGAAAAGAGTCAAAATAATCTCTTATATTCTCCTTTAAAAAAGACATGATAACATAGAAAAATGGTACTGATGAACCTATTTGCAGGGCAGGAATAGAGACTCAGACATAGAGAACAGATTTGTGGACATGAAGGCAGAAGAGCGTAGGACAAATTGAGAGAGTAGCATTGGGATATATACATTATCGTATGTGAACTAGAAGGGCTTCCCAGGTGGCACTAGTGGTAAAGAATCCACCTGCCAGTGCAGGAGACATAAGAGACGTGGGTTCAGTGCCTGGGTTGGGAAGATCCCCTGGAGGAGGTAATGGCCTCCCTCTCCAGTATCCTTTCCTGGAGAATCCCACGACAGAGGAGCCTGGAGGGCTACATCCATAGGGTCACAAAGAATCGGAAACGACTGAAGAAACTTAGCACTTGTGAAATAGACAGCCAGTGTGAAGTTGCTGTATGGCTCAGGGAGCTGGTGCTCTGTGACAGCCTAGAGGGATGGGAAGGACTGGGAGATGGGGTGGGGTTCAGGAGTGAGGGAGCATATGTACACCTGTGGATGATTCATGCTGATGTATGGCAGAAACCAATACAATATTGTAAAACAATTATCCTCCAATTAAAAATAAATAAATTTATTAAAAAAGACTTAATAATATTTTAGAGCAGCTTTAAGATCATGACCAAACTGTGGGGCTGGTACAGAAATTTCCCATACACCCTCTGGTCCTACACCAGCCTCTCAGATTTTTCACTTTTAAAGTTCTATGGCACAAATTTAGTTTTTCTTCTCTTTATAATAGGATCCCTTCCCTTAAGTTCTCACATGTCGTGAGGTGGCCATTTATATAAAAGAGGATCTTAAAAGTGTTCTACTGGTGAGTAATTTTATCTGAGACATCGTCATTCAGTGTTGGGTAAAGATTTTTCCTCAGTTAATGCACAGCACCAAAGTTGGGTTTAACAAAGGCACACTCAGTTCAGTCACTCAGTTGTGTCCGACTCTTTGTGACCCCCATGAATCGCAGCACGCCAGGCTTCCCTGTCCATCACCAACTCCCGGAGTCTACCCAAACCCATGTCCAACGAGTCGGTGATACCATCTAGCCATCTCATCCTCTGTCGTCCCCTTCTCCTCCTGCCCCCAATCCTTCCCAGCATTAGGGTCTTTTCCATTGAGTCAACTCTTCGCATGAGGTGGCCAGAGTATTGGAGTTTCAGCTTCAACATCAGTCCTTCCAGTGAACACCCAGGACTGATCTCCTTTAGGATGGACTGGTTGGATCTCCTTGCAGTCCAAGGGACTCTCAAGAGTATTCTCCAACACCACAGTTCAAAAGCATCAATTCTTCGGTGCTCAGCTTTCTTCACTGTCCAGCACTCACATCCATACATGACTACTGGAAAAACCATAGCCTTGACTAGATGGACCTTTTTGGCAAAGTAATGTCTCTGCTTTTAAATATGCTATCTAGGTTGGCCATAACCTTCCTTCCAAGGAGTAAACGTCTTTTAATTTCATGGCTGCAATCACCATCTGCAGTGATTTTGGAGCCCCCCAAAATAAAGTCTGACACTGTTTCCACTGTTTCCCCATCTATTTCCCGTGAGGTGATGGGACTGGATGCCATGATCTTAGTTTTCTGAATGTTGAGCTTTAAGCCAACTTTTTCACTCTCCTCTTTCACTTTCATCACAAAGGCACACTAGAAATCCTAAATAGAAAAAGAAATCATTAATTTATTTTTGAAACTTATTCTTTTAAAAGTGAGATTTTAACATAAATTAGCTTAAAGCATTTGTTCAGTATAGCAAGCACCTATACATTAATGTAAAAAATTTCTTTCCCCTTATCCTGTTTTTATTCTTTCTTTATAGCATCTTCCAGTACCTAAAAATGTGTTATGTATTTTGATGAATACTTGTTCATTGCTCCCCACTGGAATGAGTTCCATGAGGGTGATGACTTGCTTTGCACGTATGGACTGGCTGTCATCAGGAACACAGATCAGCAAACTTTTTTTCTGTAGAGGGTCAGATAATAAATACCATAGCCTTTGCTGCCACTACTCAGCTCTGATTTGGCAGTATGAAAACAGACACAGAAAATACCTAAGGACTTAGGTGTGGCTGTGCTTTTATAAGACTTTATTTACAAACATAGATGGTGACCAGTAGGTCATAGTTGGTTAACCTCTGATCTAAAGCAGCTCTTGCCCTATAGTTGAAGCTCGTGTGGGCATGCTAAGTCGCTTCAGTCGTGTCTGACTCTTTGTGACCCTATGGACTATAGCCTGCCAGGTTCCTCAGTCCATGGGAGCCTCCAGGCAAGAATACTGGAGTGGGTTGCCATTTCCTTCTCCAGGGGATCTTCTCCACCCAGGGACTGAACCTGCGTCACCTGCAATTCCTGCCTTGTGGGCTGATTCTTAACCTTTGAATTACCAGAGAAGCCCTTGTTGAATGAAGCACAATAGCAATTTATTCATGAAATCATTGAGCTAAAAGAGTAAAAATTCATATTAAAATTAAAAAAATGTTAAGAGTTCTAATGCTTCTTCATGTATCTTTATCACCCTCTGGGCTAAAGCTCCTGCCTTGGAAGACATTTTTCTTCAGAATATTCTTTTCTGCAAAACTTTATTTATGTAGTGTTTGGCCTTGTAGACACCTGGTAAGGTCAGATCAGCTTCCTATTTGCCTTCAGTAAGTGTCCTTTCTCTTGTTTTCATGTCCTATCTTAAAGCCTGTCTTTTTATGAACACTCTTTTATTGATTTTTTTTCCTCTGACATTTCCACCTTCTAAGCTTGTACTGTTGCCCCAAGAATCATGTTCCTAGCTTAAATGATTTCTTGAGCATAGAATCTTGAACTTTGGAACTATTGTGTATACTCCTGTGATTCAGATAATTCAGAGAGAAGTTTTTCAGGGTTATGATTTAGGCTTTATTTTGCTTTTAAAAGGCTTGTTAAAGTTTTACTTTTCTGTTGAGGAAATAAAGAAAGGGTGTGGTTTAAAAGTTGATGGAAGTCCTTTAGTATCTTTAAATGTTTTTTAACTAAAAAAACTGAGTGGAAAATGAAATCTAAGGATTTTCCATATTGCTTTTCATTCCAGATTTTCAATTTTTAAAATAGATTTTACTTGGTCAGAAACTTAAAATTAAAAATTCTCATAGACATTGAGCCTGTGATTTGATATTCCCCTACTTACAAATTAATAAGCTAGTCTGTTACTGTTTCATGGATGCTGGCAGAAAACAGAATACTACCAGGTCAGAGCCAGGATTTCATTGCTTTTGGTCCTGGTGCAGCAAGCCGCAGGAGCTTCAACATATTTGTGTTGGGTCACTTTCCCAGGTGGCACTAGTGGTAAAGAACATGCCTGCCAATGCAGGAGACATAAGAGACTTGGGTTTGATCCCTGGGTTGGGAGGATCCCCTGGAGAAGGGCATGGCAACCGAATCCAGTATTCCTGCCTGGAGAATCCCATGAACAGAAGAGCCTGGCAGGCTACAGTCCATGGGGTCACAAAGAGTTGGACATGACTGAAGCAACTTAATAGTATGTACCTTGACCCCCAGTCTTATGGAAGTGACACGATACAGCTGATATGGCTAAGCACATAGTGGGTTTGCATCATGGCTGAGGAACACTAAGTTTGGCAAACCTACAGCTTTTATAGCAAGCAGTAAATGCAACTGCCCTTTGTCCAAGGGTGGAGGTTGCCTCATTTGTCAAGGTTGCTCATTGCAGACACAACCCTGAGAAGTGGACTGGGCAAAGAATCATCAGGACCTTGCATTCTGCTAAACCCAGCGTGACATTTAGGAGAACAACAGCCCAGTCTTTCCTAACATTACAGAGAATCATCGGAAGCAAGAAATTACATGAGACTGATTTGGATCAGCATAGACTGACTCTGGTTAGTTCCTAGAGTAGAAATGAAGATGAAGAGAGGCAGGTCTGTTAAGCTGTGCAAAATCTTAGGGGCTCACTGTAGTCTAAATGCTTATTTCCTGGAGATGATCCCCCTCAGGGGATGAATATTGGCCTGTTTCTTCTATTAACACCAGTTTAAACCACTGTTACCTAATTAAAGAGATGATTTCTGATTAAATAAAAAATTATCTAGCAAGTGAACACTTGAACTTTCATAGTTAAGTTCTCTACCTTTCTTATTTTCATGGCTATTTAATCCCTAAATTCCAAATCTTGCTTACTAAAAAATATAAAAAAAAAAAAACCACTTCTTTCATTTTGTTGAAATGTCATCAGTATGAAGCTCCCATCAGACTTTCTCATAAAAGTAAAAGGAGGAGCCTACAACACTGGTAATTATTATAGAGTTTTTAAACCTAAGGTGTGCGGAAATCGTTATGGAGCTAGTAAACTGGATTTTCTAGTATTACTAATCCTATCATATATCCACTGCCATTGCTTCATCTGAAACTCAGCTTGGTTTACTACAAGTTGAAACATGAGGGCAAGCTTGTTGTGCTTTTGGTCCTTTCCAGACATTATGAGTATAAAACATATGAAAAAGGAAAATGAAAACTTCTTTCTACATTCTCTTTTTTTATAAAAGGAAGAAAACAACTCTGAATAACATAAAATTAAGATAGAACTATTTGGTAATCTGTGCTTAAGTGTTACGACCAGCCAAGAGTTATTTTGGACATAAACATTTATTATTATTTTTCATATTGTTTGAATAGAAAGGGTAAAACTAGTGAGGAAAACATAATTAAAGTATGCTTGAATTTTGAAATCCTGAGTAGGTGTCAAAAATAAAATTTCATTTTTGATCATTTAAAATTTTGGATGACTAGCAGAACTCAGTACTATATTAGTATTAAAGAGCTAATATTATTAAGCCATGTTTACATATCCTTTTCCATATAAACCTGAATTTGGTATGAAGTTGGTCCTCAGAATACTAATGATAGACTTACAGAGTTAGTCTAATGGGATACATGGTGTTCCATTTCACACTGGCCACGACAGTCTTTCATGTAATTTTATAATTTTAATAAATATCATTGGGCCCTTGCAGTATGAAAAGGATGGCTTTTTTTCTATCAAGTTTACAATCAGGAGTGAGAACACACACAGACACACACACACACATATATGTGTGTGTGTGTGTATGTATAATAGAAGGCATATACAAATTATAAATGCAGGTAATAAAGAACTATAGGAATTCAGAAGTTCAAGAAATTTATGTGATTCACTGCATTGATAGACTGAAAGAGAAATGTGATTATTTTGATAAATGCAAAATAAAAAGAAAACATTTGATAAAATTCAATACAGTGTGGTTGAAAGACTTCTTGAACCTCAAAGTCTAAGTCACACTGTGATAAATTTGATACTTCAAAATTTACCATATACAGAATTACCAGGAAGCTGACAAAATGGGGAAGACTTTTGCAATGCCTAATACTAACATGCAGTTACTATCTAGACTGTAATGAACTCTTGCATATAAAAAAAAAAAAAAAAGAAATTCCAAAGTGTACAAATATGCAGTTCCCCAAAAAGGAAAACTGAAAGGCCAGTTGGGTATGTAGGGATGCTCAAATTAAAGTAATCAGAGAAATGAATATTAAAATAGTAGTGAAATGTCACTTCTTAGGTATCATCAAACTTTTTCTTAAAGGGTCATATAGTAAACATTTTAGGCTTGGCAGACCATACCACCACCTCTGTGACAATTACTCAACTCTGTCATTATAGCATGAAAGCAACCATAGACAATGCATAAATGAATGGGCATGGCTGTATTCCAATAAAACTTTATTTATAAAAACAGGCAGCTAGTCCACAAGTCATAGTTTGCCAACCCTTTCACTGCCAACAATTCCAAGTTTTTCCAAGTTTTTTCATGGATGTAGACAATTCCAAGTTTTTCATGGATGGAGAATTATTGAAACCTTTCTATGGTACAGGTAGGGGGATGTATTAATATGGCAACCAGGTGTTAACCTTGATATATTAAGTACTGTGTTTTATCAAGTAGTCTACAGTCCAGTCTTCCTCTGGACAAATATTTCACATTGTTTCACAGATTCACAGGAGACATAGCTGGGCCTGTTTATTGCAGCGCTGTTTGTGGTGGTGAGAATGGGAGGCTGTCAATTATAGGCGCAGAGGGCGGCTATAATGTGATGCATCTACTACATGGGGAGCCGAGCAGAAGCTCTGTACCATAGGCTGGATGAGCAGACAGTTATAGACATAGAGCTTAAGTACGGTTCTGAGTTGAAAAGGTAAAAATGGAAGGAAATACAAAGCGAAGCTCCATTTATGTAAATGAAAATTGGCGTACATGGCACAAAAACACAATACAGAATTTCAGAGCACGCACAAACAAAAGTATGTTTAAATGCGTCAGAACGGTTCCTATGGAAAAGGAAAGTGGGAAGTAAGGATCAAAGGAAACAGAACGTATGAGAGAGGTCTGGTTTTAGACCCACGATGACAGGGTGCCATGAACTCTGTAGAATATTAAACTTTGTAATGGAGAGAAAAAGGATGTGAAATGTGGAAGAGGAGTCATTTCTTTTCCAGGATCTTCCCTGTGTGAACTGATGCCTTTGGAAACCTTTCCTGGCTCAGCTTCTGGTTCTGGGGTGCAAAGCCTGCTCTTACACAACTGGCTCCTTTTTGCTAATCCAAGTTCAAGGGCCTTCGTCTGAGGACCTGATTTTGGCACTTTGCCTGTGTCACCTTTGCACGTGACATTTGCCTTCACCCGGAATACCGTGTGTAGTTTCTGCTCACTCAATTCCACAGCTGCAGATCAGCCTCAGGCAGTCCCACTCCAACAGTCAGCCTGAGACTAGACTCATGAGAGGGTCGATTTAGGGTTTTATAAACAAAAATAAATTTTTTTTTTTTAATAATGCAAGCTGCAAAGAGATGTCCCCAGCTTCTCCCCTGCTGTGTCAGTCCACGAGTGGCCATGTATTCATGTTTTATATAAGACACATGAATGAATAAAGGATACAAGATGTAAGATACTTAGAAGTTTACTTTAAAATTTAAATCATTACAATATGCAAACTTTTCTAAGTAAAAAGTTGAAATTTGTGTGTATGTAAAATTCAGTGTTGTTTGAAGTAAAAATAGTCTCATCCTTGTCATTCCACATACTTTCTATCTGTTGTTTCTGTGTGTGTGTTTATGTGCGCGCATGCACGTGCTTAGTTACTCAGTCCTGTCTGACTCTTTGCGACCCCGTGGACTATAGCCCGACCCCGCCAGGCTCCTCTGTCCTCGGAATTTCCCAGGTACGAATACTGGAGTGGTTGCCATTTCCTACTCCAGGGCATCTTCCCGATCCTGGGATTGAACACTTGTCTCTCCCATCTCTTGCACTGGCAGGTGGATTCTTTACCACTGTCCCCACCTGGGAAGCCCTATATAGATAGGTACACACACACATGTGCTGTGCTGTGCTTAGTCACTCAGTCATGTTCGACTCTTTGTGACTCCATGGGCTATAGCCCGCCAGGCTCCTCTGTCCTTGAGTTTTCTCCAGGCAAGAATACTGAAGTGGGTTACCATGCCCTCCTTCAGGGTATATTCCCAACCCAGGGATCAAACCCAGGTCTCCTGTATTGCAAGCAGATTCTTTACCATCTGAGCCACCAGGGAAGCCCAAGAATACTGGAGTAGGTACCTATCCCGTCTTCAGGGAATCTTCCCGACCCAGGAATCAAACCGGAGTCTCCTGCATTGCAGGTCGATTCTTTACCAGCTGAGCTACTGTGGAAGCCCATATATACATATATATTTATGTTTGTATGTCTAAATAATTAGGCAAAATGCTTCCTAAGAGTAGAAAAGAAAAATTGGATTTCTTAGATGTTTTAAGTATTAACCTGTTTGAAAGCAGATACTTTTTGGTTACTTTCTTCTTCTCCCTGCTTGATCATTGTGTATCCTGATGCAGGATAGCCTAATATTTGACAGTACAGATTGATAAATATAGAAGATGAATGGTGCTTTCTTTAATGTAGGATCTTCATTTTCATAAAAGAGCTTAGCATAATATTTTAAAAAACACAAGAATTCATTCCTACAAGAATCTGATTTTGTTAAATTACATTGAATTTCCTGTGTATACACATACATATATATTAAAAATTAAGTAGCGATTTTTCTCAAATGCTTCTTAAATAAGGTATACTTTGTAGGCAAGCACAAATACTTCTTCATCTTAAAGAATATTTGTTCTTGAGATTGCTCACTATTGGAGTGAACAACTGAGTAACCTCAGCTTATGTTCATATTTCCTGTTGGTTGCAGTAAAACAAACGGTCCAAGAAAGCAAAGAGCATAAGGATATGACTTTTTCATGATCTTACAGAAATTGTTTAGTTGCAGTCTGTGTAATCTTTTTCAACCACTAGAGCCATTCACTATATTTTAGTTCCCCCATGTCCCAACCTTAAATCTCCTCCTGCCCTGATGTCTGTCAGTAAGTATCATGGGGTACCTGGACCAGCTGGTGGTCAGATGGCATAGCTGAAATTTGCATAGATTTGTCTCCATCACATAATCTTTGTTTAGCAGTCTTATCTTGACCGTGGTACTATGATCAGCAGACATCTCCTCTCTTAATGTCAGTTCATGATCACAGTCAAAGCTTTGAGTTCCTTGCTTTTTGTGAGTCTGCTCTGCAGAAATCTCTCCTTCATTAACTGCTTGATTTTTCCTGGCCTTCTGATTGTGTCAGCAATTACTGACTTTTATGGTGAGTGCAAGGGAAAGCTTGATTTCTCTGGATGGGGTAGCTGGATGCTGATTCATTTTTATTTTTTCCTTTCTCTTATACAATAACCATTCCTCCTTGTGACAAAAGTGATCTGACTGCCTGCAATTGTCAGTTTACTCAAACTGTGCAGATGGTTGAAAGGATGCAGAAGCATAGTTGTGTTAGGGGAATAGCTCAGATTCTGCCATCAGTGTACTTTCAAATGGTCTTTAAAAATTAATTTATAATATTGATCAGAAGAAAATGTACTTGACAACTTGGTCTCTAGGAGAACATGTTTTATAAACATAAGCAAACATACATCCTAAGTAACATAAACCAGCTTGAATCTAGTATATCAAGAAAAATTACTATTGGATTTATGATATCTTAGGAGGATTTCTTATAAAAGAGGATTTTCCTTTTCCAATCTTTCAGAAACATAATCCTCTAGATTTAAAGGGTTCACTGCTGCTTCAAAGAGGGTCTGAGCTCTTAAAGGTCTCTTGGGCAGCTAGAATGCTGAAGGCTCTGAGTGGGTATGTGAATCAGAACGATGTTATTTTTTCCTTTTAGTTTCAGTGCTGTGGTAAAAGCTTTGCTTACATGAATCCAAAGGGAGTCAGAAATTGGAGATGAACCCTATTTTAGTAAAGAAAACTAATTAAGGACAAGAGCTGTTAGCTTGTTTCCTTACCATGTAAGGCAAGAACCAAGTACAGTATTAGGTAAGTACCCTTAAGGCACTTCAGTGTTTGATGATTGACTAAAAATAGCAGAGAACTTTGCTACCACTGGAAAGTAGAGCCAGATTATAGGCACTCACTTTAGGAGACTGGCATCTTTTGATGGGAGAAACTCAGCAGCATCAGCAGGTCTCCCTGTGTAGCTGTGTAACTTAGCAGGATCACCCATTGCAAAACTTCTGCTGTAACTCAGATATGCAGAAACAGTGTAGTCCTTTGTTTTGTCTATAAACAATATGATTTAAAGTTTAATGTAATCTGATAATTGAAGCAATCCTTCTGGATAATGTCCAGTGTTTTCTTGGTGCAGTGGTAAAGTAATCCACATGCCAATGCAGAGATGCAGGAGGTGTGAGTTCTATCCCCAGATCAGGAAGATTCCCTGGAGTAGGAAATGGCAACCCACCCCAGTATCCTTGCCTGGAAAACTCCATGGGCAGAGGATCCTGGCGGGTCCTGGGGTCTCAGAGAGTTGGACACAACTGAGCAACTGAGCAGGCATGCAGTCTTTCTTGGATATGAATGTTTACTCTATTGGAGAATTTCAGTATGCATCTGTGAGGGAAGGGATATGGGTATGCAGTATGAGTAGGCAGAGGAATTGGAGCCCATGGGTGAGATGTTTTGGTCTCCTTTGGTGTCTGGGGCAGTGTCTCTATTTACTTGGGTTCTTTTCCCTGCAGGCATTTGCAGATAAAATCTGAGGCTAATATAACCACTTATTTGGTCTCTTTCAAGTTGGCTTCCACTGTCTGTAGGTCTGATTATCTGGTATGTCCTACAACCCACTGGTCCTCCCTTCTCTTATTCATTCCAGAGTCTCCAGGAGGCCCTTTGCTGCGCTACTCTTTCTTCTCTGAATCATGCACACAGAGAGAGGCATCTGGAGAAAGTGATCTTCAAGCTGTCTGATCACAGAGCCCCTCCATGATTTTTCTGATGGGTCTTGCTCAAGGTTAGGAAGTGGCAGCTCCGCCCACCACATTATCCTCTTTTTTTTTTATTGGGGGCCATGACTACTCTACTTTTCTCCTTTGTTTCTCCTTCCTTCCTCATAATGTTCAGGAACAGAATTAGAGTGATCAACCATCCCAGTTTGCTTGGGATTGAGGGGTTTCCTAGATGTAGGATTTTTAGGGTTCAAAGCTGGAAAGTTCCCAGCAAATGGGGAGGCAGAGGAATTGGAGCCCATGGGTGAGATGTCTTTGGTTTTACCTATGGTCACCCTTCTTTTCAACTCCAATCTATTGAGTGATTCTTCATAGTAAATAGGGGTATTTTCTCTGCACATAAAACTCTGTAATCCAAACTCTTTATCCCTTGCTATTGATACTGTGATGAGGGAGATAAAGGAATATAGCAAATTCCTTTTTCAAGACTTCTTTTAGAATTCTATTTATAAAGGTTCAATGCTTGGTACAGAATCTCACTCTTGAAGAATTCTCGGTCCTCATCCCAGAAGGATATCTGGAGCCAACTCTAGTGAAGATCACACTTTTAGAAAAATTAAATGAGAAAAGCATGAAAACCACTACCAGCATTATATGACAACTCTTCTTTTAAGATTAGAATAAACCTATCTTATTTAATTGAAGCAGTGGCTTTCAAAGCAAATTTATATGGTAAAAATTTTAGTGGCACTTTCTCAAGGGGTTGGTTCAGCTTTCACTAGGCAATATGTGTATACATTTTTAGTACACATGTATAGATACTTATATATATATAGATACATGCATGTATTTATACCTAAAAGTAAACAAAAAACTTTATTAAAAGTAAGCACACATTCTCAAAATATTCCTTAAAAAGTGAAAAAGAAAAGTGCTAGTTGCTCAGTCACGTCTGACTTTGTGACCCCATGGACTGTAGCTCACCAGGCTCTTATGTCCATGGAATTTTCCAGGCAGGAATACTAGAGTAGGTTGCCATTCCCTTCTCCAGGGGATCTTCCTGACTCAGGGATCGAATTGTCTGAGCCACCAGGGAAGCCTGAAGGGCACATAATAGGCTTTCCAGAATAATACATTTCTTCATAGATATTTTATGCATATTAACTTTTCTGGCTAGAACTTGCAACATCTGTCATCTCATTCATAAACCTTCACATTTTACATCACTGCATGTGAACAAAGACTGTTTCTGGTTTATTTTTTTAATCCCAAGTGTATTTTTATGGGTCTCAGTCCATGGGTGATAGTCAATAAATACTTTTTGAATGAGTGACTAAATTCTGAGGTTATTAGTAGCACTCACCTGTAAGAATCAGGATTTTTTTTTTCAGTACCATGTGTACAAAGCAAAACAGAAATAAATGGAAAAATAAGGCTGATACTAACACTGGAACAAGTCTGTAATGGCTCTTTGAAAAAACATTTCTATTTTGTTCACTTTTTTATCCTCAGTGTATAGAATAGTTTCCATCCCTTAGCTAGGTTTCAATATATATTGTTGAGTTAGTTAAACAAATGTCCATTCATTGTAAATATTAATAGTCATCTCTGGTAGAGAGGATAGTGGTCCCCCAAAGATGTTCACCTTGTAAATCCTGGAGCTGAGAATGTTACCTTTCGTGACCAAGGGAATTAAAATGGCGGATGGAATTAAGGTTGCTCACTAATCATCCGACCTTAAAATAGGGAGATGCTTCTGGATTATTCAGATGGGTCCAGTGTAATCAGGAGTGTCCTTAAATGTGAAAGAGAAATGAGTGATGTGTGTGAGAAAGAAAGAAGAAAGCTTTTGCTGATTTGTAAGATGGAAAAGCGTGTGAAGACAGGCAGTCTCTAGAAGCTGAAAAAGGCAAGAAAATGTATTCTCCCCTGGAGCCTCTAGAAGGACTGCAGCCCTGCTGACACCTTGCCTTCAGCCCAGGGGGGCCTATTTTGGATTTCTGACCTTCACAACTGTAGTATAATGAACTTGTGTTGCTTTCGGCCACTGAGTTTGTGGTAATTTGTTATAGCAACAGTGGGAAAGTAATATATCAAAGGAATAACTGTATCATTGTTCTCATTGTCATTATGATAAACATTGTAAGATAGAACTGATTAAAAGCACTTACGCTAGTAAAATAACATCATTTTGTGCCTTGATTAGATTTTGTTTAATAAAGAATTATTATTTTTTTTAGGTTAGAAGTATGATTTCATTCCTTATTGTTGTTCAGTCGCCAAGTTGTATCCAACTGTTTGTGACCACATGGACTGCAGCACATCAGGCTCACCTGTCACGTCATTTGTAATTCACTGCTATTATTTTTTTTTTCTCTTTTTCACTAAACTTTTTATTTTGTATTTGAGTATAGCTAATTAACAATATTGTAATAGTTTTAGGTGGACAGCAAAGGGACTTAGCCATACATATACATGTATCCATTCTCTCCCAAACTCCCCTCGCATCCAGGCTGCCACATAACACAGAGCAGAGTTCCCTGCACTGGAGGGTAGGTCATTGTTGCTTATCCATTTTAAGTATAGCAGTGTGCACATGTCCATCCCAAACTCCATAAATATCCCTCCCCTCATTCTTCCTCTGGGAACCATAAGTTCATTCTCTGTCATTTTTATACAAAATAGGCTCAATAGAACTAGCTTTTGAAGACATTGTTTTATTTAGCCTTATAAGCAACTTGGATATTCTAAAAATAGCTTTTATAAAATCCTTTTCTCATTAGAAAACTGGCTACCAGAATAATGTTCATTGTTGAATATCTTGTCAATCAAAAATAAAACTTTCTGCAGCTACAAAATCTCTCCTGTCCACATACAGGCACTGTTAATATTTTTGTATTTATCCATCTAGCTATTTTGAAATGTTTACAAAGGTGTTTTGTTGTAAAATCACTCACATGTGTGATTTTACCTGATGTTTTTCTTCAACACTGCATAAGTTATTTTTTCCATAATATTAAACATTTCTCTGTGATGTACCTTTAACAAAAATTATGTATTTTCAATTGGAGGATAATTACAGTATTGTATTGTAATACACAACATGCCATACATCAACATGAATCAACCAGAGGTTCTGTGATGTACTTTTAATGCCTGCATAGTATTTCTTTACATAGAAATAGCATAACCTTATTTTAAAATACTTAGTTTTTTTGGTGAAAATTTCTTGTCTTACATGCTTGCTATGCACAAATTCTGTTAAACTAGAATATAAAATATGCTATTTTACATTCACCAAATATTCTAAAGTGGGTTAATATACATATACAACATATGTTTATGTGTATGTATGTATACCTATATTATTTATATCTACTTAATCTCAGTATAGGGCTTCCCTGATAGCTCAGCTGGTAAAGAATCCGCCTGCAATGCAGGAGACCCTCGTTCAATCCCCCGGTGGGAAGATCCCCTGGAGAAGGGGATGGCAACCCACTCCAGAATTTTTGCTTGGAGAATCTCCATACCACTCCAGTACTCTTGCCTGGAAAATCCCATGGACGGAGGAGCCTGGTAGGCTGCAGTCCATGAGGTCGCTAGGAGTCGGACACGACTGAGCGACTTCACTTTGACTTTTCACTTTCATGCACTGGAGAAGGAAATGGCAACCCACTCCAGTATTCTTGCCTGAAGAATCCCAGGGACAGCGGAGCATGGTGGGCTTCCGTCTATGGTGTTGCACAGAGTCAGACACGACTGAAGCGACTTAGCAGCAGCATTATACAAACAAGTCTTATTCACATCTTAATTGTTTTATTATAAATTTAGAAAAGTGAGACTTACATATAAAATGGATATCTGCATTTCATGCCCTTGGATATATACTTGGAAAATTCTCCCTAGAAACTTGCACTGATTTGCACTCTGTTTGCTTAGGAATGAACACACAAATTCATTTTTATTTACTTCACTAGTTTCAGTGTAATTGTTTTAATTTGCTTTACTGTCAATATTATTAAATAATATTAGTTATATTAATAAAAATATTCATTTTATATCTTGATAGCTGGAAACTTATTCATTAGAGCTCTTTACATACTATATATATTAATATTTTTCTTATTTATTATGGATCTGTGATTTGCCTTTCAATTTTGATTTTTTTATTAAAGTATAATTGTTTTTGTTTTTTTCTGAACAAAACTTTCGAATCTTATGTAACCAAATATATCAATCTAGATTTTAAAGATCATTTCTTGGTAATTTTAAGCAGAAAGATATTTCTATCTTGTACAATGCAAATATTCATCAATTTTTATTACTGATGTTTTATGTTTAATTTTTTATTCATAACTCATCAAATTTTTTTGTATCTGAAATTAACTGAGGATCTAGTTTATTTTTCCAAAATAATAATTGTGCATTCATGAATTTATCTGTTCAGATTTGCAGTGCCACTTTTATACTATGTCATATAATAATTTCCTTTATATAAGCACTAGGATCTTATTCTTATTAAGCTTTTTATTCTGTTTCATTGGTGTATCTTTTCCTGAGATAGTTTTCTTATGGTGTGTGTGCTCAGCTAAGTCATGTCTGTATGTGACCCCATGGACTGTAGTCCGCCAGGCTCATTGTTCGTGGAGTTTTCCAGGCAAGAATACTGGAGTGAGTTGCCACTTCCTACTCCAGGGGAAGTTCCCTACCAAGGGATTGAACCCACATCTCCTGTGTCTCCTGCATTGGCAGGTGGATTCTTTACCACTGAGCCACCTGGGAAGCCTTTTCTTATTGTACTCACATATTATTTTAAAAATGTTTATAGACTTTTACTACAAACAATAAATGCTGGAGAGGATGTGGAGAAAAGGGAGCCCTCTTACACTGTTGGTGGGAATGCAAACTAGTACAGCCACTGTGGAGAACAGTGTGGAGATTCCTTAAAAAACTGGAAATAGAACTGCCATATGACCCAGCAATCCCACTGCTGGGCATACACACTGAGGAAACCAGAATTGAAAGAGACACATGTACCCCAATATTCATCACAGCATTGTTTATGATAGACAGGACATGGAAGCAACCTAGATGTCCATCAGCAGATGAATGGATAAGAAAGCTGTGGTACATATACATAATGGAATATCACTCAGGCATTAAAAAAAATGCATTTGAATCACTTCTAATGAGGTGGATGAAACTGGAGCCTATTATACAGAGTGAAGTAAGCCAGAAAGAAAAACACCAATACAGTATACTAACACATATATATGGAATTTAGAAAGATGGTAATGATAACCCTATATGCAAGACAGCAAAAGAGACACAGATGTATAGAACAGTCTTTTAGACTCTGTGGGAGAAGGCGAGGGTGGGATGATTTGAGAGAATAGCATTGAAACATGTATATTATCATATGTGAAACAGGTCGCCAGTCCAGGTTCGATGCATGAGACAGGGTGCTCAGGGCTGGTGCACTGGGATGACCCTGAGGGATGGGATGGGAAGAGAGGTGGAAGGGGGGTTCAAGATGGGGAACACATGTATACCCATGGCTGATTCATGTCAATGTATGGCAAAAACCACTACAGTATTGTAAAGTAATTAGCCTTCAATTAAAATAAATAAATTAAAAAAAGAAAATTACTTAATGTATAATAATAATGTCTAATTTTAAAATTATGTAAATGTATAGTAATGTATGCTTTTAGTTTTATTATATTTGAATACGATATATGTTATATTCCTTTACAAAAATAAAAATGTTTATAGACTTTTAAAAAGAAGTATAGTTGGTCTGGTAGGGCTCAAAGTTAGACCTCTTAAAGGTTAGTATCTATTAAGTTATTCTTATTAGTTGTAGTTTTATAATTCTTTACATCTTGATTTTTTTCTGACCACTTGGTCATTGCTAGAGGATGTATGCTTTTGACATTTTTTTAAAAGCATTTGCTTTGTATACTTTAATGTTATGGTATCTGATATATAGCCATTCAGGACATATCATTTTTATTAATACAGAACAATCTTCTTTATGACATATGATACCTCTTCCTTGAATCTGACTTTTTTTGATATATTGTCATACTCTTTATGGCGCTACTTGAGGTATCTTTTACTTTCCTCTCACTTTTCATTTGCAGTGTATTTTTGTCTTAAATTGCTACTTGTGAGTAGCATTGTTTATTTTTTATACAATCACCATATTTGTCTTAAATAAGAGAGTCTAATTCTTGTGTGTATATTCTAAAGTAATATCTGTCTTTTCTACTTTGTTCTAAAACTAATTTCTAGCACCTTTTTTTGGTCTTTTTAAAAGTAGTTTGTACTATGTTACCAGTTAGTAAAACCATAAGTCAACACAGTGGCATATTATACAACCTTACAAATAAACACGAACACTACTAAGTTAGGCCATAGTGTGTTCTGGGCATAAACCTCATCTATGAGCTCATTAATTAAAAGGCTGGGTTTTGACAACCCAACATCTAGGTGTTGATGCAAGTTCTTTTTTCATTATCTCTACCCCAAGGGACAGTAAACCCACTTCTACTATGTCTTTTCCTGATATTTACCAATTCATTACACACTTAAGCTACCACTTATAATGTGTATTTTGAGCTGTCTTCTTCCTCTTTGGGGGTCTTGCTACATTAGAAACACTTCATCCCAGGATGTATCAGACCATTTTTAGTGTCTTATACTTCCTGACTTAACTGGTTTCTTGAAGGTATACCTAGAAATTTTAAGTGACATGAAAAGAACAGGTTTACAGCCCCTTTCTTTGGTTGTCTGAAATGTGAGTATAAGTGGGTACACAGAGCTAGTGGCAAATGCAGGTGTGAGGTTGGATTGTGTGTATGTGTGTGTGTGTCTGTGTATGTATTGAATAACAGCTTTCTTACTGCAAAATATGCATTAGAATCAGTTACTAACTGTGAGTCTCACTACAGCTTCCAAGGTCTTGAAGTAAAGTGAAGTGAAAGTCGCTCAGTTGTGTCCGACTCTATATGACTCCATGGACTATACATTTCATGGAATTCTCCAGACCAGAATACTGGAGTGGGTAGCCTTTTCCTTCTCCACAGGATCTTCCCAACCCAGGGATCGAACCCAGGTCTCCCTCATTTCAGGTGAATTCTTTATCAGCTGAGCCACAAGGGAATCCCATTGGGAAGCCACAAGGGAAGCCCATTCCAAGGTCTTAGGATTAGTAAATAAACTGAAGATTCCAGCAGCAGTCTTTAAAAAACTATTTAATGCATTAAAAAAAGCCTTTTTCTGAATCTTTAGAGACATTTTTCTGAATAATTCCTACCCAAATTTCATTGCAAACTTGGACTTGACCTTTCTTACTTCATCACTATACCTGCATGGCAGGAAGAGACATCTTTCCTTTCTTTCCTTCTCCAGTCTAGTCTGCCTTACACATGGCTGCTGACTTAATTTTCTTAATGTTTCTTATGGTTTTTATTCAGTGTATCCACCTGTTGGCACAGGAAGCTGCCACCATTTAGTTTCAACCTTCTTCACACTCCACTCTGCTGCTGTATCTGTCGTACTTTCTGTAGTCTAAGTCTTCCGGTTCTTTTGCCTCTGTGTCTTCACTCATGGTCCTCTTTCTACTGGAGAGCTGTTCTTCCCTTTCTCTTCTACTCGTAGGTGTGAAAATGCCTTTCTGCTCCTAGAGGCCAGTTTTAACAGAACGTCTCCCTGGGGAAGGTCCCGGCATCTCTGTTGGGCAGGAGCATTCTCACCTTCACTGTTTTCCACTCCTCTGTTCTTGAATGGTTCTTGCTTTTCTGTGTGTGTATTATCATCCCATTCAGTCATCTGTTCTCACTCACTGTCTCTTATTCCCATTAGGTCCTAGGACTGTTTTACAAAGAAGTAACTTGTTGAGTTGAAACTGGGACCCTTGAGAAGTTTGACCAGATGTGATCATTTGTTGCCACATGGTTTTAGTGGTCATTTAGCACCTCTGTGTGTCTGTATGATGCATGGAAGGTGAGAGTGAAGACAGAGCTCAGTCTTACTGCTCAAGGGCATGATTTCTGCTTTCTGGTCAGCTTCCATTAAAATGTTAAATGTATCTCTGCTTTTCACTTTATTAGCCTGTCTGGTAACTTTTCTACTTCTTAGAGTAGATTTTCTGGAATTCATCTCTTTCTTATTGTTTCACTTCCCACCCTGTTTTGAATTAGTAGCATCATTGCAACATCAGAACTTGTAAATCTTGTAAATTTTGGTCTAGTAAAGCTTATGGGTCCTTTATGATCTTATTATAAACATGGAAGAATTGAATAGTCTAGTCATTTAGTTTGAAACTTGACTTTTATGTGAAAAGTCAAAGTATTTGCCTAAGTAATGGCTTTAGGAATAATCTTTCCCTAATTTGATGTAAGTGGAGGCCCTGGAATGGAGATCTACACAAGGTTATCTCCAAATGAAGGAAGATGTCCTGTTGCTCATGGGGGGCCTCCTTCCATCCCTGTAGCTCCTGGTAAAGTCACCTCCACAGCAATTGAATAATTTCGTTTTCTCCTTTATACTCCCTTCGTGCAGTCTCTGAGGAGACTATTTATTCACAATTTTTTCCTTTTTGGAAACTTCTGCATGCTTTTTACTTTCCTTTGATGTCCAGATTACTTCCCATTTTCCTTTTTAGGTCCAGCCAAAGACTATTTTCACAGCATCTTAAAAGTTCTCAATTCCAATTTTCTGATTTAAAAAATGATAGAGCAAAAGCTTTGATGTGTAAATACTGCTGTTTTCCCCTTGGTACCATTCCAACCCTTCTGTGGGTTTTAGAACCTCCTTTCCTCTTAAGATTTGGGTGTTGGCATGTGTGTTTGATCAAAATTTAAACTGATATCGCCAAATAGTAGATCTATGGGAGTAAACAACGTTAATAATAATCATTTTCCTTATTGTTATTGGTGGAGGACTCAATTTCATTGTGCATGACTTTAGTATAAGGCTTGATAAGTTAGATTTTCTAATTAGCCTTCTCTTCAATGAATTCATTTCCTCTGAAGGGAAGTAAAGATTGAGGGAGAATGGTAACATTTGCTGTGGCAGGTAAGTTTTAAGTGCTTCCTACATGTTATCTTAGTCCATGCCATATGGCATTTTGAAGATAAGATGATGAAAGAAAAGGAGTCAGGACATTCCTTTTATAACTACTTCTGGCTGGAGAGAGTTTTATGAAAATGTAAAAGGGTAAAACTACATTGAGCCTGTATATTGTGTCAAGTAAAATTATTTTTCTCACTGTTGACTGTAACCTATTGAGATAGGCAAGACAGGTCTTTCAGAAACTCTTTGACCTTGTTTCTGCACTGTCTCTTTTACTTTGTTCATCAATATTCCCTAATAATATGAGGTCAGGGAGGTGAAATTTTACTCATCTGATGTCCACAATCCTTCTTTATTCTAGCAGTTATTGGCCCTTCTCTTTATATCGAGATGTGAGGTCAGAAATCTGGGCCACAATCCTGTCTGCCTCCGGAGTCAATCCTTTGAGTTAGTGTTTCTTAGTGTGAGTAGACAACTCCCATTAGACTCATCTGGGGGGTGTTGGTTGCATCTGTTCTGGGCCAACCCTGAGGTGAACTGGACTAGTATCTCTGGGGTGGTGGTCAGGAGTCTGTAGATTGTTAAAACAGACGTGTCATGAGTTTAGCTTCATCTTAATAAGAGGACAGTTATCTCCTTTCCTCTAGAATTAAGGGCAAAAGATGAATTCAGTTTAGACTTGTCTTGAAATCATGATAGGATTATATATTCAAGCTGTTTCCATGTATGGAAAAATTAGCTTCTATACTGTACTGTCTACCTTAAAAGGGAAGGGAAATGAAAACTAGTGTTAATTGAATGACTTCAGCATGCTAGTCTCTGGCTGGTCAGTGGACTGCCCTGGACAGTGACTCTGTGTTGACAGTCCCTAGATCAGGGATGTGTAGCTTCCTGTGTCTTATCTTGTCTGCTGTAGCCTTTGCCTGACCTTAGTTTTGGGACCCTGCCTAGCGTTAAGAAGCCGAGGTTGCCTGATTTTCTTAGTTTTATACATTCATGTTTTGTATGTCTTGAGACATGTATATAGGCACAGAGGGACTATGTGATAACAGATATATGTATCTTTTTTTTCCCATTATTTCACTTTCAATTTTTTTGACTTATTTTTTTGTATATAGTATGTGAATAGATTACTTATTATGTATCTGGAACATCTGTGTCATTCCAGTGGAAATTTAATCTATTTAAATTTAGTGTGTTTGCAGATTTATATCTCTGGCTTATTGTATAATCTCAACCATGCTCTTTTTCCTTAGCTGTGCTTTTTATTCTTTCAGGAAAATTCTTTCCTTCATTTTAGTGAAGTAATTATGTTTTCCACATACATATTTTCCCTTTTGTACTGTTCTAGAGGTTTGAGAGTGATTGATTTTGGTGTTTCTCCTTAAAACTTAAGCCTGCATCCTCAACTTAACAAAATATACCATACATCACCATCTTCATCCTCATCTCAGTAGTTCAAGAGCGTTTAGAATACTGACATTCCAAACTTCCTCCCCATCTTTCATGCTGTTTTTATTGAGTATTTTAACTACCTTATTTTCAAATATGAAATCGTTTCTCATTTCTTATACAGTTAACAGTTACATACTTCTGTCGACAGGCTTACCATTTCCTAGTGCTTCATTGTCTTCTGCATCCCACTTCCTTCTTCCAGGTTCAATTTCCTTCCTATCAAAGTTCAGCCTTTACTGTTTTCTCAAGAAGGTATTGGTGGCTGGTAAACTCTCAAGTTTTTCCTAATCATTCATTATTATAATCTCATTTATTTAAAAAAATATTTTTCTTGGAGTATGTTTGTGTGTCATGTCTGCCTCTTTGCAACCCCATGGACTCTATAGCTCACCAGGCTCCTCTGTCCAGGGAATTCTCCAGGCAAGATTACTGGAGTGGGTAGACATTCCCTTCTCCAGGGGATCTTCCCTACCCAGGGATCTAACCTGGGTCTCCCGCATTGCAGGCAGATGCTTTACCACCTGAGCCACCAGGGATCTATTGAAGTATAGTTGATATACAATGCTGTGTTAGTTTCACATGTATAGTAAAGTGAGTCAGTTTTACATATACGTATATCCACTCATTTTAGGTTCTTTTCCCATGTAGGTTATTAGAGAGCATTGAGTAGAGTTCCCCATGCTGTACTGTAGGTCCTTATTAGTTATCTGTTTTATATGTAGTAGTGTGTGTATGTCAGTCCCAATCTCCCAACTTATCCCTTCCCTTTCCTTATGGAAAGTTTCTTTTCTATGTCTGCCTTATTTCTGTTTTGTAAATAAGTCTATTTGTACCATTTTTTTTAGATTCTACCTATAAGCAATATCGTATGATATTTGTTTTTCTCTAACTTACTCAGTACAGCAATCTCTAGGTTGATTCATGTTGATGCAGATGGCATTATTTAGTTCTTTTCTGTAGCTGAGTAATATTCCATTGTATTTGTGTGCCACATCTTCCGTATCCATTCCTGTATTGGTGGACATTTAAGTTCCTTCCGTGTCCTGGCTGTAGTAAATAGTGCTGCAGTGAACATCAGGTGCATTTATCTTTTTGAATTGTGATTTTCTCTGGATATATGCCCAGAAGTGGGATTGCTGGATTATGTGGTAGTTCTATATTTTGTTCTTTGAGCACCCTCCATACTGTTCTCCATAGTGGCTGTACCAATTTACGTTTCCACCATGAGTGTTGGTTGGTTCCCTTTTCTCCACATCCTCTCTAGCATTTATTGTTTGTAGATTTTTTGATACTGGCCATTCTGACCAGTGTGAGGTGATACTTCCTTGTAGTTTTAATTTACATTCCTCTAATTATTAGTGATACTGAGTATCTTTTTGTCTCATTCTTGAATTATAATTTATCTGGGTAAAGAAATTTAAACAGGCATTTTTGTGACCTGACGTAGCCCACTAGGCTCCTCTGTTCTTGGAATTTTCCAGGCAAGAATACTGGAGTGCATTGCCATTTCCTTCTCCAGGGAAATACACGTTTAAATTCACCTTTTTCCTGATCATACATTATATCTTATATTAATTACATGCCATAATATCTGTGCTAAAATATTTCCTTAAAACCTTTACTCAGAGATTTAATTCTTTTGATGATGGAATTTAATTCACAACGGGACAATTCTTGGATATTCTGAGCCCCAAGTACCCCTTTAGTCCTAGGGCGGAGAAAAGCTCATGTGAAAGAAAAGTTAGTGTTAAAACACTTTGTCATTCACAGTTTTACAGGCAACAGATGGTTCACTTAAGTGGAAAAATGAAGGAAATTTGATGAAGGTACTAATTGAAAAGTTGGGGACAGGAAAATCATAGTCACAGTAGAGCACTCTAGGGTTAGCAGAGCAGAGAGTAGTTCTAGCCCTAGGCTTGGAGAAAATGTGGAATCCTGGAGAAAGCTGTACCCATAGCTCCAGCCGCAGGAGGTGATGGCCCAACAGCAGCTGGGGTCAGAGAAGAGAAGGGTGCCCACAGTGACCAGTGCCTGGCAGGCAGGACAGAAGACAGTAGTTGTGGAGGAAGTAACAATTATCCTGACCTCTCTCCTCCCTTCTCATCTCCGGATGGTGAGATACTGTTTCTAAGAATTTGTGTATTTTATCTATCTATCTATTTAAATTATTGGCACACTATCATTTACAATAAAAATTTTTCGTTTAACCTTCTAGCATCTTTCTAATGTCCTACTTTGACTTCTAATATTATTTGTATCTTTTCTTTTTTTTCTGAAGGAGTCTTGTTCTCAATTCTCAATATGACTGCATAACTCGCTAATTCAACCTTTCAAATAGGATCTAAATATTTAGGATGGTTAATTTCCCTGACAGTTTCCTTACCTACATCTCAAATGTTTCAGTATGTAGAATTTTATCATTCAGTTCTGAATGTTTTCTAAATATCTTCATTTGCTTGGCCTGCCAAATATCATAGACTGAGAGGGTTAAACTAAACTTTCCTGACAGAAATTTACTTTGTCATAGTGTGGAGACTGAAAGTCTGAGTTAAGCTTGTCAGCATGGTCACTTTCTGGTGAGGACTTCTTTCCTGTCTACCACCTCAGAGCTGTGTTCTCACCTGGCAGAGAAAGAAGGACAAGTTCCCTTCTTCAGTTCAGTTCAGTTCAGTCGCTCAGTTGAGTCCGACTCTTTGTGACCCCATGAACCGCAGCACGCCAGGCCTCCCTGTCCATCACCAACTCCTGAGTCCACCCAAACCCATGTCCATCGAGTCAGTGATGACATCCAGCCATCTCATCCTCTGTCGTCCCTTTCTCCTCCTACCCTCAATCTTTCCCAGCGTCAGGGTCTTTTCTAAGAAGTCAGCTCTTCTCATCAGGTGGCCAAAGTACTGGAGTTTCAGCTTCAACATCAGGCCTTCCAATGAACGCCCAGGACTGATCTCCTTTAGGATGGATTGGTTGGATCTCCTTGCAGTCCAAGGGACTCTCAAGAGTCTTCTCCAACACCACAGTTCAAAAGCATCCATTCTTCGGCACTCAGCTTTCTTTACAGTCCAACTCTCACATCCATACATGACCACTGGAAAAACCATAGCCTTGACTAGAAGGGCCCTAATTCTGTCACAAGAGCCATTCCTTCATGACCTCTTCTAAACTTCATTCTTCTCCAGAGGCCCTGGTCTCCCAATCATGCCACATTGTGGGTTAGGACTTCAACATGTGAATTCTGGGGGATATAGTTCAGTCCATATCATTATCCTTACAAGTTTTCCTTTGAACCATGAGTTAGAAGTGAATGTCTCACTTTGTAAACATATATACTTCATTAATTTTTTGTTAGTGACATCACAAAATTGCCTTGATGCCGGAGAATGCTTGATACTACTTTAAAAATTGTTGACTTTAAAAAATTGAATATTTCAACTATTTTTGGCAATATTTTATGTGTGATGGTGTTGTTTAGTTGCTCAGTTGTGTCCGACTCTTTTGTGACCCCATTATCTGTAGCTCACCAGGCTCCACTGTCCATGGAATTTTCCAGGCAAGAATACTGGAGTGGGTTGCCATTTCTTTCTCCATGCAATCTTCCCAACCTAGGGATCTTCCTAACCCCACTTATCCTTCACTGGCAGGTGAATTCTTTACTGCTGAGCCACCAGGGAAGACCTATTTTATGTGTATGCACTTGAAATATATTTTATTAGAAAACAGTCTATTTTACATTGCACTGATACATAAATATATAGCTGTATATTTATATGCTTATACATTTTATAAAGTTATAAATTAAGTTGATATTTTGTTTTATATCTTTCCTTTTTTGGTTTGTTTAATTCATCATTGCTGAGCAGTATATGTTTGTCTCTCATTATAAGGATAATGTGTCTGTGTTTTTCTGTTGTGGTTCTGTCAACTTTTGCCTTCTATATTTCATAATGTGTTGTTGTCAGCAGCCGCCCCTGACCTCCGGCCCAGGGTAGCTCCTCTTGGCTAGTGTGCCGCCGCAGCCGCCGTGCTCAGCGATCAATGCAAAGAAATAGAGGAAAACAATAGAATTGGAAAGACCAGAGATCTTTTCAAGAAAATTAGAGATACCAAGGGAACATTTCATGCAAAGATAGGCTCAATAAAGGATAGAAATTGTAGGGACCTAACAGAAGCAGAAGATATTAAGAAGAGGTGGCAAGAATACACAGAAGAATTGTACAAAAAAGATCTTCACGACCCAGACAATCATGATGGTGTGATCACTCACCTAGAGCCAGACATCCTGGAATGTGAAGTCAAGTGGGCCCTAGAAAGCATCACTACGAACAAAGCTAGTGGAGGTGATGGAATTCCAGTTGAGCTATTTCAAATCCTAAAAGATGATGCTGTGAAAGTGCTGTACTCAATATGCCAGCAAATATGGAAAACTCAGCAGTGGCCACAGGACTGGAAAAGGTCAGTTTTCATTCCAATCCCAAAGAAAGGCAATGCCAAATAATGCTCAAACTACCGCACAATTGCACTCATCTCACACACTAGTAAAGTAATGCTTAAAATTCTCCAAGCCAGGCTTTAGCAATACGTGAACTGTGAACTTCCAGATGTTCAAGCTAGTTTTAGGAAAGGCAGAGGAACCAGAGATCAATTGCCAATATCTGCTGGATCATCGAAAAAGCAAGAGAGTACCAGAAAAACATCTATTTCTGCTTCATTGACTATGCCAAAGCCTTTGACTGTGTGGATCATAATAAACTGTGGAAAATTCTGAAAGAGATGGGATACCAGACCACCTGACCTGCCTCTTGAGAAACCTGTATGCAGGTCAGGAAGCAACAGTTAGAAGTAGACATGGAACAACAGACTGGTTCCAAATAGGAAAAGGAGTACGTCAAGGCTGTATGTTGTCATCCTGCTTATTTAACTTATATGCAGAGTACATCAAGAGAAACGCTGGGCTGGAGGAAGCAGCCAACAAAGGTCTGTCTAGTCATGGCTATGGTTTTTCCAGTGGTCATGTATGGATGTGAGAGTTGGACTATAAAGAAAGCTGAGTGCCGAAGAATTGATGCTTTTGAACTGTGGTGTTGAGCGAGTCCCTGCACTGAAGTCCTGGGTGTTCTGAAACTGAATGTATTACTGAAGAGCTGACTCTTACTGGGAAAGATTTATATTTATCAGATTGTACATTTTATTGGTTATTTCAGCAGCTATCACTATACATATATATTTTATATCTTATTATGGTTATTTATTTTAAGTACATTTGTATATAAATCAACTTTTTTGGTTAACATTTCAAGTCTTTTTCCATTCTGAAATAGAATAGTTTATTTGTCCTTCCAATTTTTTTCTCTCCTTTTTTTTTGCCATCTTAAGATAACTTTTTCTCATTCTATTTCTCCACAATCAGAATATTAATTTATCTACTCTTTTCCTATTCCTATAATATTTACCCTAAAATCAGTACACAACCATGCCCTCAAATAAAGGCCTACACACACACATATATATAACACTTTAATTCAGATCTTTCTGCTCTGATGTATATTCTATTTTGGTCTATTTTAATTTTTTTCTAGTTTTTGTTTTTAATCCTACTTATCAGGGATTGCCACTATTGTATTATCCAGACAATTTGTTGTGTAGATTTATCCACATACTTACCAATTCCTTGTCTCTTCACTCATGTTACTTCTCAGATCCCATATATAAGCTTTATGTTCCATGTCTTTAATCTGCCTGTGAGATGTCTTCTAGGTACAGTCTACTGGTAATCAACCTTTCAGGGCTGTGAGCTGAAGGCCACTGCTTCTACTTAGATCCGCCTTGCATCTGATAAGATTTTGTTTTCTTGGTTAGTTAAACTGAAATTTTAATTCTAAGCTTTTCATGTGTTTGTGTGCTCATATATATTTTCTTTTTGTCAAACAGCTCCTCAAAATTTTCATAATGCAGTTCCCCTAAATGAACAATAGTGATGAGTTGACATCAACTTACCAAAAAATCCCTTTACATTAAATATTTCTCAATTAAAAGTTTATCACCATTGTCCTTTTTTTCTTAATTTCCTGAAAGTATTTTTATTATGATATAATTACAAAATCTGCACCTAGGTAATATCTGAAGTGGTTTGATTAGCTGTCATAGCTTGTATGAAAATACTAAATAACTTCAAAATAAGTAGATTTTTAAAAATGTATATTTAGGTAGAAGTTATTTTGGCTCTTTGATACCTATGAGAGAGAAGCTTTCAAAATAAAATGCTTTGAATGTGTTTTCATGCACTGTTAAAAATGATTAAATAATGTTCATTGACACTGAATAGATAAAGAAGCTATGGTACATATATATACAATGGAATATTACTCAGCCATGAAAAGAAGTGCACTTAAGTCAGTTCTAATGAGATAGATGAACCTAGAGCCTATTATACAGAGAGAAGTAAGTCAGAAAGAAAAAAACAAATACCGTATAGTAATACATATTTGTGAAATCTAGAAAGGTGATATTGATGAACTTATTTGCAGTGCAGCAGTGGAGTCCACCTGCCAATGCAGGACATGTAGATTTGATCCCTGGGTTAGGAAGATCCCCTGGAGAAGTAAATGGCAACACACTCCAGTATTCTTGCTTGGGAAATCCCATGGACAGAGAAGCCTGGTGGGCTACAGTCCATGGGGTCGCAAAAGGAGTTGGACATGACTTAGCGACTAAACAACAACGATGGAGATGCAGACATAGAGAACAGACTTGTGAACACCATGAGGGAGGGAGAGGGTGGGACAAATTGAGAGCGTAGCATGAAAACATTCACATTACCATATGTAAATTAGCTATCCAGTGGGAATTTGCTGTATTGTAAAGCAAGGCACTATTGTAGTTATCCTCCAATTTAGAATATATAAATTTAAAAATAATTAAACAATGGCTAAACTCAAATCTGCTTGTAATGTAGGAGACGAAGGTTTGATCCCTGGGTTGGGAAGATTCCTTGGAGAAGGAAATGACAACTCCCTCCAGTATTATTGCCTGGAGAATTCCAAGGGCAGAGAAGCCTGATGGGCTACAGTCCATGGGGTCACAAAGAGTTGGATATGCCAGAGCGACTAAAAGGCTTCCTTGGTGGCTCAGCTAGTAAAGAATCTGCCTGCAGTGCAGGAGACCTGGGTTCAATCCCTGGGTTGGGAAGATCCCCTGGAGAAGGGAACGACCCCCACTCCAGTATTCTGGCATGAGAATTCCATGGACTGTATACACTCTTTCAAATTCAAATCAATAGCTAAAAGCTAACAACAACAAGTAATGAACAAGAATAAGTGCTTGTAATTGAGAGATTATAAGTAAATCTTCACTTTTGTATTGTTCTTTACTCTTCAGACATTAGCAGAGGATTGTGGTAGTCTGTAAGACACGTGGGCAGGTGTGATGCTTGTTTAGCCAGGGTTCTGCAGTGTGTTGTAACCCGGGCAGATAGGATGACAGCAAGCATACTCAACTGGGTTTGCCTCTTTGGTCATCAGACATCTTGCCAATTTGTTTCGGAGTTCATTGTATTCCTGTATCAGATATATCCATGTGAATATAAGTTATTTTTATAACAGTTCAAGAGCCACAAGGACAGCAAAACATAACTTGAGGTTATGAAATCATACACTTGACACTTCAGCGTGGCTGCACACACACGTGCATGCATGCATATGAAATCAGCAAACTTGAAATGATGTAAGGCAACCTGTTTCTGGTATTCATATCCAGTATTTCTTCATCAAGGAATTGGTGACACTTGTGGCAGATACTTCTTGGGGTGATGTTTTTATTATGGTCCAGTTCATACTCTTTTTCAACCTCATTTTCTATCAGCTTCTGCTCCATTTCTGAGTGTGGCTGTCTAATACTGGCAGATAGTTCTCTGTTCTCCACTGCATTTGCTGAAACCAAATCTAAGACTAATATGACCTTTGTTTCTAAGGAATGCTCTGAAGAAAGACAACTCTGTTTTTCTCTCTCTAGGTGGTGGTGGTTTCTTTCTGCTTTGGGTGCTCAAATCTGCCTGCAGAACTCTCTTCTCCATCTCCCTTAACTGCCTCCCAGTGAGTCCTCATGACAGAACCCGGGGAGTTATTTTTCCTCCTCACCACGAAATCAGTGGTGATCACCTGTTAATTTTATATGTTAAATACTATTTTTATATTTATTGAGATATAGTTGATTTGCAGCAGTCTCAGTGCCTTTTAATTGATCCTCTCTGGTTTGGTCTCACTACTGTTGTTCTCATTGTTTGTCAGTGTTATTCATCCCAGAACCTAGATCCAAGTGAAGAATCATTTCAGCATGAGCTATTCAAAATGCAGTTTTGACCTTATCATTCCTGGGCTTGCCCTTAGAACCACCTCCTTAGACAGAGATACATAAAACACATAAAACACCAGAACATACCCACCATGACTTGGCCGCTGATGATTTCTCTCATCCTTCTTTTGCATTCCATGCTGTCGCGCTTCTAAAATGGTTTTCACCACCTATCAAGCCACCTTTAATCACGCAATTTATTTTCTGCTTTGAATGTGCTTTCTGTCCTTTTTCATGTAATTCCTATCCATCCCCTAAGTCTCAGTTTAAGTATCTCTATTCCAAGGAAACTTTTACCTGGAGGCTCCAGACTTCCTGTGTAGCTAAGTGGCCCTGGGCGTTCCCGGAGTGCTCAGCACCAAACATATAATGCTGAGATGATCTATTTGAATGTCTTTTGCTCCCTCCAGACAACAAGCTATTCTGGCACAAGGACTCTCTATTATTCATTTTTGTTTATCCAGCCTTTCACATAGTATATGCTCCAAAATAGCTAAATGTGTAGTTTCGTATATAGATCTAAATTGGATTTTATAAACGAGTTCAAATATTATCATCCAAAAGGATCTGCAAATTTATTCATAGAATAGCTTCAAAAGATGAATATTTGCTCCCACCCAGCAAGATATTAATAAATAGAATATGTTGTATACTTTGAGGCCCATGTCAGAGGGAGATTTTAAAGAATTTTGAATAATGCCTGCATTGTTAAAATAAACTGTGTATCAGCAGCCTCAAATATGCAGATGATACCACTCTAATGGCAGAAAGCGAAGAGGAACTAAAGAGCCTCTTGATGAGGGTGAAAAAGGAAAGTGAAAAACCCGGCTTAAAACTCAGTATTGTAAAAACTAAGATCATGGGCTTCCCTGGTTGCTCAGATGATAAAGAATCTGTCTGCAATGCATGAATCCTGGGTTCGATCCCTGGGTTGGGGAGATCCCCTGGAGAAGGGAATGCCAACTCACTCCAATATTCTTGCCTGGAGAATTCCATAGACAGAGGAACCTGGTGGGCTACATTCTATGGGGTTGCAAAGAGTTGGACACGACTGAGCAACTAACACACACAAAACCATGGCATCCAGACCCATCACTTCATAGCAAATAAAGGGAAAAGGTAGAAGCAGTAACAGATTTCCTCTTCTTGGTCTCTAAAATCATTGCGGATGGTGACTGTAGCCATGAAATTGATTGCTGCTTGGCAGGAAATCTATGACAAACCTAGACAGTGTGTTGAAAAGCTAAGACATCACTTTGCTGACAAAGGTCTGTATAGTCAAGGCTATGGTCTTTCCAGTAGTCATGTACTGATGTGAGAACTGGACAATAAACAAGGCAGAGCACTGAAGAATTGATGCTTTTGAACTGTGTTGCTGGGAAGACTCTTGAGAGTCCCTTGGAAAGTAAGGAGATCAAACCAGTCAATCTTAAAGGAAATCAACCCTGAATACTCTTTGGAAGGATTGATGCTGAAACTCCAGTACTTTGGCCACCTGATGCAAACAGCTGACTCATTAGAAGAGACCCTGATACTGAGAAGGATTGAAGGCAGAAGGAGAAGAGAGTGACAGAGGATGAGACGGTTGGATGGAATCACTGATTCAATGGACATGAACCTGGGCAAACTCCTGGAGATGGTGAGGGACAGAGAAGCCTGGTGTGCTGCAGTCCATTGGGTCACAAAGAGTCAGACAGGACTTGGCAGCTGAACACCAGCAACATCATCAACAACAACATCATCTCCAGATGATTAATTTGAAGAAATAAACAATCATTTCAATATATATTTGTTAAAAAACATAATTTTGTGTAAATGTTCATTTTTGTAAAAAATAACTGTACCAACATTCAAGTCTAAAGAAGTGTGATTGGAGTTTGTGACAATACAGGGCTCCAGTGGAATGAGACTAAACAGGAAGAAAAAGAGTAAATTAAAAAAAACTATGAATTATGATAATACCAAAAACTGAGTTTCCCTGAGGTTGTCATCAGAGTCTTATATCCATTTTAAATCCTTTTCTGTTTCTTCTGCTGTATATGTGTATTATATAGACAGCAGATATATGTAATTATCTTCTCCTCCTAGAGCTATTGTGTTTCCCTAATTTGAACCAGATATGACATCTCCTGCAACATCTAGGAAGTCAGGGTTGTGTTTAAGACAACAGACAAAGCTGCAGCATGTTATTAAATGAATGCTAAAAACTAGTAAGATTGTAAATAATCCACCAAATTATGCATCATTAATTCTTGATGCCAGTTGGTGGTAGGAGAATAAAAATCTTTACCTCCTACCAAGTGCACTGTAAGACTTCCCAGTTTTATTTTGATAGATCTATGTTGCAGTAAATCACGCAGGACCCAACACTCTTATAAATTAATCAGAAGCATTATGGAGGATGGACTTAATGATTGAGGTAGGCATAGTTTTCTTCTACATTTTACTGTAGTACATGAATTTGCTGGTAGGAGACATAGTTCTCAATTATCTAAGGAAAGGAAATGGAAAGGGTAATATACTTGGTACACATAAAGTTCTTGAAACTTATTTTCCTTGACTTCTAGAAAACCTCAGGCATAGGAGAAGATTCTGGTCACTGCCAGAAGACGTGTAGACTTCCAGTGACATTCCACAGCTGAGCATTCAGTGGGAGACGTGCCCCATTAAAGCATAACTCCCTTGAGATGATATGATACACATGTTGATGTTGAGTTGCAAAGACATAGGAGTGTTTGGGCTGTATGCATACATTTCCATTCATTTTAAGGGACTCATGAGCTTTCTGAGGCTGTTGCTATATGATAGTAAATGATTGGTAATGGGAAAAAAACAAGTTAACTGGTTACTTTCTATAGACCAAACAGTTCTGATGTTTCTGACCTTTGAAACTTTTATCTAGTTGCAGTAATTAGAGCTGATCACTGAAGTTCTTGTAAAAGACAGCCATTGTATTGGGTTGACCAAAAAATTCATTCGGATTGTTCCATAAGATCTTGGTGTGTATAGAATCATAAGAGTGGCAACTAATGGGTCTCCTTGGTATAAAGACAAAGCATGGGACTTCCCTGGCAGTTCAGTGGTGAAGACTTTGCCTTCCAATGCAGAGGGTGTGGGTTTGATCTGTGGTTGGGGAGGTAAGATCCCACATCACCTGTGGCCAAAAAACCAAAATGTAAACAACAGAAGCAATATTGTAACAAATTCAATGCAGACTTTTAAAAATGGTCCACATCAAAAAATAAATCTTACAAAAAAGACAAAGCACTGGGTGGGCTTTGGTAGGACTCATGACTTTTGATGAACTTCAGGCCTGTTGGAGAAATACTGGTGCTGCAGATTCCTTAAATGCAAACCTCATAGCTTTCATTTTCAAAGGATTCTTAGACTGAATAGTGTTCAATTCAGGGCATTAATAAGAACTCCTCTCAAGTGAAAAAGACTAATAGGAAAACAAACCAATTAGTTTTCCAAGTTTCACCCTAAAATAAAAGATGTATATGAAGGCAGAGTCTGCCTTCTCTTGGTTCCAGTTGATGTTGCCTGACGGAAGTCACAGTGGCAAAACTGATGAACAAAATCATCTGTTGTTCTAACTGCAGGATGGTAATGAAACAAATTGTACCCTATGTAGATGACTTTTCCCCTGCAGAACAACCTTGATCTATAGCAGTTTATTCAGTTTATTTTGGGGATTAAGTGCAAACAGCAGTGCAAATCTACAACCATAGTTGAATGCCCAAAGAGATCAAATTTTGTCCTGAAATAATACACATAGGAAAAGAAAGCTGAGTGAGTGGGATGAAGTCCTTCTTTTGGGAAAGTAATCTTCAAATTATTAAAAGTTTTTTGGCTGCTCGGTTTTAGATAAGCTTATTTAAAATCTTTGAGTGGGAAATGAGCAGCTTAAATCACCAACAGCATTAAAACAGCAAGAAATACTTAATTCCTCAAGGACTCCATCTTTCATTCCCCCACATAGTTTCATTTTCCTATTTATCTCCTTTGTCTTTTGATTAAAAAAAAGGAGAGCCCTTTGAGAGGACAATTTTGAGGTCTTAATCCATAGTTCTTTCCAGTTTATCATTTACATTCAGAATAAACACTTCTTTTAAAAGAATCTTCTTCGGTACTAGAAAGCTAAATGCTAAGCTTAGGTATCAGCAGCTAATTAGCTTCACATCTGAGGGTGGGGATTGTCAATGAACTCTGTCTCCTGAATATTTATTAAAGGATTTGGAAAGAGTAAGCTATTTTCAAGAAAATTGGAGCTTGCTGAATCTTCTTGCCTCTGGTCAGTTGAGTGGGAGGAGAGGTGTGTATTGGTTCATTTCAGCTCTTTGTTACTGGAAAGTCAAACAATAAAACCCAGTGTCTGCATATCGATCTCACGTGAAATGTTGCTTTTCATCTCAACATCTTAATTGACTCCTACTTTTGAAGTAATTTCTCTCTGTGCCCTGGAAATCCTGTGCCAGTTCGGATGGTATTGACTCTCAGCCTGGCTTCTGGCATCGTGTTTGCTGTTCCTGTGTGCATTTCGGGCTTGGAATGTGTGTAAGGGATACCGAGGTGGGTGAATTGCTGCGTGGAAGAATCTGTGATTCTGGACTTGAGGGGATGACGTGTTCTCTCCTGGGCTTTGTTATTGCACCAAGTTCCTTCCATCATACAGCTCTCCTCACCACCGCCTCTGCCTCTGCCAAGGCCACTGCCTGTCTTCCTAGCCTCCTGCGCATTTCACGCTGCTGCTTTGCCAACGTGAGGCCACCCGTGCCAGCACTGCCGCTTGCACCAGGGTTGCTGTGGCAGCATCTTCCAGCACTGGCACCTTTCCCACCCCCTGCCAGCTGGCTGCACGAGGGCTGTTGCCAATGCTGTCATCAGATCAGCGCCGCTGCTGCTGTTCTCTCCTCAGAGGGGCCTCTCTTCTTTTTTTTGACTTTAGCAGAAAGACACAAATCAAAATCAAAATGAAAACCAAACCAGAACAAAATTTTCTCCCCAGAGGTTCACGTAGTCCTCTTAACGCTCTCTTGTTCCTGATCTGGGAGCTGAGAATTCAGAGGATCTCAGGATCTCAGATTTTCCATAATCCTCTTAGTAGGCTTTCTCACCGTTCTGGGGAAACTTGAGGAGGGTGAGTACAGAGAGGAGAGATTCAGAGGAACGGCCTTATCATCATCTGAATTCAGTGCATCCTAAGTGAGCTGGAGTTACAAGTGGACTAATGAGGAAAACAGGGTTTTTGATATTTCTCCCACCCATGAGGATGCAGGAAAAGAACCACAGAAGGCAGAGAGCATCATTTTGTCTAGCAGCATATCGAGGAAAATATACTTAGGCAAAAGCAGCGATTCTTGGTGATCATTTTTTGCAAAGGGGTGGGAAATTTGTGAGGTTGACAGAGATATCAACAGCACCAGGGAATCCAGAAAGACGAGCAAGTTAAGAGGATATAAGTGAGCTTAAACCTGTTATTTTTTTTATCAATGGAATGTAAGGGTAAATCAGTCTAGGAGGGAGCAGGTCATTGTCGATGAAACTGGGCTGAAGATGAAGATTTGGGGAAAATGAAGGTGACAGCTATAACTGAGAGTGGGCGAGACTATCAGTTTAGGAAGAATAAAGTGAGAAAATAAAGTCTCAGGAGAGAAATAAGACTTACATTTACTTGGAAGAAGGAAGAAGACACATAGGCAGAAAAGGGAAAGAATGATAGAGGTGGATTTGAGATAATAATGCCATGGAAATTATTAGGGAAAGAGAGAGTATTAAGAGGAAAGGAATGTTCATTGTCAGTTCATGTATAGACATTAAGAATGATTATAACTAGGTTGAACACTGTATTTGAGAATTAAAATGTCATAATTCATTTTGAGAGAGTAATTCCCTTAAAGCAGTGATGACTAAACCCCTGTCAGATACAGTTGAAAAGATGTTGATAGCAAGACAAATAGTCCACCCACAAGTATTATTCTTTCAAAATGTTTCCTAGGATTCTTCTTCAAGGACATCCTCAAAGGTTATCATCACATAAGTGTGCAAAGATGCAGGCAAAAATCTTTACTGCAATTGTTGTTTATAATAGGAAAATTAGTTACCTAACAAATGACCAATACCAGAGATTTGGTTTAATCCTCTATACTGTTAAATAAATTACAATCATTTTAATGATGATAGAGATTTACTTTTATTGGCATGGAAAGTCACTTGTCATAAATGCTGGTCAGTGAAACATAGTATATAGTTAGTTTTATTAAATATCCTTGTATTGGCTCAGATGGTAAACAATCTGCTTGCAGTGCTGGAGACCTGGGTTTGATCCCTGCATCAGGAAGATCCCCTGAATAAGGGAATGGCTAGCCACTCCAGTATTCTTGCCTGGAGAATCCCATGGACAAAGGAGCCTGGTGGGCAACAGTCCATGGGGTTGCAGAGACACTACTGAGTGACTACACTTTCGCGTGTTTGTGAATACCTTTAAATAGTACTGTTTATAACTGAATAGGCCTTCCTTGATACCTCAGTTGGTAGAGAATCCGCCTGCAATACAGGAGACTCTGGTTCGATTCCTGGGTTGGGAAGATCTGCTGGAGAAGTGACAGTATTCTTGGGCTACCCTTGGGGCCTGGTAAATAATCCAAAAAAATAGAATGCCTACATATGAAGAAAAGTTATTACATAGACAGATGAAAAAATTGAGATAGTTTTCAATCAGATGGACTATTTACTTTAAAAAAAAATGTTCAAGGTGAAATGATGAGCTAAAGGTAGGAGGATATACTTATGTGAAGATTTGAAAGCAGTGAAGACATTTTGAAATAGAGAAATGCAGTAGACAGGTAGGGAGGGGATATTTGAATAGGGCCAGGAGGCCAGGTGCAATTGGACAGCCTGAATCAGCCACATAAAATTCCGTTTTAATTCCTTTATGTACTAATAGGGTTGAAGTCAACCTTTTCATGTATATTAGCTTTCAAGTCCAGAAAAGTGAAAGAATACTTCTGCACTCATCATGAATGATATTGAGCTGCTATCAATCCAAAGGGTGTTTGGGAACAAAATAATTCCTTGACAAAGCTAGGTGAAGGCCCAAATACTGTTACTCAAGTAGAGAAACTATCTGTGTCATCACAAAATGCATTTTCAAGGACATAAGCCCATCAGCCCCGATGGCAGATATTTTATTAGGCCACTGAGTTCTTTGGAGTCTCTGCAGCATTCAAAAACCAAACTAACTAGATGGAGTTTTCCAGTCTTCTGGCTTCCCACATGTTATTAGCTTGAATTAGGGGTGGCTTTTCCTTAGGAATTTGGGAGAATTGATTACAAAGTGTTTGTGATGCTTCCCTTAAGGGATTCTGGTTATGAGCATCCCCTGAGGGCACTTTCAATATTTCTGAATTCTGTGGGAAAAATTAAGCTGATCTAAATATATTGATAGGCAGTTAATCAGCTGGTGGTATGCTTTTTCATTTCCTTTCCATTTAAAATTCACAGAATTGCCTTGGAAGAAGTACTGAGTTATAGAAGGGCCCAGACTTGATAGTCCAGAGTCCATTCTGTGTTGTAAATGGAAAGGGGCAGAGAAGGAAGCATGAAGATTAAAGAGAAGATGGAATGACTTTTTTCATCCTGTCGAGTGACTGTTTATATTGGGCAATACTGCTGGCTTGTAGATTCAGCTTGAAAGTTCTTCAAATCAGAGGAGCCATTTAATATATAATAAGAACCGAACAGGCAAGTCATTTATAAAAGTGAAAACATTTCATATCTGCTTTTTCCCAGAACACATTTCTACTTCTGAGACATGGCTGTTTTTTTTGCTCAGATCAGGGAAATATGAACTAGTGGAGCCCCACATCCGATAGATTAAAGACATTAAAATGTGTTCGTTTAGTTTGTTCTGATGTATACGTTTAGCTACAAACAGGAAATTAAAAATGAATTTATTTATATCTGTGAGTCATTGATTACTGAGATTATATGCTAATCAAAACTGACCACTTAAATCAGGAGCAATTCTGATTTAGTCCTTAGCAACCATTTTGGTCTAAAAGACAAATTTGTACACACGTGTTCCTTTGTTTTAGTCAGACTCTTTAGTAAACATGCTGTAATAACAATTCCTGTTTTAATTTGGGTTGGTTGATGCCCAGAGTAAGTTGGTTTTCTCAAGGTCAAGAATAAATTGAGTGATGAGAAGAAGCAGACCTTTTGGGAGTGACAGCATGATTCTCATTGCATCTTCTGATATTTCTTTTTTTTAAAAAATTTAAATTTTAGTTGGAGTATAATTGCTTTACAATGTTGTGTTAGCTTTCGCTGTACAATGTCAATCAGCTATGTGTGCTAAGTCGCTAAATCATGTCCGACTCTGTGCGATCCCATGAACTGTAACCCGCCAGGCTCCTCTGTCCATTGGATTCTCCAGGCAAGAATACTGGAGTGGATTGCCGTGCCCTCCTCCAGGGGCTCTTCCCAACAAAGGATTGAACCTTCATCTCTTTCGTCTCCTGTCTTGGCAGGTGGGTTCTTTAGCACTGTCACCACATGGTAAGCCCCTGTAAAAAGTGAAAGTGTTAGTCACTCAGTCGTGTCTGACTCACTAGTTTCCTTTGTCCATGGAATTCTGTAGGCAAGAATACTGCAGTGGGTACCATTCCCTTCTCCAGGGGATCTTCCTGACCCACAGATCGAACCTGGATCTCTCACATTGCAGGCAGATTCTTCACTGTCTGAACCACCAGAGAAGCCCTTGAATCAGCTCTGTGTATACATATATCTTTTCCCTCTTGCGTCTCCCTCCCACCCCTCCACCTCACCCCTCCAGGTCATCACAGAGCACTGAGCTGAGCTCCCTGTGCTATACAGCAGCTTCCCACTAGCTATCTGTTTTACCCATGGTAGTGTATGTATGTCAGTGCTACTCTCTCGATTTGTCCCGCCCTCTCCCTCGGATGTTTCTTGCAAGCTCTGCGTTTCATAGGACTTAGGTTGTCTTAGGATAACAATGAAAAAAAAAAAAAAAAGGAACAGGAGGCAGTAGGTGTTGCCACATGGAAAAATGTTAAAAGTCTGTGGGTTGTGAGAGAGTCCAGGTTCAGAGTCTGCTTGAGCAAGTTATTCAGTTTCTCTCAGGGGCAGTTGTTTTCTGTCTGTAAAATAGGGTAATGGACAAGAACAACTTCCTTTTAAGATTTTTGTTATTTCTTTGTCCCTCTCCTCAACCCTTCCTTCCTCTCATATAGATATATGCAAATACATACAAATCTTTATAGGAAGTTGTTATTAGGCAAATTAGCTTGTATAATTGCAGAACAGCTATAATAGGATGGGAATGTCTTTGGTTGAGGGTCATGTTAAAACACTGAGTGAATTTAATCCTTCCTCAACATCAGGACCAACAGAAAACTTTTGTTTTCCTCATTAGAAAAGTATCTTGGGTGGTGACTATGGCTTACACAGTAGAATTGTAGCTGTGAGCTCTGTGATGGTGAGGGGAGTTGTAAGTGGAACTGATAATTCTGAAAATACAGTTCTTGTGCCAAAAGTTCTTCCAACTTAATTTCTAAGTTTACTTAGTTGGAGCAGGAGAACAACTCAATCTTTTTCATTTACAGTGATCCATCCCAACCCTATTCATCAGTGCTTTAAAAAATTTGCTTTTTTTCCTTATAAAAAGGGTATCAAGTATTTTAAATGAATAGCTCATTCATTCTGTAAACATCAGTAGAGCACCCATTCTTCAATGGGTGCTGTGTTGGACATGGAGATTTAAGATTTAAAATGGCAGGTCAGATACATAAACTTAAAATGACTATGCCTATGATGATAGCCAAAATATGCCTGGAAAAGGACTGTTTAAACTGAGGAGTGTAGCTTTAGTGAATGATTCTGTCTGAGGAGCTGGAACAGGACTCATGGGAGAGTTGAGATTTGGCTGGTATTAGAGAATGAGTAAAAATTTAGTCAGAAGAAGTGTGGGAAGAGTGTCTGAAACACTATGGTTTTTAAAAAGAGTGTGATATGTTCAGAAATGCCAAAAACTTCTTTGTGATAGATTGTTGTTAGTCACTAAGTCATGTCCAACTCTTTGTAACTCCATGAACTGCAGCACGCCAGGCTTCATGATTCTTCACCATCTCCAGTAGTTTGCTCAAACTCCTGTCCATTGAGTCAGTGATGACATCCAACTATCTCATCCTCTGTCATCTCCTTCTCTTGCCTTCAGTCTTTCCCAGAATCAGGGTCCTTTTCCAGTGAATTGGCTGTTTGAATCAGGTGGCCAAAGTATTAGAACTTCAGCTTCAGCATCAGCCCTTCCAATGAATATTCAGGACTGATTTTCTTTAAGATTGACTGGTTTGATCTCCTTGCTGTCCAAGGGACTCTCAAAGAGTCTTCTCCAGTCCCAGAGTTCAAGAACATAAATTCTTCAGCGCTCAGCTTTCTTTGTAGTCCAACTCTCTCATCTGTACCTGACTACTGGAAAAACCATAGCTTTAACTATATGGACCTTTGTTGGCAAAGTAATGTCTGTGCATTTTCATACACTGTCTAGGTTAGTCATAACTTTCTTCCAAGGAGTGTCTTTTAATTTCCTGGCTCCAGTCACCATCCACAGTTATTTTGGTGCCCAAGAAAATAAAATTTGTCACTATTTCAAGTTTTCCCCCATTTACTTGCCATGAAGTGATGAGACTAGATATCACAATCTTAATTTTTGGAATGTTGAGTTTTAAGCCAACTTTTTCACTCTCCCCTTTCACCCTCATCAAGACTCTTTAGTTCCTCTTTACTTTTTGCCATTAGAGTGGTATCATCTACATATCTGAGGTTGTTGATATTTCTCCTGGCAATCTTGATTCCAGCTTGGGATTTATCCAGCAGGCATTTTGTATGATGTACTCTACATATAAGTTAAATAAGCAGTGTGACAATATACAGCCCTGATGTAACTCCTTTCCCAATTATGAACCAGTATGTTGTTCCATGTCTGGTTCTAATGATTGGTTCTTGACCTGTGTACAGATTTCTCAGGAGCAGGTAAGGTGGTCTGGTATTCCCATCTCTTTAAGAATTTTCTATAGTTTGTTGTGATCTATACAGTCAAAGGCTTTCATGTAATCAATGAAACAGAAGTAGATGTTTTTTTGGAATTCCCTTGATTTTTATGTGATCCAAGGAATATTGGTAATTTGATCCCTTGCCTTTAAAAAAATAATTTATTTATTTTAATTGGAGGCTAATTACTTTACAGTATTATGGTGGTTTTTGCAATACATTGACATGAATCAGCCACGAGTGTACATGTGTCCCCCATCCCGAACCCCTCTCCCACCTTCCTCCCCATTCCCTTCCCTCAGGGTCATCCCAGTGCACCAGCTTTGAGTGCCCTGCTTCATGCATCAAATTTAGACTGGTGATCTGTTTCACATATAGTAATATACATGTTTCAATGCTATTCTCTCAAATCATCCCACCCTTGCCTTCTCCCACAGAGCCCAAAAGTCTGTTCTTTATCTCTGTGTCTCTTTTGCTGTCTTGCAGATAGGTTCATCGTTACTATCTTTCTAAATTCCATATATATGCATTAACATACTGTATTAGCGTTTTTCTTTCTGACTTACTTCACTCTATGTACTAGGCTTCAGTTTCATTCACCGTATTAGAACTGATTCAAGTGTGTTCTTTGTAATAGCTGAGCAATATTCCACCGTGTATATGTACCACAGCTTTCTTATCTATTTGTCTGCCAATGGACATCTAGGTTGCTTCCATGTCCTAGCTGCTGTAAACAGTGCTGCAATAAACATTGGGATACATGTATCTCTTTCAATTTTGGTTTCCTCGGTGTGTATGCTCAGCAGTGGGATTGCTGGGTCATATAGCAGTTCTGTTTCCAGTTTTTTAAGGAATCTCTACAATGTTCTCCATAGTGGCTCTACTAGTTTGCAGTCCCAGCAACAGTGTAAAGGGTTCCCTTTTCTCCACACCCTCTCCAGCATTTATTGTTTGTAGACTTTTTGATAGCAGCCATTCTGACTGGTGTGAGATGGAACCTCATTGTGGTTTTGATTTGCATATTTCTGATAATGAGTGATGTTGAGCATCTTTTCATGTGTTTGTTAGCCATCTGTATGTCTTCTTTGGAGAAATGTCTGTTTAGTTCTTTAGCCCATTTTTGGATTGCGTTTTTTATTTTGCTGGTATTGAGCTGCATGAGCTGCTTGTATATTTTTGAGATTAATTCTTTGTAAGTTGCTTCATTTGCTATTATTTTCTCCCATTCTGAAGGCTGTCTTTTCACCTTGCTTATAGTTTCCTTCATTGTGCCAAAGCTTTTAAGTTTAATTAGGTCACATTTGTTTATTTTTGCTTTTATTTCCATTACTCTGGGAGGTGTGTCATAGAGGATCTTGCTGTGATTTATGTCAGAGAGTGTTTTGCTTATGTTTTCCTCTAGGAGTGTTATAGTTTCTGGTCTTACATTTAGATCTTTAATCCATTTAGAGTTTATTTTTGTGTACGGTGTTAGAAAGTGTTCTAGTTTCATTCTTTTACAAGTAGTTGACCAGTTTTCCCAGCACCACTTGTTAAAGAGATTGTCTTTTCTCCATTGTATATTTTCACCTCCTTTGTCAAAGATAAGGTGTCCATAGGTGTGTGGATTTATCCCTGAGCTTTCTCTTTCTGTTTTGTTCCATTGATCTATATTTCTGTCTTTGTGCCAGTACCATACTGTCTTGATGACTATAGCTTTGTAGTAGAGTCTGAAGTCAGGCAGGTTGATTCCTCCAGTTCTATTCTTCTTTCTCAAGACTGCTTTGGCTGTTTGAGGTTTTTTGTGTTTCCATACAAATTGTGAAATTATTTGTCCTAGTTCTGTGAAAAATACCATTGGCAGCTTGATAGGGATTGCATTGAATCTATAGATGGCTTTTGGTAGTATACTCATTTGCACTATATTGATTCTTCTGATTCAAGAACATGGTATATTTCTCCATCTATTTGTGTCATCTTTGATTTCTTTCATCAGTGTTTTATAGTTTTCTATATATAGGTCTTTTGTTTCTTTAGGTAGATTTATTCCTCAATATTTTATTCTTTTCATCACAATGGTGAATGGGATTGTTTCCTTAATTTCTCTGTTTTCTCGTTATAGTGTATAGGAATGCAAGGATTTCTGTGTGTATTAATTTTATATCCTGCAACCTTACTATATTCATTGATTAGCTCTAGTAATTTTCTGGTGGCATCTTTAGGGTTTTCTATGTAGAGGACCATGTCATTTGCAAACAGAGTTTTACTTCTTCTGTTCCAATCTGGATTCCTTTTATTTCTTTTTCTTCTCTGATTGCTGTGGCTAAAACTTCTAAAACCTTGTTGACTAGTAGTGGTGAGAGTGGGCACCCTTGTCTTGTTCCTGACTTTAGGGGAAATGCTTTCAATTTTTCGCTACTGAGGATAGTGTTTGCCTTGGGTTTATCATATATGGCTTTTATTATGTTAAGGTATGTTCCTTATATGCCTGCTTTCTGGAGAGTTTTTATAATAAATGGGTGTTGAATTTTGTCAAAGGCTTTCTCTGCATCTATTGAGATAATCATATGGTTTTTATCTTTCAATTTGTTAATGTTGTGTATCACATTGATTGATTTGCGAATATTGAAGAATCCTTGCTTCCCTGGGATAAAGCCCACTTGGTCATGATGTACAATCTTTTTAATATATTGTTGGATTCTGTTTGCTAGAATCTTGTTGAGGATTTTTGCATCTATGTTCATCAGTGATATTGGCCTGTAGTTTTCTTTTTTTGTGGCATCTTTGCCTGGTTTTGGTATTAGGGTGATGGTGGCCTCATAGAATGAGTTTGGGAGTTTATCTTCTTCAGCAGTTTTCTGGAAGAATTTGAGTAGGATAGGTATTAGCTTTTCTTTTGGTAGAATTCACCTGTGAAGCTGTCTGGTCCTGGACTTTTGTTTGTTGGAAGATTTTTGATTACAGTTTCGATTTCCATGCTTGTGATGGGTCTGTTAAGATATTCTATTTCTTCCTGGTTCAGTTTTGGAAGGTTATACTTTTCTAAGAATTTGTCTGTTTCTTCCAAGTTGTCCATTTCATTGGCATATAGTTGCTGATAATAGTCTCTTATGATCCTTTGTATTTCTGTGTTGTCTGTTGTGATCTCTCCATTTTCATTTCTAATTTTGTTGATTTGATTCTTCTCCCTTTTTTTCTTGATGAATCTGGCTGATGGCTTGTCTATATTTTTTTATCTTCTTAAAGAACCAGCTTTTAGTTTTGTCAATTTTTGATATTGTCTCCTTTGTTTCTTTTTCATTTATTTCTGCCCTAATTTTTATGATTTCTTTCCTTCTCCTAATGCTGGGGTTCTTCATTTCTTCTTTTTCTAGTTGCTTTAGGTGTAAAGTTAGGTTATTTATTTGATTTTTCTCTTTTTTCTTGAGGTAAGCTTGTATTGCCAAGAATCTTCCCCTTAGCACTGCTTTTACTGAATCCCATAGGTTTTGGGTTGTTGTGTTTTCATTTTCATTTGTTTCTGTCACATTTTGATTTCCTTTTTGATTTCTTCTGTGATTTGTTGGTTATTCAGAAGCATGTTGTTTAGCCTCCATATGTTTGTATTTTTAATAGTTTTTTTTCTTGTGGTTGACATCTAATCTTACTGCATTGTGATCAGAAAAGATGCTTGAAATGATTTCAATTTTTTTGAATTTACCAAGGCTAGATTTATGACCCAGGATGTGATCTATCCTAGAGAAAATGTTCTGTGTGCCCTTGAGAAAAAGGTGGAATTCATTGTTTTGGGGTGAAATGTCCTATAGATATCAATTAGGTCTAACTGCTCTATTGTATCATTTAAAATTTGTGTTTCCTTGTTAATTTTCTGTTTAGTTGATTTATCCATAGGTGTGAATGGGGTATTAAAGTCTCCCACTATTATTGTGTTACTGTTAATTTCCCCTTTTATACTTGTTAGCATTTGCCTTATGTATTGAGGTGCTCCTATGTTGGGTGCATATATATTTATAATTGTTATATCTTCTTCTTGAATTGATCCTTTGATCATTTTGTAGTGTCCTTCTTTGTCTCTTTTCACAGCCTTTATTTCAAAGTCTCTCTTATCTGATATGAGTATTGCTACTCCTGCTTTCTTTTGGTCTCCATTTGCATGAAATATCTTTTTCCAGCCCTTCACTTTCAGTCTGTATGTGTCCCTTGCTTTGAAGTGGGTCTCTTGTAGACAGCATATATAGGGATCTTATTTTTGTATCCATTCAGCCAGTCATTGTCTTTTGGTTAGGGCAATCAACCCATTTACATTTAAGGTAATTATTGATAAGTATGATCCCGTTGCCATTTACTTCGTTATTTTGGGTTCCAGGTTATACACCTTTTCTGTGTTCCCTATCTAGAGAAGATCCTTTAGCATTTGTTGAAGAGCTGGTTTGGTGGTGCTGAATTCTCTGAGCTTTTCCATGTCTGTAAAGCTTTTGATTTCTCCTTCATATTTGGATGAGATCCTTGCTGGGTATAGTCATCTGGGTTGTAGGTTTTTCTCTTCCATCACTTTAAGTATGTCCTGCCATTCCCTTCTGGCCTGAAGAGTTTCTATTGAAAGATAGCTGTTATCCTTATGGGGATCCCCTGTGTGTTATTTGTTGCTTTTCCCTTGCTGCTTTTACTATTTGCTCTTTGTGTTTCATCTTTGTTAATTTGATTAATATATGTCTTGGGGTGTTTCACCTTGGGTTTATCCTGTTTGGGACTCTCTGGGTTTTTCGGACTTGGGTGGCTATTTCTTTCCCCATTTTAGGGAAGTTTTCAACTATTATCTCCTCAAGTATTTTCTAACGCCCTTTTTGTCTTCTTCTTCTGGGACTCCTATGATTCAAATGTTGAGGCATTTAACATTGTCCCAGATGTCTCTGATGTTGTCCTCATTTCTTTTAATTCTTTTTCTTTTTTCCTCTCTATTTCATTTATTTCCACCATTCTGTCTTCCACCTCACTTATTCTATCTTCTGCCTCAGTTATTCTACTGTTAGTTCCCTCCAGAGTGCTTTTGATCTCAGTTATTGCATTATTCATTATTGATTGACTCTTCTTTATTTCTTCTAGGTCCTTGTTAAACATTCCTTGCATTTTCTCAATCCTTGTCTGTAGTCTATTTATCTGTAACTCCATTTTGTTTTCAACATTTTGGATCATCTTTACTATCATTATTCTGAATTATTTTTCAGGCAGACTCCCTATGTCCCCCTCTTTTGTTTAGTTTGGTGGGCATTTATCATGTTCCTTTACCTGCTGAATATTTCTCTGCCTTTTCATTTTGTTTAAGTTGCTGTGTTTAGGGTGCCCTTTCTATAGGCTGGAAGTTCGTGGTTCCTCTTTATTGTGGATCCTGCTCCCTTTGTGTAGGGTTGGACTTGTGGCTTGTCAAGATTCCCTGGTTAGGGGAGCTTGAGTCTGTGTTCTGGTGGGTGAAGCTGGATCTCTTCTCTCTGAAGTGCAATGAAGTATCCAGTAGTGAGTTTTGGATGTCTATGGGTTTGGCATGGCTTTGGGTGGCCTGTCTTTTAATGCTCAGGGCTGTGTTCCTGTATTGCTGGAGAATTAGCCTGGTATTTCTTGCTCTGGAATTTGCTGGCTCTTGGGTGGAGCTCTTGTCTATTAATGTTCCCTGGAATCAGGAATTCTCTGATGTTTTCAAGTTTTGGAGTTAAGCCTCCTGTCTCTGGCTTTCAGTCTTATTCTTACAGTAGCCTCAAAACTTCTCCATCCATACAGCACAGATGATAAAACATCTAGGTTAATGGTGAAACAGTTCTCCACATTGAGGGACGCCCAGAGAGGTTCACAGAGTTACATGGAGAAGAGCAGAGGGAGGAGGGACATAGAGGTGACCAGAAGGAGAAAAGGGGGAGTCAAAAGGGGAGAGACAAATCTAGCCAGTAGTCAGTTCCCCAAGTGTTCTCCACAGCCTGAAACACCCAGAGAGATTCACAGAGCTAAATAGAGAAGAGAAGGGGGAGGGAGGAGATAAGAGGTGACCTGAGGGAGAAAAGGGAGAGTCAAAAGGGGAGAGAGTAAGCAAGGAGGTAATCACATCCCTAAGTGAAAATGGATACTGAAGATTAGATTCTTAAAGGTGCAAAATTGATAACAAATACCAAAAGGCAAAGATTAGAAATCTAGAGTAGAGGTTCGATTCTCAAAAATACAATATTAAAAATACAAAACAAAATCAATCACAAAAATTATTAAAAATATATATATATGAAATTTGCTTTGAAAATAGGGTCTTTTTTTGAAAGGTAATAGTAGGTTATAAAAATGAAAATTAAAGGAGTAATAAAAAGCTTAAATTAAAAAAATTAAAAAGTGATAATAGTAAAAATAGATCTAGGAATTTTTCTGGAGCTGTTGTGTGCAACGTGGTGTCAGTTCAGTTTCAGATAGTCCTTGTTCCATCTTATACTTCTTCTCAAGGTCTATAGGCCCCTTCCAATGCTTAGTCAATGTTAACTACAGAGTTTTAATCTGTTGCACTTGACACTTCCAGAGTGGTTCCCTCTTCTTTATTTTGGCTTCCTCTGTTTGCAAGACTCTTCAGTGTCTTATTTCCACCCTGACACAAGGGGGCGAAGATGGTCACTTATGTAGGCTCACTTGCTCAGTTGTATTGTGGGGAGGGAGGAACACTGCAAACAAATATCACTGGTGTGAGTGTGGAGTGCTTGCAGTGTATGGACCACACTGGGTTTGCCCCAGCTCAAGGCAGCGTGTGCTTTCCCAGTCTACACTGCTCAGGCTCCAGCGTGCTCTGCAGGGGAACCATCCAAAGTGGGCCTTGGGTTGTGTGCACTTTGCAGGTCTAAGCTGCTCAGGTTCAGGTTCTCAGGTACTCTGCAAGGGCACAGACTAGATTGGGCATGCATTTTGTGCCTTTCCCAGGTCCAAGCAGTTCAGGCGACCAGGTGCTTGGTGAGCACACTGTCTCAGGTGTGCAGTGCATCTTAATCACCTCCCTTGTCCTGGCCGCTCAGTTTCCTGGGTGTGCTGCAAGAACACAGGTTCATGTGTGCCGTGTGTCTCCTCTGTGGAGCTGATCTCGGGCTATGACCCTCCTGGTGGATGTCAACCATCCAGGATCCCAGGAAGACGTGGTTAGAAACTGGGAGCCTGCTCACATTTTGGTGGAGGATGCCGGCTCTGGGGCTGAGATTGCCCCTCGTCCTCCAGCTCTGGCTGTCGCCTGCCTGCTTCTCTGCCTCCAGCAGGTGGAGGGGCCAGTCTGCAGCCAGCTAGCTCTCCTTTGGTATTCACTCAATCCTTTGTTCTGTGAGCAGGCCAGGCTGCACATTAGAACCTTTCATGGGAAAGTTCTCTTTCTTTTTTTTTCTCTCTGGTGATCTCACAGTTTGGGTTGCTATCTCACGTTAGCTCCCTCAGATTGTCCTCAGGGCATTCAGGCCTGGTCCTTACCCTAAGCACTGATGATGCAGTGCACGCCTGCCTGTTCAGCCCCACTTGCTGGTGGTGCATGCGAGCATCTGGGCTACTTCTTCACTGGGAGTTGTGGTTAGGTGCGTATTCTGTGGGTTTTTTTTTTCCCACTCCCAGTTTTGTTGCCCTTGGAGATTCCAAAATTCCCACAGACCCACCTGTAAGAGGGTTTCCTACTGGGTGGAAACTTCTCCCTCATGACTCCCTCCCCAGGACAGGTCTCCATCCCGAACTTTTTTGTCTCTCTTTTTGTCTTTTATATTTTATCCTACCTCCTTTTGAAGAGAATGGGCTGCCTTTCTGGGTGCCTGGTGTCCTCTACAAGTGTTCAGAAGTTGTTTTGTGGAAGTTACTCAACATTCAAATGATGTTTTGATGAACTTGTGGGGGAGAAAGTGGTCTCCCCGTCCTATTCCTCTGCTATCGGGACCCTCCATTCCCACCTCCCTGATCCCTTGCTATTTCTAAATCCATCTTGAATATCTGGAAGTTCTCAGTTCACATACTGTTGAAACATGACTTGTAGGATTTTGAGAATCACCTTCCTAGTGTGTGAAATGAGTGCAATTGTGCACTAGTTTGAACATTCTTTCCAAGGGATGTTGGGTATAAATTCTACTTCATGAAAATTAAATTAACTTGCAATTGATAAGCTACCATATATTTAGGTTGAGAATCTTGACTCCCTTGAAACCAGTAGAATTCATTGTTTTTGCTTTGATCTATGGCCTTACAAAAGTAAAAATCTGCCTGCAGTGCAGAAGACCTGGGTTCAATCCCTGGGTCAGGAATATCCCCTGGAGAAGGAAATGGCAACTCAATCCGGTACTCTTGCCTGGAAAATCCCATAGACAGAGGAGCCTGGTTGGCTGCAGTCTATGGGGTAGCAAAGAGTTGGGTATGACTGAGTGACTGACACACACACACACACACACACACACACACACACACTGAACACTAGGGATAACTAGCTTTATTTTGATAGTTCTTAGTTTGCAATTTTGGGGGTAGGATTTACTTAGTAGAAGATATTGGTGTAAAGACATTAATTAGTAAGGTATGTTCAGTACTTTCACTTGGTTGGATAAATCAGGCCACTAGGATGGGAGTCCATGCTTTGCCAGTTATTTTATGACCGTAAGCTAGTTACTCAACACCTGTGAGAGGTGGATCAACTCAACCAATCATGTTAAATATTTTGCCTTAGAGTGTTCTTCACTGAATGCATCCAGGGGAGTGTGATGGAGCTGGCTTGTATGAGCTTCTGTGTTTCCTGATGCGAACTTGAAACTGGGCATAGTGGGAATATTTACATGACAGGAAATGTCAAAGGCTACAAATTGGAGCTTTTGCTCCCTACACAGCAAGCTGGTTTATGTTCACATGATTGGGTCCATCTTTGCATTTTCTGATCCACTAATCAATGTTTAACTCTTGTAAGTGATAAAAGAAACAAGGCAAAAGAAAATTGACTCTAAAATGTTTCACTCTATTCATGGTATTGCTATAGCTTACAAGGACCAATTTGGATAAACAGATTTTTCTATTATGTGTCACTGATTTTTCCAAAAATAGTTTCATTAAAGGAAAATGTTTACTTTTCTAAAACACAAGGATTTGTGTGCTGTTTTGACCAGGGATTGTTTTTATTTGCATGCAAGAGAAATTCACTCTCTAGATTAAATGAAAAAAAAATTTATTGGGGAAAAAGGGAAACTTAAAGAAAATCAACCGTATCTGTGTCACAAAATGTGCAGAGATGTGAGCTAATGGGGATGTGGGTATAGATTATACTTGTGGGTGTAAAGTGGGTATAACTCAGACCCCACATCCTTAGATCTGGAGACTATGAAGCTATTTCCCATCTTACTCTTTCCACTAAATAATGATTTTTTTCAGTCTCTGCTTTTCTTTCCTGTTTTTTTTGCACTATTAGTAATATTTATTTCTTTTGTTTAGTAGTTTGCCACATGCACATGGCATGCTGGATTTTAATTCTCCAACCAGGGATCGTATCTGTGAGTCTTATCTAGAGTCTTAACTACTGGACCACCAGAGAAGTCTCCACAGTCTCAGCTCTTCTGTTGGTATCTGTACTGTTCTTCCATATCTCTCTGTCATGTTCTCTGCTTATTCATCAAAGCCACCTGACCCCAAATAGATCACTGCAGTCTTTAACTATTCATGTATCCACCATAAGTATCCTCTATCTCTGGGTAAGATTTGAATGTGTTTAAATTCTTGGGAGAGAACTGATTGTTTTGGTTTAGCTTGTGGCTAAGACTTCTTGAGTCAGATGCCCACGTCTAATTTAATCTGTTGTGGCCGCAAGAACAGTGGTCCTGTAATATGGAGATCCAACCTCACATTTCAGTGAGGCCTGGTGGCTTCAGCTCAGTTCAGCCGCTCAGTCGTGTCCGACTCTTTGCGACCCCATGAATTGCAGCACACCAAGCCTCCCTGTCCATCACCAACTCCCGGAGCTTACCCAAACCCATGTCCATCGTGTTAGTGATGCCATCCAACCATCTCATCCTCTGTCGTCCCCTTCTCCTCCTGCTCCCAATCCTTCCCAGCATTGGGGTCTTTTCAAATGAGTCAACTCTTCTCATGAGGTCACCAAAGTATTAGAGTTTCAGCTTCAACATCAGTCCTTCCAATGAACACCCAGGACGGATCTCCTTTAGGATGGACTGGTTGGATCTCCTTGCAGTCCAAGGGACTCTCAAGAGTCTTCTCCAACACCACAGTTCAAAAGCATCAATTCTTTGGCGCTCAGCTTTCTTCACCATCCAACTCTCTCATCCATACATGACCACTGGAAAAACCATAGCTTGACTAGATGGACCTTTGTTGGCAAAGTAATGTCTTTGCTTTTAAATATGCTATCTACGTTGGTCATAACTTTCCTCCCAAGGAGTGAGCGTCTTTTAATTTCATGGCTGCAATGGTGGCTTAGATGGTAACAAATATGCCTGCAATGCAGAAGACCTGGGTTCGACCCTGGATTGGGAAGATCCTCTGGAGATGGCAACCCAATCCAGTATTCTTGCCTGGAGAATCCCATGGACAGAGGAGCCTGCAGTTACAGTCCATGGGGTCACAAAGAGTTGGACATGACTGAGCGACTAACACACACTGTAGGTAGGGAGTAGTTTCTAGAGTAGGGGCCATGGTTTAAGGCAGACACCCCCAAATGTGTTTACATAAATGTTAGATAAATGATATGCCCTCTTATTAGAAAAGCTGAAATCCTGATTTCTTTTCAGAACACATTAATGGATTAATGTGGTACATTTTTTTTCTTTCTATATTTAGTAAACTATCCAACTATGAAAAGTGACAGATGATAACACTTGGCATTCTTTCCAGCAAATCAAATTGTTAAATGATTTACTAGATTGTCATCACACATAGGAAATGTTTTCCTTTATTGTTTAAAAAAATGCCTTTCATATCCCAGTATTACTAAGCGACCTAATTAACTTAAAAACTATATAATCAGCTCTTTAAAAATCTATAAAGAAAAGCATAATAAGCCTAGTAACCTAAGAACTAATAAAGTATAAATTAATAATACAGAGCAGTGGGAAGCATATTTAATAAACGTTATTAGTTCAAAAAATAGAAATTGCATGTTCCTGGTACTAACACATAAATTTTTCAAGTAATAGTTCTTTCTTGCTGATCGAGATATAGTTGGGATTTATTTCTTTGTGGAAGTAAATGTGAAAAACTGTCAACGTTGTCTACATTTTCTCACTTGGGTTTTCATCACTGATATTGTGAAAATATCCTTTTCTTCTTCTAAGAGCTCTTGAGGTGCCTCTCAGAAGAACACACTCAAGAAATTTGGCCACAGGAGATGCTGGAAATGAGAGACAAATATATCCACATGCAGGTTTCTTTCATGGTCTGTCTGTATTAGTCTCAACAGTGCTTTAGTTCAGACTAAATGTCTTCAATTTTGGGGCTTTTAAAATAAAGAAAAACCCCTGCACTGTTGGAAACATGTCGCTTCTGGAGAAGGGAGCCCTCTGAGGCGGCTCTCCGCGTGGGTACGGGGCCAGGACTGCAGTGAGCAGCACGAGGGGTCCCCTTAAGTGTCAGGACAGTGAACGTGACCTAGAGGCAGCACAGCACAGGCCTTCTCTCCCACAGTCTCACTTGGGGTATTCTTGCCTCCACCTGCGTGCTTCCCTGCTCTTTCAAAGTCTGTCCCTCCCATTAGGGCCTGGTGAGACTCTGCGACCCCCTGGACTGTAGCCCACCAGCCTCCTCTGTCCACGGGATTCTCCAGGCTAGAATACTAGAAAGGATTGCCATTTCCTTCTGCAGGAGATCTTCCTGACCCAGGGATTGAACCCACATCTCCTGCATCACAGGCAGACTCTTTACCCCTGAACCATCAGGGAAGCCCCTTGAGGGAACCTGGCTCCCCTTCCTTTGCAGGGAACACAGAGTGATGCTGTCAGTGTTTGACTTGCATTGCTTCCCTCTGAGAGGGAAGATTTCTGAGCATGGCATTTCAAGAGAGAGGAGAAGAAATTAGGATACGATATGCCAGAAAGAGCGGTGGAGTGGATCTAATATTTCTCTGAGGGGACAATTGTGTCTTCTTCCAGAGGTGGATTTTCACCTGGGTGACAGATGGCTGCCTGGAGCCCTGGGCGTGGTCCTCTGCCGCCATCCAGGGATCCTCTACTCCAGGTGCCTGTGCGGATCCTCTTTATGTGGATGGGTGGTGGGGGGGAAACTAAATCTGGGGGAGATGGAGTGTTCCATACCCAGCAGCTGCTGAAGCAGTGGGTGTGAATTTGAGCCCAAGAGACACTCCTTTCATATTTGTTTCTCATTACCAACTTCTAAGGAGTTATCGGTACTTTGTATAAAACATTGTTGCTTGCAGCCCAGAATTGATACCTCCGTGAAGAAAGAGTGAAACTGGAACTGGAGAGTTAAGGGGGGGACGATGGCCATAATTTTTAATCTTTCTCCTCTTGGCATTTTCCAAAAAGAGGGGGGGAGCAAATTAGAAGGGATTTTCAGGTTTTTTACTTTGCTCAGGAGTACTGAAAAAACATTACAAACCTGTTAAAGACTGGAATGTATTAAATGAGTCTTTTATTGCTCTCGGTTTCAAGTTGCGAGCTTGTAAGACACTTTGATAAAGAAGGAACATGCAGTAAAGGAACTTATCTATGGGTAAGTCAGAATTAGCTGAATAATGTAAGTGAAGTGGGTTGAATGGAGTCTGTGTTGGAGAAGCAGATGATGCCGCCACAGCATGTAGTGGGTGCTCTGTAAGCTGGTACAGAGTCAGAGAAAGACTCCCTGAGGAAGCCATGTTTCACTTGAGGGTAGAGGGGCATCTTCTTAGGTGAAGAGGAGAGGGCTGCTGTTTGAGGGAGCATGGGTGACATTTGGGAGCAGAGGATGATGCCTTCATCCCACTCAGGAAATAGTGGGAGAGGAGACAGAAGCTGGCTGGACTCCCATTGAGAGGTTTGAATTTTATCCCCTGAACTACTGGGGAGCTTCTGAAGGGATTTAATCAGGGGTGTGACATGCCTGAATTTTAATTTAGAACATCATTCTTGCTGCTGGGTAGAGAATGGCCTGGAGTGAGCCTGAGAGGCTATTCGAGTGGCTGAGAAGGCCCAGGATGGGAAGGGGTCTGTGCTTGGTGGCTGTGATAGCAATGAGAAGGCAGACAGAGATTTATAAAAGCAGAATGCTCAAGATTTGGTACAATAGGAGGTGAGGAAGAGGGAGATTTCTTCCAGTTTGGCTGGCTGGCCCCATGCCTGCAGAGAGCAAATAAAGGGGCTTCCAGTCTGTTTTTGTGTGTGTTGCCTCTGCCAGGGAACTTTAGATCATCTTACACATTTCTGTGTTTTCATCGGGAAGTTTAATGAATGGTTAATGATGTAATAGGCCAGTGCTCTCTGGTACTTTGCATATCTTCACGTCTCTTCTTTGCATCATCCCTGTTAACGGGACAGTTGTAGACAGGAAGTATGTCTTGTGTTTTTTTTGGCCGCACCGCGTGGTTTGTGAGATCTTAGTTCCCTGACCAGGGTTTGAACCTGTGCCATTAGCACTGAAAACTTTGAGTCCTAGCCACTGGATCACCAAGGAATTCCCCAGAGAAGTCTTAAGTAACTTGCTTAAGGTCATTTAAGATTGGTACTAGTGCTAGGGTTAAAGTCAGAGCTGTTGTTACTTTTAGTCAGTAAGTCATGTCCAACTCATATGCAACCTCAAGGACTGTTGCCCACCATGCTCCTCTGTCCATGGGATTCCCCATGCAGGAATACTGGAATGGGTTGTCATTGCCTTCTCCAGGGAATCTTCTTGACCCAGGGATTGAACCTACTTCTCCTGTATTGGCCGGCAGGGTCTTTACCACTGAACCACCAGGGAAGCCCCTGAAATGAAGGTTACTTGATGGTAAAGATTTTACTCTTCCCACCACAAGAAGCCCATTCACTTTTTAAGGACCCAAAAGAGTCAGACATGACTTGGCGACTAAACAACAACAACATTGATAGAATCCCTGACCAGTATTTGTATTCATAATTTCATTTGACCCTCACTATCACTCCATTAGATAGGTATCACCATGTTCCCCAATTTGTAGATGAGGCAAACCTGGTTCAAGGAGTGTAAAATTCTTGCCCAGGTTACTGTAGTGTAAGGAGACCCTGGAGGTGGTGTTGCTGGGCTCCAGAACTCAGTCTTTCAGCAGGGACTTGAACTACCAACAGTAAGATTTCTCATGATGGCAAGTCACGTCTTGTAGTCCAGTAGAGCTGTGATGTTGTCCTGCTCATTTCAATCCCCATATCCAGCACAGTGCACATGGGGAAGACAATATGGATATGTTTGTGTCTAGAGGTGATGTGAAAAGCTGTGTGTGTGTGCATGTGTGCTTATATAAGAGTGCTTGTTCTAGAGATATGGGAGTGGAAATGAGAAAGTTTCATTCTCAGGGGGAAATCTTTTCTTCATTTCGTGCTTGATCAGGGAAATCTCTTGATAACCCCTGAATATGGATGACATTTAATGTGAGTGTTTAGAATCTCTCTCAGTGTGTCTGTATCTCTCTCAGTTTCTGTGTGTCTCTCATTGTGTGTGTGTTTTTCTAGTAAACACTCACTCACATTAAATGCCATCCATATGTCAACATTCAAAAAACTAAAATCATGTCATCCAGTCCCATCACTTCATGGCAGATAGAGGGGGAAACAATGGAAACAGTGACAGACTTTTATTTTTTTGAGCTCCAAATCACTGCAGATGGTGACTCCAGCCATGAAATTAAAAGATGCTTGTTCCTTGAAAGAAAAGCTATGACCAACCTAGACAGCATATTAAAAAGCAGAGACATTACTTTGCCAGCAAATGTCCGTCTAGTCAAGGCTATGGTTTTTCCAGTAGTCTTGTATGGATGTGAGAGTTGGACTATAAAGAAAGCTGAATGCCAAAGAATTGATGCTTTTGAACTGTGGTGTTAGATAAGACTCTTGAGAGTCCCTTGGACTACAAGGAGATCCAACCAGTCCATCTTAAAGGAAATCAGTCCTAAATATTCATTGAAAGGACTGATGCTGAAGCTGAAACTCTAATGCTTTGGCCACCTGATGTGAAGAACTGAGTCACTGGAAAAGACCCTGATGCTGGGAAAGATTGAAGGCAGGAGGAGAAGGGGATGACAGAGGATGAGATGGTTGGATGGCATCACTGACTTGATGGACATGGGTTTGAGCAAGTTCTGGGAGTTGGTGATGGACAGGGAGGCCTGGTGTGCTGCAGTCCATGGGGTCGCAAAGAGTCACACGACTGAGCGATTGAACTGAACTGAGAAGGAATCTATTGATAAAACTGAGGCAGAGATACTTGAAGAAAAGGGAACTTGAACAAACTTAAGTGGTAATAGAACACTTCCTGGGAAAAGCATGAATTTGTACTATGAGCCCAGCTTGCTTGAGTCAGTGAGCCCATCGTCGTCTGAGAGGGGGTTGCTGGTGTCACAGCTGCAGGAAGAGGGGTGGATGTACTTCTCCAAGCCCTGCCCCCCACACTCCTCAGGGACTCTGGTGAGACTCAGACTCCACTTACCCTCGTACCACTTTCTTCCTGGAAGTCTGGCTTCCAGAAGTAAGGAAGGTGAGGGGAAATGAGCTGAGGTGGAAGAGTTGCTGTTCATCCTCCAGTCTCTCGCACATGCTGAAGCTGAATCTCTAATACTTTGGCCACCTGATGCGAAGAGCTGACTCATTGGAAAAGACCCTGATGCTGGGAAAGATTGAAGGCAGGAGGAAACGGGGACGACAGGGGACAAGATGGTTGGATGGCTTCATGGACTCAATGGACATGAGTTTTTGCAAACTCTGGGAGATGGTGAAGGACAGGGAAGCCTGGCGTACTGTAGTCCATTGGGTCACAGAGTCGGACATGACTGAGTGACTTGAACACTCCCTCGCATTTATTCACCTACTTCTCTTTCCACCTTACCACCTTTTTGATTTTTATGGAATGATTGCTTTAGCCTATGGTTCTGGCGAAGAGACTTCCAACAGTTCCAGTAAATAACCTCCTGAGGTGCATTACCCTTCCTGATCCACTATGAGAGTGTTTCACCAACTGGCACCTTGGTGTCCAGTCTTTCAAAATCAGTTCAGTTCAGTCGCTGTTTGCATCAGGTCTTTCAAAATAGGTGCTGAATTATGGTAAGAGGAATAAGGAACAGAGATTTTCGATGGATACTTTTCATACCCTGCTTTGTTTCAACTTTATGGCTGTGAATATAATCATATCCAGTGAAGTGAGACACTTCATAGCCAGTGAAGTGAGATATTGATGGAGATCCTTGACATTACAAGACAGACTGGACAGTTGAACTGGTCTGTGACTGGACTCTGCCATGAGCAGTCACAGCAGAGATGTACGTGAAAGGATTGAAGCGCATGACCCTGACCTGGCTGCCCTAGGGTGGTTAGAGATTTGCGGGGAGTGATTTTGAAGGATGTGGAGAAATTTTCTTTGCTGACTGGATTTTGTTTCCACCAATATCATGGGACAGTATATACCATCCTTATGTATGACAGACATGAGTAGAAAAATAACTTACTATCCTCTGACAAAATGTTCTTGTGCTGATATAATGTGATGATTGGATCTTGTTAAACTTTTGCTTTCTGAGCCACTGGCACCCCAGCTGCAGGGTTTCTTGCCTACATAACCTGAAAGAGACAGTTTGCAAAAAGTTAATGGGTTGTAGTTCCTGAGAATTAGGGCACGGGAAGAAATGGACGGAGTAGGCCTTAAGTGACAATTCTTGCATGACTTTCAGTTTCTAGAATTCCAGAAAACAATTTGCTTAATAGAACTGGCTAATGTGTCAGTTCAGTACAGGCTAGGACCACAACTTACTTTGAAAAAACAGGCCATGACTTGGGCCTGAACTATGAATTTTTCATATAAACACACTCTCAAATCACACACACAGACACACACTCTTCTGACCCATAATACTCCCAATGCATCTCTACACACTTTTCTTCCTGCATTTGGCTACAGACCTTAAACATGTACACAAAAGTAGTAGAAGATTAAAAACTTTGTCTTGCTGTTACATTCGGACAGTTGTCTCTATTTTTAAATCCTATCACAGGATCTACTTCTTTACAGTTTTTCTCTTGTTCACATACTTTGATTTTTCTCCCATAAGTCTCTCTTATTTTTCTACCTGTATCTCTTTCCATATCTCATTTATAGGTCTCTATCATCAGAATCTTCCCTTGCATCTCTCTTTCCTGTGGTATATCCATAATGTGCAGTCACAGGGCTGATAGAGGCCGACTCTGGTAATAGAATGTTCTTGATCTACATAGGATGATAAATGACTAAGTTAAAAAAGTACTCTCTGGTCTTAACTGTAGGAGACAAAAACCAGCACGTACTCCTCTGGCCATGTCTGATCAATTTTCTGCTTCCTTCCCTGGTCATCATTTTACTATTTTTTTATTCCCATGTTAGAGAGGCAGATCGTTTAACTTATAGTATGCCCACTGGAGGTACCAGATAGGAACTAGAACTAGGAATGTCTCCACTACCTCTTTCATCTTAGCTCAAATGAAAGGGACGTAGACTGAACGTTTTGAAAGAATATTTAAATGTCAATATATTTTCCATCTCATCTCCTTTTAATTATCCCTCTTCTTTCTCCTTCTCCATCTGTCTTTAACACATAAACAGGCATGCTCATTTAAAGTGTTATTTCACTCTTGGAGGTACTTTTTAGGAATATGGAAAATGCTGAAGGAAGAGAAAAACATGAGCAAACTTACGTTTGATTAACATTGCAAGTGATATGAGTTGCTCTCCTTTTGAAAGTGGAAGTGAGGATCTCATGTGAACCAAACTTAGATACTCATGATCCACTTAATTCCTTCTCTTTTAGGGAGAGAATAGCAGAGAAGAAAGGGGAAAATGATGTAAGTGAATGTAGTAGCATGTGGAACCTACACCTGCCAGATAACTCAAGCCTTACTATTCATCAACTTAATAACTTCTGAATCATAAAGAAGCAGTCAAACTTTGAATATGTGCAAAGAGTGTTAACCTAACTTTGTAAATATAAAAACATATTTTTCATATATGCTCATTATATGAGTTTATTCTGTTGGAAGTTATTAACCAATATTGAGAAAAAGTTTGAATGCTCTAAAAGCAGAGACTTGCTTCATTGTTATCAGCATTGACAGCCTAACATAATGTGTATAAATTTGAAAAAAGTAACAGAAGTCATATTCTAATAAATTGATACATGCTATTGTTTGTTACAGAAGAACATATAACAGAAATATTTTCAATATAATTTATTCTCATTGGAAGCTTTTCTCCATTAATTTATCAGTGCAGTTTGCCAATTTGAGTTTGGACTTAAACATGGGAAAGAAACGCTCTGGTTTTTCCAGGTGTTGCAGGAATCATTTTCTGAGGCATGTGACAATTAAGATTTGTTAGCTCTTTACTAAAGCGAAAAAAGAATTGCCTTTGCTAACAGAACATTTAGCCAAAGTCCCCAATCCTATCATCATCACAGATACAGTCCTCTAATTTTTTTTCATGGAAAAATTTGACTTTTATCTTGTTATTTTGCTGAGCTGAGCTTTCTGAATACAGGGGTTATATACACACCAGGAAGAAAAATCAAATTTCCTAATTACCCTGAATATGCAGTAAGAATCAACCATAGAGAAGAAAAACATGAATCAAGCATTAAGCCATTAAACTGTACCTAATAGGCATTTATTCAATGGGCCTTATGAATGCGAGTTGTGCCCCATTTAAAATCTAACTGGAATGATTGCACATTTCATTAGTGAATATAATTACCAATTTGTTCCTTCCCCCAAAAATCATGTATGTATGAAAAACACTGTGAGAATGTAAATAGTGTTACCTTCAGAATACAGAATATAGACAGCCTGTTTAAATGGGGTCAGTGCAGTAACATTTCCTTATTAGACACAAACTCATAAATACTCAAAAGACTTATGAATATTCGATATCTTCATTTACCCAGAAACTTGTCTTCTATTCCTAAATCTCTGGTTTGGTAATGGGGGGGAAGGACCAATGTTCTTGTTCTAGTTTTGCAACTAACTAGCTGTATTCTTGGACAAATAACCTGTTTGGGCTTTAGGAGCGTCTATAAATGAAGAATGGCCAAATAGATGAGTTATAGAATCTCTTTCATCTTAAAACAATATTATTCTGTAGTTAAAAAAAAACAAAAAACAAAAAAAACCACTAGTTTTACACTCCTGGTACTTTCTTCTGCAAAGGACTGTATATCTATTTCGAAAATAGATGACATCGGAGAAGCATATTTTGGTGAGGAGGGGTGGGGGGTTTCTGTTAATCTACATGTAATTCCATTTGAACTCTGGTAGTTAAATGTGGTTTTCTCCTTACCCAAAGTGTAATAATGAATCAGTATTTACTGAGTGCCTGTAACACGCCAGGCATAGCATTATGGAAACCTCAAGGCCAAAAACTGACAATTCGCAATTAAAAACAAATTGTCTTGCACGTGATCAGAAATGCCCTTAGAACAAGCATGTCCATACTGTTGGCTTTTTTTGTCTGATGCGATTCTCTTTCTTTGGTGGTTTTCATTTCCTCCTCTTTTCTTCTCTCACTAATTCCTAAGGCTTTGACTTCATTAAGCAAGAAGTGCAGTTTGGTGATGAGAAGTCCAAAGTCCCACTTTCTCCCTTTCATTCTCAAATATGTAAGATACAGCACCGTTTTGTTTGGAATCCTTAGATTTTTCTGCATATGATATTTCCATAAAACCAGTCAGCACTTTGCAATATGAATGACTTCTGTTGCCTGTCTTGAATGCGTTTTTATTCAAAAAGACAGTATTCTCTAGGGGGCAAGACAGGTATCTGGGTATGGCAAGAGGGGGGTAAGAGGAAGCAGTCAGGTCATTAGAATAACCACAATAATAAATATGCAAGTATAACCCAAAGTGTTAAATATCCTGAATTTCTTTATTTTTTTAAAAGATAACCTTCAGAGAAGACTCACCTTAGGAAGTGACCTAAATCATGGGGGAATCAGGAACCAAGAGAGGTTGGTGAGGGGAGACAGGGAGAGACACACTAGGGAAAATTTTCCCTAGAAAAATATAAAGCAATAAGTAAGATTAATAGTCACTCCCACAAAAGGAAGTTTCTATAATTTTAATATAATTAACAGAGGTACTAGAGCAGATGAATTTACTCTTTTTTGCAAGTTTTATATGTGCAGAATGGGTGGGAGAATACACAGAGGAAGGAGTATACATGAGTCACTGCTGCACTGTGTGTAACAATCCTAATCTGAAGTTGTTATCTAAAAGTCAAAAGACTGAACAGTGAAGGAAAAGCCCAATCTCCCTCTTAGTTAGTTATTGAAGCTCCAGTTTTAAAAATATGCTGACTTTGTACATGTATTTTTAATTCTAATATTTCATATTAAAAATATGGACAATGCTTTTAGTCATACCCAGTTTAAAACTTTGTAGAAAATTATGACTTTACTAGCAAGTTTCCTAGTCCTGAGTTACCTTATTTTCATCTCTAATTCTATTTTTCATATTGGCCATGCTTTGGGACTAATGTTCCCCCCCAGTCAATGAAATGTCCAGAATGGCAAAGAGAAAGAATATTTAATTTTTATTCATTCATTTGTGTTCTGCCCAATTCAACTTTTCATTGTTATGTTTCTAAATGTTTCTTTTTAAAAAATTGAAGTATAGTTGATTTTCAATATTATATGTAGGTGTACAACATAGTGATTCAATACTTTGTACTTCATTTATAGTTATTATAAACTTATGGGTTATATTCCCCATGCTGCAAAATGTATCCTGTAGCTTATTTATACATATTTGTTTGTACCTCTTAATCCTCTACGCTGTATTAACCCCTCTCCCCAGTGGTAACCACTAGATTGTTTTCTGTATCTATGATTTTGTTTATTTTTTGTTATATTTACTAGTTTTATTTTTTAGATTCCACATACAAGTAATATCATATAGTATTTGTCTTTCTCTGACTTATTTCACTGAGTATAATACCCTCCAGGTCCATGGCAAAATTTTATTCTTTCTTATGAATAGTATCCGTAAGATACTATTGCGAGTGTGTGTGCGTCTTTGTCGCTCAGTTTTGTCCGATTTTTTGCGACACCATGGAGTGTTTCCTGCCAGGCTCCTTTGTCCATGGAATTCTCCAGACAAGAATACTGGAGTGGGTAGCCATTCCTTTATCCAAGGTATCTTTCCGACCCAGGGATTGAACCCAGGTCTGTTGCATTGCAGGCAGATTCTTCATAGTCTGAACCACCAGGGAAGCCTCTTGTTGTGTGTGTGTATATATATATCTCACATCTTTTTTTTAATCTATTCACCTCTTCATGGACACTTAAGTTGCTTCCATAGCTTGACAATTGTAAATAATGCTGCTGTAAACATTGGGGTGCAAGTATCTTTCTAAATTAACGTCTTTGTTTTCTTCAGATGTATACCCAGGCGTGAAGTTGCTGGGTCATATGGTCATTTTGTTTTTAGTGTTTTGAAGAACACTGTAGAACATACAGTGTTCTACAGTGGCTGCACCGATTTACATTCCCACCAACACTGTATGCAAAACCTCTTTTCCCTATATCTTCTCCATCGCTTGTTGTTTGTGGTCTCTTTGATGCTAGCCATTCTGAAAAGTGTCATGTGATATCTCATAGTTTTGAACTGCAATTCTCTGATCATTAGTGATGTTGAGCATCATTTCATGTGCTTATTGGGCATCTGTATGTATTCTTTGGAAAAAATGTCTATTCAAGTCTTCTGCCCCTTCTTTAATCAGGTTGTTTGTTTCTGGATTTTGAGTTTCTGAGCAGTTTATTCTGGACATTAAACCATTTATCAGTCATATCATTTGCAAATATTATCTCCCATTCTGTAGGCTGTCTTTTTATTTTGTTGATGGCTTCCTTTGCTGAGCAAACAATGTTAATTGTAATTAGGTCCCATTTGTTTGTTTTTTGCTCTTGTTTTTTTTCACCTTTGGAGACAGATCCAAAGCAATATTGGTATACTTTATTCCAAAGAGTGTTGTGCTTATGTTTTCTTCTAGGAGTTTTACGGTTTTCGGCCTTACATTTAAGTCTGTCATGCATTTTGAATTTGCCTATGTGTGTGATATGAGACAGTGGTCCAGTTTGATTTATGTGTAGTTGTCAAGATTTTCCAACACAATTTATTGAAGAAGCTATCTTCCTCATTGTATATTCTTGCCTCCTTTGGCATAGATTAATTGACCATAAAAGTGTGGGCTCATTTTTGGACTCTATTTTGTTCCATTGATCTATGTGACTGTTTTTGTGCCAGTACAATAATATTTTTGATTACTGTAGCTTTGTAGTATGGTTTAAAATCAGGCAACATGATGCTTCCAGCTTTGTTCTTTCTCAAGATTGTTTTGTCTATTTGGAGTCTTTCGTGTTTTCATACATATTTCATAAATACTATAATTTTGAAAAAAATGTGATTGGTATTTTGATAGAGATTGCATTAAATCTGTAAACTGTCTTGGGTAGTGGTCATTTTAACAATATTCTTTCAACCTGTGAACACAGTGTATCTTTTCATCTGTTTGTGTGGTCTTCGTTTTCTTTCATTGGTATGTTATACCAATGAATACAGGTTTTCTGAATGTAGATCTTTTACCTCCTTAGATTTGTGTGATGTGCTTAGTTGCTCAGTTGTGTCTGACTCTTTGAGACCCCATGGACTGTAGCCTGCCAGGCTCCTCTGTCCATGGGGATTCTCCAGACAAGAATACTGGATTGGGTTGCCATGCCCTCCTCCAGGGGATATCCAACCCAGGTTCAGTCCAACCCAGGGATTGAACCGAGGTTTCTCACATTGCAGGAGGCGGATTCTTTACCATCTGAGCCACCAGAGAAGCCCGAGAATACTGGAGTGGGTAGCCTTATCCTTCTCCAGGGGATCTTCCCAACCTAGGAATTGAACCAGAGTCTCCTGCATTGCAGGTGGATTCTTTACCAGCTGAGCTACTAGGGAAGCCCATAGATTTACTCCTAGGTATTTCATTCTTTTTGATGTGATTATAAATAGGATTGTTTCTTAATTTCTTTTTTGGATAGTTCATTGTTAGTGTATAGAAGTGCAATAGATTTATGTACATTAATTTTTTATCCTGAAACTTTACTGAATTTATTGATGAGCTCTAGTAGTTTTCTGGTGGCATCTTGAGAATTTTTCTGTGTATGGTATCGTGCCATCTGCAAACAGTAACAATTTTACTTCTTCCTTTCTAGCTTTGATACCTTTTATTTGTTTTTCTTGTCTAACTTCTGTGGCTAGGACTTCCAATACTGTGTTGAACAGAAATGGTGACCATGGGCATCCTTGTTTTGTTCCTCATCTTAGAGGAAATGCTTTCAGATTTTCACCATTGAGTGTGATGTTAGCTATGGACTTGTCACATGTGGCCTTTATTTTGTTGAGGTATGCTGTCTCTGTAACCACTTTCTGAAGAGTTTTATCATAAATGGCTGTTGAATTTTTGTCAAAAGTTTTATCTGCATCTATTGAGATGATCATATGGTTTTTACTCTTCAGTTTGTTAATGTGATGTATGACATTGATTCAGAATCCACAAATTAATCAATCTTTGGGATAAATCCCTCTTGATTGTGTTGTATGATCTTTTTAAATTTATTGTTGGATTCAATTTGCTAATATTTTTTGAGCACTTTTCATCTATTTTCAGTGATATCTGTCTGTAATTTTCTTTTCTGTGGTATCTTTGATTTTGGCTCCAAGGTGATCACATAGAATGAATTTGGAAATATTCCTTCCTCTGCAATTTTTTTTCTGAAATAGCTTGAGAAGGACAGATGTTAACCCTTCTCTAAATATTTGATAGAATTCATGTGTGATGCCATCTGGTCCTGAATTTTTTGTTTGTTGAAAGTTTTTTTTTTTAATTACTGATTTAATTTCATTACTAGTAATTGGTGTTTTCACATTTTCTATTGCTCCTCAGTTCAGCCTTGGGAGACTGTACATTTCTAGGAATTTGTTCATTTCTTCTAAGTTGTCTATTTTATTGACATATAGCTATTTGTAGCAATCTCTTATGATCTGATGTATTTCTTTGGCTTTGGTTGTAACTTTTTATTTTTTCATTTCTAATTTTATTGACTTGAGTGCTCTCTTCTCGTTTCTTCATGCATCTGGCTAAAGGTTTATCAATATTGTTTACCTTTTCAAAGAATCAGCTCTTAATTCCATCGATCTTTTCTATTGCTTTTTAAGGCTTGACTCAAATTGTCATTAGTATACAATTGATCAAAAGAACATAAGTTTGGATGAACTACTGAATGTAAAAATAAAAATATTACTGAAATGTGTGTTTTAAAGAAATAGATCCAAAATTCTCAGTTAATAAATCTTCAGTTGAGCACTAGTTATTGCTATGTTGAGGGAGAGCTCAGAATTCTGATTTTCATTTTTAAGGATGTAAGTACTATACAGAAATTATGGAAATGGAAGTTATCTCATAGCAGTGTCACTCACTGCTTTGAGTCTTTTCAAGTTATATGCCAACAATCACATGGTCATTTATGAGCAAGATCAGCTGCCAGCACTGATGGAGTGCTCCTCCAGTTTTCTTAAATAGAAAATAACTGGACACACCTGATTTATAAGAGGATGTTGCCAGTCATTAAAGCTACTCAGTTTGCCCAAAATTCGACGCCCAAATTTCAGTAGTGCCTCATTTGGTGTCTGTAAGTTTTTACACATCATGATGATACTATTTTCTTTTGTAAAATAGGAGAACTAAGATTATAAAAGAGAAAATAAAGAAAGTTGATTCTGAATGATTCCTGTTACTTCAGGGAATGTGCAGGCAGTCAGTTTTAGAAAGAATATACATGGTTAGTCAGATTTAGAAACTGATTTCCTTAAAACTGACCATTTCCACACACTACTTGGAATGTCTTCATGTGCCCCAAGGGCATTCATACCCTAGTTTAAATGTAGCTGCATTAAAGTATCAAGAAAAGGGGCTGCTGAATTCTGTTATAGACACTTAGTAATAAAGTATCAGATAATGGCTTAGTCTTTTATTTGTCTCACCAATCCATTATATTTAATGTTAGAACTTGAGGTATAAGGCACACTTCAATTTCTTTATGAATGTCCCCTTGTGCCTCTGATAAGAAGAAAATATTTTCAATGGATCAATAGAATGCATGATAAGTATAATACATATCCAAAGGCATTATAGTTATAAATTCAGTAAATGTGCTGTGAACACACTGGGATCATCCTCTGGCTCTAAATTAAACAGCTCCATTTGTGAGATGAAGGCCACTTTAAAACTATATTTCCTATAGGAAAAGCATTCTAAGATTCTATGAGTTCTGATATGAAAGCCGAAATAAAATGGAATATGCATTTACCATTTCAGAGGTCTCATGGATATTACAGCATCTTACAGAGAAAAGGAAACATCTTTTAGATGTTGAAATCTTTTCATATTGAAGGGATAAAGAGGGATTAAATGCAGTTAATCTATACCAGTATTTATAATAACGGTCTAGTATTCTTGTTTCCTATAAAGAAGAGGATCAGTAATTAATTTCATCCTCAGTAATTTGTATTTTGCCTTGACACAGTTCTTAGTAGTAATCTTGGATTATACATATGTTTGCTTTTTCTCTTAGCATCCAGTTTTCTCATATGTCGAATGAGACAGTTAGATGGTTTTTAACTTCCTTAGTAGCTTGAACTATACTATCAATCTATGATATTGTGAAACATTATACTTCAAATGAATCGAAAGTTGTGGCTGATTTTATTTTTTTAATTAAAAATTTTTCATTTTTAATTGGAAGATAATTGGTTTACAATGTTGTGTTAGTTTCTGCTGTACAACAGTGTGAATCAGCCATATGTATACTTATCTCCCTTCCCTCTTGAGTCTCCCTCTCACCCCTCTAGGTCATCACAGAGCACCGAACTGAGCTCCCTGGGCTATACAACAGGTTCCTATTAGCTATCTGCTTTATATGTGGTAGTGTATATATGTCCATTCGTCCCACCCTCTCCTTCCCCGCTGTGTCCACAAATCCATTCTCTATGTCTGTGTCTATATTCCTGCCCTGCTGACTCTTTTCTAATCTCTCTGGATTTTAATGCCATTTGGAACCCAAGCTCCTCACTATAGGTCACTTTAGGAAAAACCCAGCTGAGACCAAAGCTCTGTTCTCTTGGATTTGTTAAATATCTGATGACAGCTAGCTTCTCATTTGTTTAGAGTTTGGTTTAGTTTATAAGTATCGGATCAAAAGTTTTATAGTTAGTTTCTCTTAAAGGAAAAGACAAAACATCCATAATGTCAGAATTTGATAAGGAGTGGGAGAGGATACTTGAATTTAGTACAGATGGCAGTGCGTGTGTGAGTGTCCCCGATGAAAGAGTATTTCTTGTATGTCCAGACCTCTCTGTTCGCAGTCTGTGCATGTCTCAATGGGACATTATCTTAAGGGGATCTTATCTGAAGATTTTGAAGCACTTTCTCATTCTGAGGGAATAGATAGGCATACATGGATCTTCTGCTGTCATACTTCTGTGGAATCAAAACAAAGTCCCCTGGAGAGGGTCTTAAAAGAGTAAAATCTAAATGGGCTGTTTGATTTGAGACACCTTCCATCAGTTTGTTGGGAAAGCAGCACTGACAGGTGTCTCCAGTTTAGGCAGCAACATGACCTTCTTGATGACTGATCATCGTTATGGTAGAATTGGCTCATTCAAGGTGCTCTTAGAGTGAGAATGATTCCCTTTGACATGGCCTCAGTATCAGCCTTCGTGGTGTGTAAGAAGAGAAAGAACGGCTACCTGAGATTATCCTGACACCCTCACAGACACACCTGGCATACACCATGGATACTCTGGAGATTTGTGAGGAGATATTTGAAGGGACTGTTTGTTCCACAAACTGTTTGTCAAGTCAGAGAGTTGCTGTTTTTACTGGTGTTTTTCTGACTTAAGTGATTATCCTTGCTCTGGTATGACCTAGACTGCTATAAAATAGTTACTTGGGGTATGGTTGTATAGTGATTGACAGAAAGCTGTAAAGACAAGGCCAAAGGTTACAAGTCCTCTTAATGTAGGCGAAGGATACAACTTAATTCACAGAGGTGGTGCCGGTTTTAGCTGATTGGTGGGTTTTATTAGCTTTAAATCCTCCCAGAGTGATCAGTGATGCCTCTTGATCAGGGTATGAATCCTGTCAGCGACATGGAGGAGCCCTCTGTGCCCTTTTCTTAGGGACATTAAGCCCTCTTGGCCCCTTCAGATTGTTCTGGAGACTTTGGCTGTGTATCTTATTGTCTACCAGCTACAAAGAATTTGTCATGGTCCAGGTTCTTTCCTGAGTGTCTCTTGAGGGGCTTGGATGTCACTTTCCTGATGTGGTATTTCTTACAAGGTGGAAGTGTCAAACCTATTTGAAATATGTTCTCAGTCTCACTAAGCTTCTATTTTCCTTAATGCTATTTGAAAATAGACTTCTGTGTTTCTAGCATTTGATTTTCTAGGAAGTGTTAATGTATTTTATCTGAACTCAGGGGTCTAACTAGTGAAGTTTTACCAGTGAAAACCAACCTTTCCTGTTCATTTAACTTTATCCTCATTTGCAATAGGCCCTAAAATTTTGGGGGTCTTGGAGAAATTGTCAAATCCGTTTGATATTTACCCTATTAGTGGATTAAGGCTAAAGTGGAATATTTTGGGGGAAAATTCCATTCCCTTTACCTTCTGTTTACTTTATTTGCTTTAAGTTATCATTTAGATTGTTTTTTTTTTTTAATCTCTGTTAACACCTTTGATTAATCCATTCTGGTTTGAATTTGGGTTTATTGACTCTTAAACTGACATTTCCTGCTATGGAGTTGAATCAATGATTCAGCCAATATATGGAATGTTTTTACTAACATACTGATGCAGTTTATTGAGTATTTGTTGTGTGCTAGATACTGTCCTTCATTGCTGCAAAGCTTTGAGTTTGGCACTTCATTTTTCTCATTTTACCGATTAGGTACTTGAAGCTTAGAGCAGTTAGGTTTTGGAACTAGGCAAGCTGTCGTCAAAGCCCACCCTTTTTAGTTCACACTGTACTATACTGCTTACTTTGCTTTCCAGCTAGAAAAGGAAAGTTAATTATACATTTTATTTTAGCTGTCCTATTTTGGAAGCTCAGCTTAGGGAAGGTGAAAATGGAAAACCTTGCTGGTTCCAGCTAAGACATATAAAGAACTCGGAAGTCATCATTTCTGTCCTTAAAACAATAAAAAGTGAAAAACCTGAACACCAGGAAGTCAGTGAGCACTCTTAGACCCATCAGAGCAACGAGGTTGCAAAGCAAACCGCTGCCCTGAAATTTGGAGAGACAGGTGAGTCTGGAGAGTCATAACAGAGATCTGCTTATCTGGAGTAGTTCTGGATTCATAAAGTGGTAGAAACTCTTAAATGGTAATGTTGGTGAATTGCTAGAGCCTGAGTCTGGACTAGCATAAGAGTGAGAAAATCCTGGGGCCGTAGGCTTAGAGGAGTCTGCTTAAGTGTTAAGGGCTTTATTCCCCTAAACTCCACCAGGTTCTCATGGTGAGAGATCCCCTCTTGGCCCTTGCAGAGGGAGCGAAGGAGTAATCTTTAATGAAATATGCCAAAAGCCTTCTCCATAACAAAGACCTACTCCCAAGGAAATTTCCTGCACTCCAGTTTCCTCCAGACCTTGTGTTGTAGGAAAAACGGGGCATGGGAAGATGGTCATGTCCCAGGTCTTGGGTGAGTCCTTGGGATGGGCTGCCAAGTACGGGTCCTTGGGAAAGAATTCAAGAACAAGCTATAGTAAAGTGAAACTAGCTTTATTTAAAGAGAGAGACATTCCATAGGCAGAGTGTGGGCATCTAAGAATGTGAGAGTGGCCCTGGCCCTGGCCTTTTATGGTTGGTCTCAGAACTGACATGGTACCTGTGGGTGTGTCATTTAGCTGCTGTATCACAATGAGTGTATAATGGTGCTCAAGGTCTATTGAAAATCGAAATGTTCTGCCATTTTAGGCTTAACTCTTTCTAACCAGTTTTTGTCATGTCTTGTTCTTAATGGTTGTGTCATTCTTTTAACTCATTATTGACCAAGCGATTTTTGCAGAAACTGATGCCTGTGGCTATCGGTTTTTGTTTTGGCCAGCCAAAAATTTCACTCACACTTTGTGGGTTATTATATTCAGTAGTTATACCTGACACATCTTCTGATTTTCATGAAATGCTGTCTTCAGCCCTCTGTTCTGTAGAAGCAAAGGCATGTTCTCCAGCACCATGAATTTCATTTTCACTTTCCATATAGAATCAATTACTAAGGTTTTTTGTCTTTGTGTCAGTCTAATATTCACATCATTTGAATCAGAACTAAATTCTGAAAAACTATCATCTTCTGAGATACTAGTATACATGTCACTTGGACAGTCAGAGAAAGTGCTTGCATAAAATTCACTGAACAGTTCTTCTTTACTCAAAATTTCATGGTGAGTCATTTTTGAAAATTTTATGGTAATAAAATTGAGTATATAATACACACAAGGTTGGAACAAAAACCTAATGAAGCAAAATGTGAATAATAATGATGATCATAAGTGGTATAATGAACCCTTAATCAATTTTAAACTCTAACAACTTCAATAGCAGTGTTAATTTATCACTTTGTAAACATGTATTGATACATCTCCAGTCAATAACGATCGGGTAACAAAAGATGTATTAGTACATCTCCATTCAGTAATATGTTAATGGTTGTGCCCTGTCCCCTTCCTTTCTGTTTCACTTCCAGACTCTATAAAAGGGAGAAAATGAGGTCATAGGAGTTAGGGTTTCAAGGAAGTAGATTGAAAGAGCTGCAGTGAGAAAAAGGAATAGAGGTTGAAGGGTGGGAAGAGGTACAGGCAGGGACCCTTGTATCACTAGAACTGTTAAAAATAGAAGTATACAATATCACAGCCCAGAGACAGGCCCACTAAAAGACGATCACTTATCAGTTGATTCCAGAATCCTCCCTTTCCCCTGCCCCTTACCATCACAGCAACAAGGCTCCAGTGCAATAACAGTGTGTGCTTCTCAGACACTCTGTTGTGTCTGACTGTTTGTCACCTCATGGGCTATAGCCCACCAGGAGCCCACTGGGCTCCTCTGTCCATGGAATTTTCTAGGCAAAAATACTGGAATGGGTTGACATTTCCTCCTCCAGAGAATCTTCCCAACCCAGGGATCGAACCTGTGTCTCTTGCGCCTCCTGCATTGGCAGGTGGATTCTTTACCACTAGTGCCACCTAACAGTGGGTCATAGCTAAAAGAACTGAAAGTCACAGAGTCTCTCAGAGGAAAAGTCCTCAGGGAAGTTCAAAGTTAAGGGAAAAGTAAGGAGACTGGCATATCTATCTATAGCAAAAAAAAAAAAATCATAAGCCAACTCTTAGCAGGTTAACATAATTCTCACATTCAAGGCATGTTTGCCTCAGTTCCTATTGCCTAATATAGCATGTATGGCTTTCAACAAAAGATCATACATGACAAACAGAAAACGCATGAGGAACTCAGATATAGAATTGTTGGAACAAATCAACGAATCAAAAGGAAATGTGAGAAAAAAAATAAACAGAAATAAAGAGTGCTTTTGATGAGCCATTGGTAGACTTAACATGGCCAAGGAAAAAAATCAGTGAGTTTGAAGACAGAAGAAAAAACCAAAACAGAACACAATGTTGAAGATCTGTGGTGCAATATAAAAAAAAGTGTACCATCTGTATAATTAAACTACCAGAAAAAGAATAGAGAAGTTATTTGAAATAATAGCCAAACATTCCAAAATTAATAACAGGTACAAAATCACAAATCTAGGAAGTTCATAGAAGAAAATACCTAAAATATGAATAGGCATACCATGTTCAAACTGCAGAAAACCAAAGATAAAGAAACAATCTTGAAAAAAAAGCTACATGGAGTGAAAACACTTATCTGGGAGCAATAAGAATAAGAGTTACAGTGCATACCTCATTCAGCTAAATTCAGTCACTCAGTCGTGTCCGACTCTTTGCAACCCCATGGACATGGACTGCAGCATGCCAGGCTTCCCTATTCATAACCAACTCCTGGAGCTTGCTTAAACTCATGTCCATCGAGTCAGTGATGCCATCCAACCATCTTATCCTTTGCCGTCTCCTTCTCCTCCCGCCTTCAATCTTTCCCAGCATCAGAGTCTTTTCCAGTGAGTCAGTTCTTCACATCAGGTGGCCAAAGTATTGGAACTTCAGCCTTAGCATCAGTCCTTCCAATGAATATTCAGAACTGATTTCCTTTAGGATGGACTAGTTTGATCTTGCAGTCCAAGGAATTCTCAAGAGTCTTCTCCAATACCACCATTCAAAAGCATCAATTCTGCGGCACTCAGCTTTCTTTATGGTCCAACTCTCACATCCATACATGATTACTGGAAAAAACGTAGCTTTGATTAGATGGACCTTTGTCAGCAAAGTAGTGTCTTTGCTTTTTAATATGCTGTATAGGTTGGTCATAGATTTTCTTCCAAGGAGCAAGCATCTTTTAATTTCACTGCAGTCACCATCTGCAGTGATTTTTGGAGCCCGAGCAAATAAAGTTTCTCACTGTTTTCATTGACATCTCATTAGATACATACAAACAAGTTGTGAGTTTGGTGAAATATTGAAAATGTTCAGAAAAAGATCCCACCAACTTGAAGGCCTGTATGCAATAAAATTATTTGTCAAAAGTGAAGGAGAAAGACTTTCTTAAACAAAAACTGAGGCAATTCTTGAACAGCAAATCTGCTCTGTGAGATGAGAGTTTATTTACCTAACACCCAAAGTGGCAAGTGATCTCAACACACATGCACACACACAGAGCCATATGATCCAGCAGTCCCACTTCTGAATATATACTTAAAGGAAAGGAAAAAAAAGATATTGAAGAGATATGCACCCATATTCATTACAGCATTATTTATAGTAGTCAAGATATGTAAACAACCTAATTCCATGGATAAAGAAAATGTGGGACATATATACAATGGAAAAGAGAATAAACTCCTACTATTTGTAAAAACATGGATGAATCTGGAGAACATTAAGGTAAGTAAAATTAACAAGACACAGAAAGACAATAGATACTACATGAAATCACCCTTATGTGGAATCTAAGATAGTCAGAATCATAGAAGCAGAGCATAAAATAGTGGTTGCCAGTGGCTGGGGGTAAATGGGGAGATGTTGATCAAGGGGTACAAAGCTTAATATACAAGAGAATAACTTTTGGAAACCTAATGTATAACAAGGCAAATATAGTCAACAATGCTGTATTGTGTACTTGAAGTTTGCTAAGAGGGTAAATCTAAGTGTTCTCAACACATACACAAACAAGAAAAAGTTTATGTGAGGTAATCACTATATCAATTAGCTTATTGTGTCAACTATTTCACAGTGTATATGTATGTATGAAAACATTCCCTTAAACATATACTATTTTTGTTTGTCAATTATATCTCAATAAGGATGGAAAACTCTTGAGTGTTAGGTGATTGACAAAGGAAAAAATCAAGTTGATGTAGTCAGCTATTTTAGAACATTCTAAAACAGCAGGTAATTTCTTTCCAACCTATGCATCACTTGTCTTCAGCGAGATAGATCCCATTCTAGGCTTTTTAATGAAACACATCTTAGTAAATTAAAAGAAAAATTATGCATATGTGTTTTCAGATTACAATGAGTTGAACTAGAAATCAGTTATAGGAAGATAGCTAGAAAATCCACAGTTTGTTACGATCCACACAGTCAAAGGCTTTGGTGTAGTCAATAAAGCAGAAATAGATATTTTTCTGGAATTCTCTTGCTTTTTCTATGATCAAATGAACATTGGGAATTTGATCTCTGGCTCCTCTCACAACAAACTGTGGAAAATTCTTAAAGAGATAGGAATACCAGACCACCTTACTTATCTCCTGAGAAATCTGTATGTAGGTCAAGAAGCAACAGTTAGAACCGGACATGGAGCAAAGTACTGGTTCCAAACTGGGAAAGGAGTGTGTCAAGGCTGTATATTATCATTCTGCTTATTTAACTTATATGCAGAGTACATCATGTGAAATGCCGGACTGGATGAAGCACAAGCTGGAATCAAGATTGCCAGAAGAAATATCAATAACCTCAGATATGCAGATGGCACCACCCTTATGGCAGAAAGCGAAGAAGAACTAAAGAACTTTTTTATGAAAGTGAAAGAGGAGAATGAAAAAGCTGGCTTAAAATTCAACATTCAAAAAACTAGGATCATGGCATGCAGTCCCATCACTTCATGGCAAATAGATGAGGAAACAATGGAAAATGGAAACAGTGAGAGACTTTTATTTTGTTGGGCTCCAAAATCAATGCAGATGGTGACTGCTGCTATAAAATTAAAAGACACTTGCTCCTTGGAAGAAAAGCAATGACAAACCTAGACAGCGTATTAAAAAACAGAGACATTACTTGGCTGACAAAGATCTGTCTAGTCAAAGTTATGGTTTTTCGAGTAGTCATGTATAGATGTGAGAGTTGGCCCATAAAGAAAGCTGAGCACTGAAGAATTGATGCTTTTGAACTGTTGTGTTGGAGAAGACTCTTGAGAGTCCCGTGGACTGCAAGGAGATCAAACCAGTCAATCCTCAAGGAATCAGTCCTGAGTATTCATTGGAAAGACTGGTGCTGAAGCTGAAGCTCCAATACTCTGGCCACTGATGGAAGAACTGACTCATTGGAAAAGACCCTGATACTGGGAAAGACTGAAGGCAGAAGAAGAGGGGGACGACAGAGGGTGAGATGGTTAATTAGCATCACTTACTCAATGAACAGGAGTTTGAGTAAGCTCTGGGAGTTTGTGATGAACAGGGAGGATTGGTGTGCTGGAATCCATGGAGTTGCACAAGTCAGACATGATTGAGCGACTGAACTGAACTACTGAACTGGAAAATCCAAAAAGTATTAGGAAATTAAAATATGTTTGTGAATAAACTATGAATAAAGGAAAAGTTTTAAGAGAAATTAAAAATATTTTGAACTAAAAGAAATTAAAATTTATCAAAATTTGTGGGATGCATTGAAAGTGCCTCTTAAAGGAAAATATATATCATTAAATGTATATATTAAGAAAGTTCTAAAAATCAATAATCCTAGCTTACACATTAATAAATGAAAGGAGAGTAAATTAGGCCTAAGGCAAGCAAAAGAGGAGAAATAATAATTAGAGCAAAAGTCAATAAAATTGAAAACAGATTAGACAACAGAGAAAAACATTTATATAAAAAACTGGCTATATGAAATTTCAATAATCTATAGCCAGGCTAGCCAATGAAAAAATAGAGAAGACACAAATTACCAGTGTCACAAATAAAAGAGAGTTCATTACTACTGATCCCATGGACATTAAAGGATAATTAAAAAATGATATGAACAGCCTCTTTACTGACAAATTTGATAATCTAGATGAAATGGAACAATTCCTTGAAAGGTACACACTGCCAAAATTCATCCAAGTTGAAAGGGATAACTTGAGGGGCCTTATATTATTGAGATTCATTCAGTAACTTTCCAAGAAATAAACTACCATGCTTAGTTTCACTGATAAATTCTACTAAACAGTTTAGAAATAATACTAGTTTTTCACAGTCTTTTTCAGAAAATATAAGCAGAGGAGTACCTCTTAATTCATTCTGTGAGGGAAACATTACCCTTGTACCAAAATTACATAAAGATATCATAAGAAAAGAAAGCTATGGACCAATATCTTTGTTGAATATAGACACAAAGTCCTTAAACATCAAGTATTGAACCTAGCAGTATATATAATTATGTACTGTGACCAAGGGGATTTATTCAGATGTGTGAGGCTAGTTCAGAATTCAAAAATAATTTGTGAAGCAAATTCATGATTATACCAGTTAATGCAGAAAAGGGATTTGGCAAAATCCAAACCCAATTATGATAAAAACTCTCAAGGCAAGTGTGTCCTCACTTGCTTCTTCTATTCATGACAGTAGTTCATACAATGAAACAAGATAAAGAAACAATATGTAGACATATTGGAAAGGAAGCAGTAAAACTGATTTTATTTTCTGATGGCATGATTGCTGATACAGAAAACCCCGAAGTATCTGGAAAATAAAAACTTGAAACTATTGCATACAGTAAGGTTGCAGGAAACAAGTGCATGCTCAGTTGCTCAACTGTGTCCGACTGTTTGCAACCCCATGGACTGTAGCCCTTCAGGCCCCTCTGTCTATGAAATTTTTCAGTCATGAACACTGGATTGGGTTGCTGTTTCCTTCTGCAGGGGATCTTCGTGGTCCAGGGATTGAATCTGTTTCTACTATGTCTCTTGCATTGTCAGGTGGATTCCTTACCATAGAGCCACCTGGGAAGCCCACAAATGATGCTGGAACAATTAAATGTCTATATGTGAAAAAAACTGAACCAAGTCATAGACCTTAATTAACCAATAGACTAATCAGCTTCATAGGCCAATAATTAACTCAAAATGCAGCGTAGACCTCAATGTAAAATGCAGAAATAAAACACTTCTAGAAGAAGGGATAGGAGAAAACCTAAATGTTCTTACATTTGTTTAGATTTTGGATAAAATACAACTCAATGCATGGAAGAAAATGGACAGTTTGGACTTTGAATTGAAGATTTGTGCTCCTTGATAAACACTCCTTAAAGGATCAGAAGACAAGCCACAGACTGGGGGAAATATTGAAAAACACACATTTGATAAAAGATTTGAATCTAAAGTATACAAGGAATCTTTAAAACTCAAAATAGTAAAACAATGCAATTAAATAATGGATCAAGTATCTCAGCAAAGATCTCTCTAGGAAGCTGATACATAAATATATCAAGAACTATTTAATATTTTTTGTTTTCGGGAAAGGCAGATCAAAACAATGGGGAGAGGGATAAACTGGGAGATTGGGAATGACATATATACACTACTATATATAAAATAACCAATAATAACGTACTCTATAGCACAGAGAACTCTGCTCAATACTCTGTAATGACCTATATGAGAAAAGATCTAAAAAAACTGCATATATGTATATGTATAACTGATTCTCTTTGCTCTGTATTTAACACAGCATTGTAAATAAATTGTACTCCAATAAAAATTAAAAGGAAAATAATGAGATATCACTGTATACCCATTTAGCCATTAGAATGGCTAAAATCTGAAAGAACTAAGAACAGCAGTTGCTGGTGAGAATGCAGAGCAACAGGAAGTCTCATCCAATGCTGGTGGGAATGGGAAATGCTCTACCTATTTTGGAAGAAAGTTTTATATAATTTCTGACAAAACTGAACGTAGCATTACTGTATGACTGAGCAATTGCACTCCTATATGTTTATCCACGTCATTTGAAATTTTATGTCCAAGAAAAAAAACCTGTACACAATTATCGATAGCAGCATTATTCTTAATTGCCAAAATATGGAAGCAACTAATCTGTTTTTCGATAGGTAACTGGATGAATATACTGTGATATATCCTACAATGGAATACCATTCAACAATAAAAAGGAATGAGCCATTAAGGGAAGCAAGAACATGAATGAGTGCATATTGTTTAGTAAAAGCCAGCATTGTAACACTATACATTCAGGTTCTATTTATGTGACATTCTGAGAAAAGTAAAACTACAAAGATGATTAACAGGTAAGTGGTTGTCAGGTGGTTGTTGGGGGAGAGGTTGTTTGGTAAAGACAGTGGTTGATGGGGTATTATATGGAAGAGTTATACATAGGTAAAGCTCAGTAAAAGGGCTTCTTTGGCTTTTTTTTGATGCAGAAATCTGGAAAGCTGTACTCCCCCTAAAAAAAAAACATCACTGAGTGAAATCTTGAATATATAACAAATTTAAAAATCATTTACAAAGCTGTGAGTGATTTTCAGGTACTGAAAGAGCTCCTGGTAGCCAAAGCTGGAAAAATTGCAGCAACAAAGCAAAGCACTATTGAATCATGATCCAAAGTGTAAAATATCCACGAGTCCATACTGATATACACAAGTGACCGAGGAAATACTGGGTTGGCCAAAAATTTTGTTCAGATTTTTCTGTAACATCTTATGGACCAACTTTTTGGCCAACCCAGTACATGGAGGATGAGGGACAATGCAGAAGAATTCCAAATAATTTATGTAGGTAACTCTACCCTCGATGTGGACTATAACTCTCTATGTATTAAGTGTGGGATGGATGAAATAACTTACTGCTGAAGAATACAGTGTGTAGAAGAGGAGGAAAATAAAGACTTAACTTTACAGGGAAAAAACCTAATGCCACTTCCTCATCCAGATGACCAAGGTTAACAACAGTGCTAAGTCATATCAAACATTTACCCTCGATAAGATGTGATGAGAGTAGCACTTTACCTCTGTGGTCTTCCTACCCAAAATCTATAACTTCAGTATCATTAAGAGAAAAATATCAGACAAGCTCCAGTAGATGGACATTTTACAAGATATCTGACCACTTCTATTTTACACGTTGAAAGTCATCAAAGATAAGGAAGATCTGAGACACTGTTACAGCTGTGAGAAACAAAAGAAGTCCTGACAGCTAAATGTAGTATCCTAGATGGGATCCTGAAACAGAAGAGGCAATCAGAATAAAACTGAAGAAATCTGAATCAAGTATGGACTTTAGTCAGTTATGATGTATCAATATTAGTTTATTACTTTTGACAAATGTGTCATCTTAAGGTTAGATGTTGTTAATAATAGGAATATGATGGGGAGGGTTGTATGAGACTGTACTGTCTTTGTAACATTTTGTAAAATCTGAAATATCCTTGGGACTTCCCTGATGGTCCAGTGGTTCAGGCATCATCGTCCAGTGCAGGGGGTTCAGGTTGGACCTCTGGTTGGGGAGCTGAGATCCCACATGCCCCGTAGCCAAAAAAAACAAAATATAAAACAGAATAATTTTACAAATTCAATAAAGACTTGAAAAGTGGCCCACAAAAAAATACTGTAAAAAGTTATTCTTAAATAGAAAGCTAATTAAAAAAAATCACCTGCAGTTTTTTTGCTTTGTGGAAATACAAGCTTTATTTGTATTAAGAACCAAAAAAGTCATCAGCCTTCTTAATTATTATAATTATGAAGGCAATCAAATATCCTCAAGTGAGTTACATAAAGGAAGGTTTCTACTTTATTAAAAACATGGTGTTTTCTTTGCTGCTTTATTAAAACATGGTGTTTTGGTTTCTAATCCGTGTGGAGAGAGCATATAAATTCATTATGGGCACATTAATACAATGTAATACACAAAAATACACAAATAAATGTACTTAATCTCCTTAAGGATGAAAGAGATGATAGATGCATACAATAGAGTATATGGGTACCTATTGTCTGTTTGTCACAGTTAATCTTGCAGGAGCTCTAGAGTATAACAGGCAAGGAGAAGCAAAGGGGATTAAATATTTCAGGAAATGACTTTGAATGCCTCTTCTAACTAGATTCCCTCTATCAATGATTCTGACCAAGCTTCCCCAAGGAAACTCAAAGGAAAAGGTGAAGGGAAAGCTTTTTGCCTTTCACCCAGTTGTTGTTCAGTTGCTCAGCCATGTCCGACTCTTTGCTACCCCATGGACTGCAGCACGCCAGGCTCCTCTGTCCTCCACTATCCCCTGGAGTTTTTTCAAATTCGTATCTATTGAATCGGTGATGCTATCTAACCATTTCATCCTCTGCTGCCCTCTTCTCCTTTTTACCCAGTACGGATTCTCTTTCGTTTGTTTTGTTACTTCAAATATGTCTTCACATCATCACAAAAGGTGTAACATATGTGTAATGAAAATACTGGAAAGAGAAGAATTTCAGTTCTTGGATATTGTTTTTCATTCTTCTTTGTGTTTCAGTTTTGTAAGTTTCTATTGATATATCTTGGCCAGGACCAGTCTACTCATGAGACTGTCAAGGGAATTCATCATTTCTGTTAGTATTTTTGAATTCTATCTACCGTCTTCTTTTGATTTTCAGAGCTTTCTTCTCTCTGCTTACATGACCCATCAATCCTTGGATGTTGCCGACTTTTTCCTTTAGAGCCCTTAATGTATTAATCATAGTTATTTGAATTCCCAGTCTGATCATTCCAAAGTCTGTCACATCTGAGACTGGTTGAGATGTTTGGTTTGTCTTCCCAGACTGTGATGTCTCCTTTTAATTTTTTGGTCGAAAACCAGACATGAAGTATTGGGTGAAAGGAACTCCTGTCAACAGGACTTTAGTGTGGGGTTTAATGTCTATCTGGCTAGGATTTAGGCTGTGTTTGTTGATCGCTATAGCTGTGGTGTCAGAGGCTAAAATTTCACTTAGCATCCTTATTTTTGTCTTCTGTGTTGTCTTTATGTTTTTTTTAGAGACTGTTTAAGCAGGTCTGAGGCTCATTCTTTTTAGCTTTAATCACTCTTTGATTATCAGTTCAATTCAGTTCAGTTGCTCAGTCATGTATGACTCTTTGCGACCCCATGGACTGCGGCACGCCAGGCCTCCCTGTCCATCACCAACTCTTGGAGTGTGCTCAAACTCATGTCCATCGAGTTGGTGATGCCATCCAACCATCTCATCCTCTGTCATCCCCTTCTCCTCCCACCTTCAATCTTTCCCAGCATCAGGGTATTTTCCAATGAGTCAGTTCTTCACATTAGTTGGCCAAAGTATTGGAGCTTCAGCTTCAGCATCAATCAGTCCTTCCAGTGACCATTCAGGACTGATTTCCTTTACGATTGACTGGTTTGCTCTCCTTATACCAAAGCATTATTGATGTGGATTGGTGAGGCGTAGGGGCCATTTTTATGATGATGTCTCATCATTTTACTGAATTAGCTTTTTTTGTGAGCTTCAGTTGGATATTTCCTTTCCCCCCCATTTAAGACCACTATGAACTTGAGATGCAGATTTCCTTTCTCCCGTATGAGAGGCTAAAGGGGCCAGAGTTGGATGTTTTCCTTCCTCAAGGTTAGTTAGTGGTAAATAAAACAAGTTTCCCACAGGGACAGGCTTGTTAAGGGGAGCAGATTGCTCTTTTGTTGTTGTTTAGTTGCTGAGTCCTGTCTGACTCTTTGTGACCCTGTGGACTGTAGCCCTCCAGGCTCCTCTGTCCGTAGGATTTCCCAGGCAAGAACTCTGGAGTCGGGTGCTGTTTCTTTCTCCAGGGGATCTTCCCGACCCAGGTACTGAACCTGCGTCTCCTGCATTGGCAGGTGGATTCTTTACTGCAGAGCCATCAGGGAAGCCCTAGATTGTGCTGAGTGTATTTCAGAATGGTAATTTTCCTCCTTCCTCTTTGGAGAACAAGAGGAGATTTTTCTCTGATCTTCAGAGTGAGAACCTCAGGAAAGTGTGGTGACCCCCTTCCTGGGCCTCCTCAGAACGTTTACCTCTCTAGCTAGTCCACACTGAGCCTCCAGCATGCATGCATGCATCTGTCCATCATAAAATGTTCCCATGGATACTGGATCCAGCTGTGGACTTCTGCTCCTGGGCTCCTGTTCCCAGTGCACTGGGGTTCTCTGTCTCTGTCTGTTGTTCCAGTTTTGGGGGCAGCAGTTTGCCTTGTGACCTCAGTTCTCTGATAGACCTAAGAAGAGCTGTTGATTTTCAGAGGTTTCCCCACCACCAGGTTTTTTTTGTGTGTGTGTGAAGATGGAAATGACAGCTTCCAAGTTCTCAACATCCCTTGATCAGAGAATGGAAGTCTTACTTGTTTTCTATATTTAGGGTTTTTGGGGTGTGTGGTTTTGCATGAAAAATAAAGTTTCCCATGTCAATTGAATGGATGTTCTGTTTTTAATGAAGGTAGCTATAATTTCAGTGTGCAGTGAAATCGCTCCTCCTTTAGGAAGGAAGGCCATTTACCAATAAATTTTTGGCTTCTTAATAGGCTTGAACTATTCAATGAATCCGTGTGTGTGTGTAATGGCGATACCTGAACAATGTCCAAAATAATCATCATGTTTTCAAGGATGTGAGGTTGCAGTTATTTGATGTATTCAGCCACAAAGTTAATACAATGGCAGTTATCAGATAATTTGAGCAGTGACTTCATAGGAGTGGTTTCATTTACATCTGGCAGTGCAGGTGATTCCCATCCATCTATTTGCATTTGGCTGATTAGGACTGGAAGACAACATGGAGAGTAACCTGTAGATGTTCTTGTGCTGTGCTGTGCTTTGCTGTGCTTAGTCGCTCAGTCGTGTCAGACTGTGTGACAACATGGACTGTAGCCCACCAGGCTCCTCCGTCCATGGGGATTCTCTAGGCAAGCATACTGTAGTGAGTTGCCATGCCTTCCTCCAGGGGATCTTCCCGACCCAGGGATTGAACCCAGGTCTCCCACATTGCAGGCAGATTCTTTACCAGCTGAGCCACCTGGGAAGCCCGTGAATACTCGAATTGGTAGCCTATCCCTTCTTCAGGGGATCTTCCTGACTCAGGAATCGAATTGGGGTCTCCTGCATTGCAGGCGGATTCTTTACCAGCTGAGCTACCAGGGAAGCATGGATGTTCTTAGTAGCAGACAGAAATGAACAATGAGAAAACCTAAAGAAACAAGATAAGGGACTGCATGTTTTACACAGTATATTTGCCATGTGAGAGTTAAACCAAGTGAGCACTTTGCTATAAATTAGAAATACAATGATAAAATTTTTACCTGTCTGCTATATAATTGTAGCAAATTATTTTGTCCCTTATGAGGGAATCGTGAGGTTCTGTGCGTTAGATGTCCCTGTGTCTTCCTTGTGACGCAGTTGCTGTCATGAGAGGTCTCTTTTACAGATGTTTTTCTATTCAGGGAACAATTAGTTCTGTCTTGAAATAGGAATTATCTTTTAATGAACTCTCTTTAAATTTATTTTACCTATTCTAATGCTCATCTTATTGAATAACATAACCTCAGGAAAGTTTAACTTGTATTATTTCACAGTGGCATCTCCAAAACTATCTCAATGTAATCTTTCCATATTTATTCTGCTAGTCATTGGTTTGCACTATTCTTCCTCAAGTCTTCATATGTTTACTCTCTTTTCCAGTTCATTAGTGAAATGTTAAGAACTCGCTGATCACCAGTCCCTGAGCACAACACTAGATACCTTCCTCATTACAGGGCAGGCTGTTGTTTATCATTCATGGCCCATTGTTTGTGTTCCTCTTGATGGTTTGCAATCCTTGCAGGAGTCATCCTATCAAAGTCAATTTAAATGAAATTTTAAATTGAGATTTCAGAAGGCACTGTATCAAATGTTTCGTTGAAATCTAACACCCATGACATCCATTTTGTAATCCATAGTCATTAATTTTAAAAAAAGTTAAGCTATCACATCTGCCTAGAATGACTTACACTATACTGTTTTTTTCTGAGTATTGGTAGGAGGTGACACTCAAGGATATCATTTTAGTGTTGTGTTTATTGCAAATGACTCTGTAAGGTAACTAAGATGGTTCATATGAAACCTCCCAGGTGACTAGTTACAGAAAAGTTATTGGGAATGCACAAGAGAATCCCTAAAATATACTCTGTGCTCTGCCCCTCTCTACACCCACACCAACCCCCAGCAGTCACACTTCCCAATTTTTAAATAAACAATCTAGGTCAGGGTTTGGCAGATTACAGCCACAGATGACAGTCATTCATGTGTAAATTGTCTGTGGCTGCTTTCTCCCTGTGACAGTAGAATTGAATAGTTGTGCCAGACTCCCCTGGCTCTCAAAGTCTGAAATGTTTATTATCTGGCTCCTTATAGGAAAAAAAAGTGTTTGAGGTTAATAGTAATATTAATACTCATTATAAATTGTTGCCAGCAAGAGGAAGTTGTGAACAATAAAAGTGGATCTGGGACACACGATCTGTTTCTGGGGGGTGCATGCTTTCACTGAGTCATATTTATGAGGTCATTCATCTCTGCTGAACCCTGGCATCTGTGACAAGCAAATGGATTAAAATTTACTAACATTGTCTAATTCTGGAATGAACCTGAGAGGTCCAATTCATAAAACAGTCAAAACAGAGTGTCCTTCCCATCAGATGAAGTGATGCATATAAGGTTACATGTCATACATAAGAAATCGAGTATATAGGTATGGTTTGATATCCAGTGTATATGTAGGAAGAATAGAGAAACCCTTGTACATTCAGTCATTTGACGAATAGTAAGTGTTTGTTAGGCTCTAGGTATTCTTTTTCTGTCTAAGGATAAAGTAGTTACTCTCGCGAAACTTCTACTTTACAGGAGAACGGAGATGGGCCATACAAACATATGAATAATCTATTGAGAGGTAGCACATATTATGCATGTGGTGTGTGCTCAGTCGTGTCCGACCCTCTGTGACCCCATGGACCATAGCCCTACAGGCTCCTCTGTCCATGGAATTTTCCAGGCAAGAATACTGGAGTAGGTTGCCATTTCCTTCTCCAGGTGATCTTCCTGATCCAGGGACCGAACCTGCATTTTATGAAGAGGTATAAATCATGGTAGGCTGATAGAGGAATGACAATGGGCATGTGCTGTTTTATTCCAGTTGTTCAGAAAAAGCAGAGACCTGGTTTAAATGAAGAAGCGTTTGTTGGGAGTTTGTTGGGACTTCAGCCCAGGAGACACAGAACCAAGAAGCACTGAAATTGTGCTCTGCTAGAGTGCAAAATAGGGACAGGCAAAACCTGCAAGGTTATGTAAATTGGCAACAACTAGGATTGGGACTGACAAGAAAAGAAAGGGTGCTTGTTAAGCAAGGATTGAGGTTCAAAATGATTACACAGTTATGAAGCCTGTGTTGGGGGACTTTGAAACTACAAAGTTGCAGCTAGCAACTGCTCTGGGATATTGGTTTCAAAAACGCTGCTGGTGTCCTTGATGCAGTTGAGGAAGTTCAGGACCTTGGTGACGCAGGAACTGGTCTGAAACCACATCCACAGTGATCATCGGGCTCCATTTTGGATGCCCAGACTGTAGTTGCTCCTTTTTAATTTTTAAATGACTTTACTATTACTCTTAATGACATATTTAATTGTGTTTTTTGTGAATTCATTTAGCTCCTTTTAAACAGTGATAATTGGCATGATGGTGTGTCCACATCCGTTTCAGTCTCCGCCCTTGCAATCTGTAATCAGGAAGGAATTAGTAGATGTGGATGCTTAGCTGTGGGTGATTTCCTCTTCTTCCTTCAGTCAAAATAGGAGTCATCTCCTCTTATCCCCTCTCATTTTTACAGGATCCAAATAAAGAGCATGAAGTTGCTGTTAAGTGTACCCAATCCCCAGATATTATTTTTTTAATAGGTTGAATCAGTACTGGTAACGCACAGTGTATTAGTATAATTTTAATAGCTTTATTGAGGTACAATTTACATACAAAGAATTGCACATATTTAATGTATAAAATTTAACGAGTTTGGACATATGCAAACACCCACTATGCGATCACCACAATCACGGTAATAGACACATACAATATCACTCAGTTTCCTTGTGCCCCACCCCCTTTTGTTACAAGAATACTTAACATGAGCTTTACCCTATTGACAAATTTTGAAGTGTACAATGCTGTATTGTTAACTTTATGCTCTGTATTGTACAACAGAGCTCTAGAATGTATTCATTTATCGTAATTGAAGCCTTATTGATGTTACCTTTTTGATCTTGAAGTCCCTAAACACACCTTGCTATAAGTAAAGTGTAATAAGACTAAGTGCTTTGATAGAAAAACACCCTTCTCAATCTTGGTTTAATGAAACTGTCGTATATTTGTTTTGGAACGTAAAGAATTGTTTTTAGGAGAGACACGCCATCTTGTTGTATCATGTACTACCTTTGAACCAGAGAACATGCAGTGTCAGTTGAGGGCTTTCTGAGCAGCAGAGAGAAGCAATGGCCGGGGGACAGGAAGGGGCGGGCAGTCAAGGCTACCAGGTCAGTATGAGCTCTGCTATTAACCTGCTGTGTCGTGTTTGGCAAGTCACTTCCCCTCTCTGAACCTCAGTTTCCTCATCACTGCCTCAGAAAATAATTGGATTTTAATAAGTAGTAAATTATATGGCCTCTAATACACTGGCCTTCACTTCTACAGGGCTATTACTTCACCTTGAGGCTTTGACTCAGGAGAAAACTGTTCTGACAAATTGCAGGTATTCCTAGGTCCCAGTACAGGTCCTTAGTCTCAGAGGATTCCCCTGGAGAAATGGTTTTCCATCAGAGGGACAAGCCAAGTTACAAGATGGAGTCTCCATTTTTCATTGATGGTGGATCAGAGAGTCACATACGTGTGCACAGGGTAGCATGTATAGATAGTGACTTCCCAGGAAGACTTGTTTACTTTCTTGCTATTTATTTTAAAGATTATTGAGAATTTCCTTTCTCTGTCTTATGACTCAATATATGTTTCACTCTGAAGTGTGTAATGTTTCTGTATGAAAAAGGTAACAAATAGGTATTCTGGGGTACTTAATAATTGTCTGGTTTACTGCAAGAAGGGCTTCCCAGGTGGCTCAGTGGTGATGAATATATCTGCCAGTGCAGAAGACTCAGGAGACGTGTAGTTTGGATCCCTGAGTCAGGTAGATCCCCTGGAGAAAGAAATGGCAACCCACTCCAGTATTCTTGCCTGGAAAATCCCATGGACAAAGGAGTCTGATGGGCTACAGTTCATAGAGTCACAAAGAGTTGGACACGATAGAGTGACTGAACACACACACACACACACACACACACACACACACTTCTAGAAAGGGTATATTTTGTGCCTACATTTAGAAATGAGAATACAAATTTAGTAGGAAGAGTTTGGGGCTGAACCTATCTATAGTTAAAGCCGTTGTGGATGAATATGAGAGTATGGCATGACCCTGTCCACCTACAAATACTTACTCCCTGCCTCCCCAGTTGAATGATTTGAAATTCTCATAGCTTGATGAGATTGCAAAAGCAAGAGGGTTGCCATGAGAAAGACTCCGTGTAAACATGCTTGGTTTCTGGAGAGTTGAAAGGCTAGGTTGACTTCTGGATTTCTTTCCACAAAAACATGGATGTATTTAGGAAATTAGCTCTCACCTCATTTACTTTGTAAAGGAAAAAGGGATGAGATTTGGAGACGTGTCAATGGAAGGAGACTAGCAGGGGTAGTAAAGAAGAGTATAATACTGAGTATAGCATCTGGGATGGTGAGGATCCAATGGTGGGATGCTCAGAAAAGGTGTGCTACAGAGTGGAGACAGACTGAGAACAGTGTGTTTGTTTATGTATGCATATTGAGAACTTTACCTCCTGTGCCTGCTGCATTCCTGACAAGGGTCTTTTCAGTACCCCTAAGAGCATTGTTCATTCATTCTCTTTGAGGAAAATAAAGGTACCACACTTTTCACATCCAGATTTGTCTGACATGAAGAAAGTATATCAAGCGTATCAGTGACACTGAGAAAAAATTCTAATTTTAAAAGGAATTTAGAAATGGATAGAAATATAAACATATATAAGATACATATTGTTGTTGTTCAGTCCCTAAGTCGTGTTTGACTCTTTGTGACCCCATGGACTGCAGCACACCAGGTTTACCTGTCCTTCAGTATCTCCCGGAGTTTGCTGAAAGCCATGTCCATTGAGTCAATGATGCTATCTGGCTGTCTCATCATACTAACAAGGGTCCAGTTCTCCCTAACTAATTTATCTTTTTTTTTTTTTCACAAGTCAGAATACCAAAGGGATTTCCCTTCCTTCTCCCCTCCCAAACCCAAGTCTCCCACATTGCAGGCAGATTCTTTACCAGCTGAGCCACCAGGGAAGCCCAGGAATACTGGAGTGGATAGCCTATCCCTTCTCCAGTGAATCTTCCTGACCCAGGAATCTAAGCGGGGTCTCCTGCATTGCAGGCAGGTTATTTACCAACTGAGCCATCAGAGAAGCCCTTTTCAAAGCAAGTCAAGCTAATTGGGGTTTCCTAGGTGGCACTAGTGGTAAAGATCCTGCCTGCCAATTTAGGAAACGTAAGAGACATGGATTTGATCCCCTGGAGAAGGAAATGGTGACCTACTCTAGTATTCTTGCCTGGAGAATCCCATGGACAGAGGAGCCTAGCGGACTACAGTCCATAGAGTCACAGAGAGTTGGTTCCAACTGACATGACTTAGCCTGCACGCACAGTCAAGCTAATTGCATTACTCGTATGGGAAAATAAGTGTGCAACAGGACAGTTCTTCACACAGGGTTTGATGCAGTATCCGGATGGTGCACCGTGAAGTTTTTGCGTGAGTGCTGATGTGGGCATTCAGTCCAGGGCTCGGACACGTGGGCTTGGGAGGGAAGCCGGGTTCCCAGCCTGTCTTCCTCACTTCCACTGGCTGTGGGATCTCGGGGAAATTATTTAGTATTTCTGGGTTTTGTCCTACTTTTTCATCTGAGCCTTAAAATAGTGTTTATCTCAAAGCATTGGTGTAGAGATTAGAGGAGTTGACATGTGCAAAATGCTTAACGCAGTGCAGGTTAGCAGCAGCCCCAGTGCCTCCAGCAGACCCCGCTGGTGGGGCAGAAGGGCTGGTCCGGAGGTAGACCAGATACCGATGGAATTCAGTCTGTGTGACAGGTCTGTTGAAAGTCAAGGAAAGTATTATTCAATAAATAGTGTTCAGAACCCTGACTAGCTGTCTGGGAACAAATTATAGAAACTCTCTCCTTACACTGAAAAACAATTCCTGCTGGGTCAGTTATTTAAATAATTAAAAAATTAAGATGTCTTCTTACAAGGTTAAACATACAGTTACATGAACTAAGCAACTCAAATCCTATATGTTTACCAAAGACGTGTGAAAACCTATGTCCGCACCAGGGCTTGTATACAGATACTCACTGAAGTTTGTTCCTGATGGCACAAACAGAAAATCACACAAATATCCACCAATAGGTGGATGGATGGACTAGTTTATGGTCTGTTCACAGAATGCAAAACTTCCCACACTAAAACGAACATCTACTGACCACACAGCAGCATGGATGAATCTGAAAAACACTATCACTTTGTGATCTAAGTGAGATAAGCTAGTTAGAGTGACTACATGCTGTGTGATTCCATTTATATGAAAATCTAGAAAAGGCAAAGTAAAGACATTGAAAGTAGGTCAGTGATTGTTTGGAGCTGAGGATGGGAGGAAGAGAGAATTAAAAAAAAGAACTTTGAGGGATAATAGAAATATTTTATATCTTGACTGTGGTGGTTATTCAACTGTATACATTTGTCAGACTTCATCCAATTGTATACTTAAAATGAGTGAACTGTATACAAATTACTTTGCCATCAAACTGATATTAAAATTAAGCCATAGAAGGTATGGCCATTTAAAAATATACCCCCAATATTCATTTGTATTTCTCCCATCAAAAGATGAAGTCAATATTCTTCTTCTTGCATCTGGGCTCTGTGATTGTTTGACCCATAGAATAGGACCTTAAGAGACTGGCAGCTCATAATTTATCTCTTTTGAGACCCTTGCTTTTTTAGAACTCTGCCTCCAAGCTGATGTGGAAAGGTCTCATCCAGCAGGTAGAATCAACTGTCAGACATGTGAGTGCAGAAGCTTGGAGATGAGCCCAGTTCCTGGCACTGTCTGCCTACAGTCAGATGAGTAGTCCTGAGTGAGACCCAACAGATAAAGTCAATCTCTAGAACCTTGAGAGATGATAATAAATTGATAGCAGTAGTTTGAAGTCATTACACTTTGGGGTAATTTATTTGCAGCATCAAGTAACTGGAACTAAAGATCTGAAAGAAAACATAGGACATTAAAATAAATAGCTAATGAATGGGAGAAGCTTTTTATGTATGGCACTATATACTTAAGCCCTGAAAGAAAACATTGATACATATATTAATATAAAAAATTATATACAGTAAGGAAAGTATCAAAGAACAAGCTGGGAAAAGTGTTTGCCTCATATAGTGTTTGTTTTACTATGTCATGACCATTTGCAAATCAATAAGAAAAACTAGCAACACTGTAGAAAAGGGGCAGAGCACATAAATGAAAAAAGAATAATCAACATAACTTACACAAACCTGTCCATTCTTATAACACAAGAAATACAAATCAGTGTTGCAAAACAATACCATTTTACCCACAAAATTGATGAAGATAAAAAGATTATTCAAATGATTAAAATTGTGAAGTAGTTCTCCAATATATTCTCCTTCAATGTGTAAGTCAGCTCAGCCTTTTAGAGGGCAATTTAATTTTACCTATTAAAATTTAAAAGAGACCTTTGTGTTAGGTGAATAATAGTGGTTGCACTACATAGAGGTTTAATTTTTACTCATGTGGGTTGGAGATTGTGTGCACACAGTCATTCCCCCATGAAGAGTCTTTGTAACACTGTAGGATTTCAAGGCTTTCAGTTTGTGGCTAGACCTGGAAGTGGAGTATAAGTTTGTGTGTGTGTGTGTCCAAGCATATGCGCTATGGTGCCTAAATTATGCTGGTGAGATGCCAGTTTGGTGTATTATAGGAAGATTAACTGAATATGATCAAGTAAAGCACATTTGGGAATTGGATTTATAGTTAGGACATTATACAAAGTGGTTTTTTTTTTTTTTTTTTTTGATTCCTTTCAACAAGCCCTGTCAGGCCTTCTTTCCGAATTTCTTTTACATTACTGGGAAACTTTTAAAAGATGTCCTGAGTCTCAGAAATATGCTTCAACTATTTCTGTAATATGAAAGCTTTCTTTTTTTAAATAAAAAAGGCACAGTAAGATATTATTCTCATTTGTGTTAGGAGAAATAAGGAGGAGAAAATCACAAATAATTTAAGAATATGTATTAATATTTCAGGCCAACATCTTTCATGGAATAAAAACTACTTGTACATTTCCAGTTCCTAGTGGTTCTCAATAAGTAATATGTGTGGAAAAGGTGCATTTAAATTTCATTTATTTCTATAATTGAATTTTTGGATCATTGCTATTAAAACATATTTTGATATCTTTCTCCTAAGAATCCTCTTAATAAGAGACACAGTGGTCATACATTAGGTTTTTGTCTGTATTTATTTGAATCAAAAGCTAAAATTGCAACAAGACAGGTTTAAAAAATTGCATCTTCCCAATTATATTAAAGAAGGCAATCAGGAAGAGTAGATCTGAAGCGTCCTTATTGAAACATAGTTAGGTGCACTGCTGTAAATTATTTCTTGCTGTTCTCTTCAATAATATCTATGTTCCACTTAATCAGATTTTTACCCAATTCCGTGCTGCCACATGCCCTCTCATGTTCATGGCTCTGAATGTGAATGTTTTTCCCCATATTTTTGCACCAGAAAAACAGAAGAGCTACTCATTAGCCAATGGCCAGGTCAACTGTTATTTCTTCTGTGAAGTCATTGCTATTCCATCATCCTGATTGTTTTCAAAAATTAAAAAGAAAAAAAAAACACAAGAGGGTTTGACTAATGATAGCATCTTATAAGATTTCAAAATAGATACTGTTATTTTTTTCCTGCTCAAGTAGAACCTCCATTCATCACCTTACTTTAGATCTTGTGACTCTACAGTATTCACCCCTCATTATCCGACCTGAGCCCACACACTGCTGAGTTAGTCTCTTTTCCCTCCTGGTCTGCCATTAGCATCCTAGGTTGCCTTAATGCTCACATCATGTGGGTTACAGTGAAAGTATGCAAGTCAATAGAAAGGCTTTATTTTACCCTTGAAATATTAATAAGAACCAATTCTACCCATTAGAAACTGGAAAATAGTGATTCTAAATTAAGGCAGTTAATAATTGCAGTCTGATATACCAGGATATGGGTTGTCATGTAGCAAGGTAGGAACCAGGACTGAGGAAGTAGAGAGATCTGGTCAAGAAGTCATAATAAAGAAGACTATAGTGATGGGCAGAACATGGTGTAAACTTTAATATCTGTTCATAAGGTTGACAACTGAGAAGCCTGGCAGGATAATTGTACCATGAAGAGTGATTGTATAATTTATCGCCCAAACCAGGAACTTCAGAATGAAAAGGACCACTATTAATACATACACCAGGATTATAGGCATCAAATAGGACATTTTGAGTCAAACCAATCCAGATGTGTGTATGGTAGAAAGTGGAAGACCTAATTTCTACCTAAATTAGGTAGAAAGTGGAAGAGCTAGACAATAGTAAGAATCGATTTGACCTCAAGCCAAAGTTCATGGGGAAGTTTTCAGTGTAAATTAGTGAAGTAAAACAGTGAAGTGGGGAAGAGAAACTGGGAAGAAAGGACAGTCAGTTATAAGCAGAGAGCTTTATTAAGCCAGCAAAGTGTGTAACTAGAGAAAAGTTTGCAAAATGGAGCATGGCACATGCACCAGAATTACCTCCCTGCGAAGTGAGGGAGTGGGGGTATTTAGCTACCACTTCTTGAGAGTCGTTGAGGGTTGCTCTTGCAAGTGCATACTTTGGTGTCTATTGGCAGCTTTCTGAGGATCTGAGAAGAGAAGCTTGCAGGCATAGGGCTGTAGCTCTTGGCAGCTTGAGGTCTGTGGGAGGGTTATCGTCAAGGTCCACACGTCAGTCAGCTACGTATTTCTGTGGTCCTGGTCTGTAATTGAGTGACAATGAAGACTATTTTTGTCTGGGAAAGATAAGATAATTAAGTTAATGATCTTCCCTAATTGTTTTTGATCATTTACACATACCTGCCAGGAAATGATTTGTGCTGCATGGTGCTTGTTAGTCTTAGCCCAGAAATTGGTCCCAGCTTGAGGAAAGTTTAAAATAAACTGTAAACACTTAAAAATATTTCCAAGAAGTTTTAAATTCAAATCTCACTCTATAACTGAATATAAGGCAGTTTTCACAGTTGATTCTTTAGTTTTAAAAAGTGCTATCATTTTAGAGAATTGATGACTTTGAGCTGTGGTGTTGGAGAAGATTCTTGAGACTCCCTTGGACTGCAAGGAGATCAAACCAGTCTATCCTAAAAGAAATCAATCCTGAATATTCACTGAAGGATTGATGCTGAAACTGAAGCTCCAATACTTTGGCCACCTGATGTGAAGAGCCGACTCATTAGAAAAGATGCTGATGCTAGGAAAGATTGAAGGCAGGAGAAGCAGGTGACAGAGGATAAGATGGTTGGATGATATCACTGACTCAATGGACATGAGTCTGAGCAAGCTCTGGGAGATGGTGAAGGATAGGGAAGCCTGGTGTGCTGTAGTCCATGGAGTCTCAAAGAGTTGGGCATGACTGAGTGACTGAACAACAACAAGTGGCTAGGAATTGTATTGGAAGAAAATATGATAAAGATCTCAAAATTCCCACACTTAGGGGGAATGTGGAGGTGAGTGGTTGAGAAGCTGGTTTTTTATTCAGTATATTTATAAACTGATAATTTGTTTAATTCTGAGACTACAGTAGCTATCATATGTGTGTACATTTGTCCAACTCAGAAAACTGTCTACATTACATATGTGCAGTTTTTTGGGGGGTATCAATTCACTTCAATAAAGCTGTAAAAACAAAAGAAAATAATTTGAACCTTGTCTTTACTATAGAAAAAGTCTTTGAGCAAAATTCTTTAGATGGCCATCTCCAGTGTTGTGTAATTAATATTGTAAATTTTGAGACTTTTTTTTTCCTGTATAATTTTATTAAAGTATTTCCACTTAGTGGAATAAGTAAAGTTTGAAATTGTAGTGTCTGTTTAATGTTTGCTGATTTTCAGGCTTGTTTCTTTAGTGTCAGGATAGTGGTGTGGGGCTTAGAAGGTTGGAGGACAGATCTGGTTTAGGGAGACTGGGGTCGGGGACCCTGCACAGTGAGAGCATGAATCAGAAGCAGACTTTGCTTTTAGAACTGAAAGCAGAAGTTTCAGTTTTGGAACATCCACACCTGTGAGTGCAGCCTGATCACTAAGGACTCTGGGGGGAGGGTGTAATATAGAATATGTAACTGAGCAGACAAAAGTCAGTATCAGATATATGCAGTAGAGATGGAATATGTAACATGTGGAGGTCTGGATTTGTGTTTGATAGTAGGTAGGATTCCAGCCTCAGAACTGGCATTCAGAGGTGGTCTCTTGGCTGAGGCATAGAATTGGGAAGAAAGTAAGAGCAACTCATAAATCCATGTCTGCCGGAAGCTGTTCTTTGGAGTTGGATATGAGACAGCATGATGCAAAACCATCCCTAAAGCTGATGTCGGCTCAGGAGTTAGACAGATAGCCACTGACCAGGATGGAAGCCCTCAGAGATGTCAGGAAGAGCACAGAGCTGAGCGGATGTTGACTCATTTTAGACCTCTTGGTACTGAGAGCTGAGGGTAGAGTTAAGCCTGCCTTTGTGGATTAAATGTTCCCACTGAGTGTGAAAGAGAAATATAACAGCAGGGAGGCAGGGACATCAGTATATTTGGCTTTAGAATCATTGCTTGAAACAGTGTTTCCCAAGGATATCTCATGAATCACTATTCCTATGAGTTTCTCTCTGAAATGAGAACTTCTTTCCTATAATCAGACTGGAAAATGCTATTTTACTTAGCTCTTCTCTTTCTTGAAGAATCAGGCTGCACTTTAACATGTTAAATACTCTGAGAATTCCCATAATAAAAATTTTTCTATCTATCTCCTGTTACCATCCTAGGGAACCAAACATTGGTGTGATGCACATTGGGGGTGGCTGGCTGGATAGAGGACCCTTTTTGTGGAAGCAGTCAACAAAGGCGGAGAGTAGCTTTGTAAAGTTTTGTGAAGACTTAAAAAATGGGTAAAGGCTAGAAATAATTCTTTCGATTGCATCTTGAAGAAATAGTCTTTTGAGAGAGGAAAACAGAATTTGATTCAAAGTAGCTTCTGAGTATGTTATTAAGATAAAGGCTGTCAAGAGGTGAAGGACACCCTTGCTTTATTCACTTGTGAACAGAAGTCAGTAAAGAGAATACACCAGCTTAATTGTGCTGGTGTGGCTCTAAGTAGGAGATGAGCAGGAGTGGAGGAAGGCAGAGGCTTCTGGTGCTCCTGTTTCAGCATTTCCTCTCTATCCCGAGAGAGAACGAGTCCTAATATTGGTGGGACTGAACACCTGAAGGAGACAGTAACCAGAATGGAACCTGTGTTGGGGGTGGGAACTGGGGCAGTTAGAGGCCCAGATCAGAGAGCAGTCTCTGTTAGTGGCATTTATAAAACACAGGTCAAGCTTTTGCAAGGGCTTCCCAGGTGGTGCAGTGGTAAAGAATCTGGGTATAGTCCAGGAGACACTGGTTCAATCGCTGGGTCAGGAAGGTCCCCTAGAGAAGGAAATGGCAACCCACTCCTGTATTCTTACCTGGAAAATCCCATGGGCAAAGGAGCCTGGAGGGCTACAGTCCATAGGGTTGAAAAAGAATTGGACTCCACTTTGTGACTAAACTACAAGCCTTTGCAATTGGATATCATATGTTCAACTAATATTTTCTAGTTGGAACCTAATGTTGAATGTATGCTGCTGCTGCTAAGTCACTTCAGTCATGTCTGACTCTGTGCGACCCCATAGACAGCAGCCCACCAGGCTCTGCCGTCCCTGGGATTCTCCAGGCAAGAACACTGGAGCGGTTTGCCATTTCCTTCTCCAATGCATGGAAGTGAAAATTGAAAGTGAAGTCACTCAGTCGTGTCCAACTCTTCGCAACCCCGTGGACTGCAGCCTACCAGGCTCCTCCGTCCATGGGATTTTCCAGGCAAGAGTACTAGAGTGGGATGCCATTGCCTTCTCTGGTTGAATGTATAGGCTGCTGCTATTAGAACGTTTTTTAAATCTATGTTTCCTAGAGACATACAGCTAAAAGCATTGTTTCTGATTCATGGGATGATTGGTGTACCGTGTGAGATAGAAATTGTTTTTGTTCCTACTGATATTGTTTCTTTTTTCTCTTAATGCAAGTTGTATTATTTTGAAGATTCTATGTCAATTTATCTGACTTTCAAAAAGAAATATAAAAATATGCATCTTCAAAATTTCATATTTGATCAGGAAGCTGCCATAGAAGTACATATCATGAATTTGTGTGTATATCTCTATTTTAACTAGATATTTATGTTTACAGCAATCTCTTTAGCTCTCTACACTGATATACAAAATGAGAGGTTATATTGCAATTTATTTTGACTAGAGGAAATCACTTTTTATTTTGTATTTTTATATCATAAAAATGATTTTGCTCTTTATTTATGTAGGTATCTCTATTATAAATGCTCTGTTGTATTATTTCTTGGCCTGATTTTAATAAAGTCGTTTATAATTATGCATATATGGATCTTAAGAATACCAGATACAGGTTAAGATATGTGTATATGTATTTAAACTCTTTCAGGTAATTTACAGATTTTTTAATCTTAGAAAAGAAGCATCTGATTCACATAATTTGTTTTGATAAATAGCATATTTACAAAAGAGTCCAAAAGGCAGTACTTGGATGCAATCTCAAAAACGATATAATGAACTCTGTTCATTACCAAGGCAAACCATTCAATATCACAGTAATCCAAGTCTATGCCCCGACCAGTAACGCCGAAGAAGCTGAAGTTCAATGGTTCTATGAAGACCTACAAGACCTTCTAGAACTAACACCCAAAACAGATGTCCTTTTCATTATAGGGGACTGGAATGCAAAAGTAGGAAGTCAAGAAACACCTGGCATAACAGGCAAATTTGGCCTTGGAGTACAAAATGAAGCAGGGCAAAGGCTAATAGAGTTTTGCCAAGAGAATGCACTGGTCATAGCAAACACTCTCTTCCAACAACACAGGAGAAGACTCTACATGTGGACATCACCAGAGGTCAACACCGAAATCAGATTGATTATATTCTTTGCAGCCAAAGATGGAGAAGCTCTATACAGTCAGCAAAAACAAGACCGGGAGCAGACTGTGGCTCAGATCATGAACTCCTTATTGCCAAATTCAGACTTCAATAGAAGAAAGAAGGGAAAACCACTAGCCCATTCAGGTATGACCTAGATCAAATCCCTTATGAGTACACAGTAGAAGTTACAAATAGATTTAAGAGACTAGATCTGATAGATAGAGTGCCTGATGAACTATGGACAGAGGTTCGTGACATTATATAGGAGACAGGGATCAAGACCATCCGCATGGAAAAGAAATGCAAAAAAGCAAAATAGCTGTCTGAGGAGGCCTTACAGATAGCTGGGAAGAGAAGAGAAGTGAAAAGCAAAGGAGAAAAGGAAAGATATTCCCATCTGAATGCAGAATTCCAAAGAATAGCAAGGAGAGATAAGAAAGCCTTCCTCAGCGATCAGTGCAAAGAAATAGAGGAAAACAACAGAATGGGAAAGACTAGAGATCTCTTCAAGAAAATTAGAGATACCAAAGGAACATTTCATGCAAAGATAGGCTTGATAAAGGACAGAAATGGTATGGACCTAACAGAAGCAGAAGATATTAAGAAGAGGTGGCAAGAATACACAGAAGAATTGCACAAAAAAGATCTTCATGACCCAGACAATCACGATGGTGTGATCACTCACCTAGAGGCAGACATCCTGGAATGTGAAGTCAAGTGGGCCCTAGAAAGCATCACTACGAACAAAGCTAGTGGAGGTGATGGAGTTCCAGTTGAGCTATTTCAAATCCTGAATGATGATGCCGTGAAAGTGCTTCACTTGATATGCCAGCAAATTTGGAAAACTCAGCAGTGGCCACAGGACTGGAAAAGGTCAGTTTTCGTTCCAATCCCAAAGAAAGGCAATGCCAAAGAATGCTCAAACTACCGCACAATTGCACCCATCTCACATGCTAGTAAAGTAATGCTCAAAATTCTCCAAGCCAGGCTTCAGCAATATGTGAACCGTGAACTTCCAGATGTTTAAGCTGGTTTTAGAAAAGGCAGAGGAACCAGAGATCAAATTGCCAATATCTGCTGGATCATGGAAAAAGCAAGAGAGTTCCAGAAAAACATCTATTTCTGCTTTATTGACTATGCCAAAGCCTTTGACTGTGTGGATCACAATAAACTGTGGAAAATTCTGAAAGAGATGGGAATCCCAGACCATCTGACCTGTCTCTTGAAAAACCTGTATGCAGGTCAGGAAGCCACAGTCAGAACTGGACATGGAACAACAGACTGGTTCCAAATAGGAAAAGGAGTACATCAAGGCTGTATATTGTCACCCTGCTTATGTACTTCTATGCAGAGTACATCATGAGAAACGCTGGGCTGGAAGAAACACAAACTGAAATCAAGATTGCTGGGAGAAATATCAATAACCTCAGATATGCAGATGACACCACCCTTATGGCAGAGAGTGAAGAAGAACTAAAGAGCCTCTTCTTGAAAGTGAAAGAGGAGAGTGAAAAAGTTGGCTTAAAGCTCAACATGCAGAAAACTAAGATCATGGCATCTGGTCCCATCACTTCATGGCAAATAGATGGGAAAACAGTGGAAACAGTGCCAGACTTTATTTTTTTAGTCTCAAAAATCACTGCTGATGGTGATTGCAGCCATGAAATTACAAGACGCTTACTCCTTGGAAGGAAGGTTATGGCCAACCTAGATAGCATATTTAAAAGCAGAGACATTACTTTGCCAACAAAAGTACGTCTAGTCAAGGCTATGGTTTTTCCAGTAGTCATGTATGGATGTGAGAATTGGACGGTGAAGAAAGCTGAGTGCCGCCGAACTGATGCTTTCTAACTGTGGTGTTGGAGAAGACTCTTGAGAATCCCTTGGACTGCAAGGAGATCCAACCAGTCCATCCTAAAGGAGATCAACCCTGGGTGTTCATTGGAAGGACTGATGTTGAAGCTGAAACTCCAATACTTTGGCCCCCTCATGTGAAGAGTGGACTCATTGGAAAAGACCCTAATGCTGGGTAGGATTGCGGGCAGGAGTAGAAGGGGACAACAGAGGATGAGATGGTTGAATGGCGTCACTGACTTGATGGACATGGGTTTGGGTGGACTCCGGAAGTTTGTGATGGACAGAGAGGCCTGGCATGCTGCAGTTCATTGGGTCATAAATAGTCGGACACGACTGAGCGACTGAACTCAACTGAACTGATGTTTAAAATTAAATTAACCATTAAATGATCCCAGTGAGAAACTGCTCCTTTATTTAGTAAGATTTCAAAAATCTTCATGAGAGAAAGCAGTTGACTTTTGCGCCCTGTATCTGAGCTATAGTTCAAGGAAATTGTTTCATAACTCAGAAGCCATTTCTGCTTTAAACACAGTTCCAAAACACATATTGAAATAACTATCTCTAAAATCTGAAGACTAAATGCATCCAAGGTTTGCAGCATTTGTAGTGTCTTTTATGTGCTTCTATTTATGTCCTTTTATTTTTCAGGGCAAACAGGCAAACTGGACCACTTTGTTATTATTGAATAAAATAAAGTAATCTGGAACCATAAAATATCTTTAGTGACAATTTTAAACCTTTCAGCAAATGTTAAGTAACTGTGCCTCCTACCAGCCCTGTGAGTAGTCACAGTAACTGTATTATAATACCCACTTATGGGGACTAAAACCGAGTAAACAATTAAAAGAAAATAATCCAGTGCATAGCTTCTCTAGCTGTAAATATTTTCAGATACATGAAATACTATTGTACTTATTTAATGCACTGAATTCCAAGTTTATGCTATGTTTTGCATACATTAAAGTGCTTTTATAATAGTTTATGGTCAACAAATTACATTTTATTAAAAAATCCTGTGGGATTCCTTTTGTAGATCAAATGATCTACTTGATAACGTGGAAGCTTTAGCTGTTGGCTCTGCTTTCAGTCAGTTTGTGGCCTGGAAGCAAAGAGTGGAGGTGCTTTTGGGCAAGGCTGGAATAAGGCACATGGAAAACACAAGGCAGGGGGCAGTCCTAAGATTGTGGAGGAATAGGATGGGGAGACGACTTTCTCTCCCACAAATTCACCGAAAGAACATTTAGACGCTGAGCAAATTCCACAAAACAACTTGTGAATGCTGGCAGAGGACATCAGACACACAGAAAGACAGCTCATGGTGTTCGAAAGGAGGTAGGACAAAATATAAAAGATAAAAAGAGAGAAAAAAGAGGGAGGGATGGAGATCTGTCCCGGGAAGGGAGTCTTAAGTAAGAGAGGTTTCCAAACACCAGGAAACACTCTCTCTGGCGGGTCTGTGGCAAGCCTTGGAATCGCACAGTGCAAAATAAGCGGGAGGAAAAATAAATAAATAATTAAAACCCACGGTTTACGTACCTAACAGCAATTCCCAGCGGGCGCGCAGCGCAGACATGCGCATACCCAACTAGCAAGTGGGGGCTGGGCTGGGAGGGCTGGGCTGCATTGCTTTGGGTTAGGACTGAGCCTGAATGCCCCTTGGGCAATCTGAGGGAAGTAGATTGAGACAGCAACCTAGACCATGGGATAGCTTTCCTGCAAAAAGTGTTAACCTAGGACACCGCCAGACCCGCTTGCAGAACAAAGGACTGAGCATAGTAAACCGGCCACAGGCCGGCCATCCCCTGCAGGAGACAGGCAGGCGAGGGCAGCCAGAGCCAGAAGGGTGGAATCGCGGCCCCAGAGAGTCATTCTATACCAAACTGCAAAGAGACCTGCTGCTAACCAGGACTTCTTGGGACTCTGGAGGGTCGACACCCGCCGAGAGGGTTGCAGCCAGAGATCGGCTCCCCAGGGGAAAGCATAGCACACCTGGGAAGCTGCGCCCGTTGTACACCCAGAAAACCGAGTGGCTGGGACGGGGGAAGGGAAAAAGGTGCAGCCCCCAACTGCGCTAGCCAAAAACCTGGTCACTGGAGCTGCTCGGACCTGGGAAGGGCACAAAACCCAGGCTCAACCAAGTCTGCGCCTTTGTGAAGTACCCGGGAACCAGAACCTGAGTGACTTAGACCTGGGAAGTACAGGCAACCCCAGGGGCCACTTCAGACAGTTCCCGGCAGTGCAACTTAGAGCCTGAGCAGTGTAGACTGGGAAAGCACACATGCCGTGAGCGGGGCAAACCCACTGTGGCTGAAACATTGTGAGCACGAGCCAGTGAGATTTGCTTGCAGTGTTCCACCCTCCCCACAGCACGACCGAACAAGTGAAACTGAAAAAAAAAAATGACCACCACCGCCCTCCTTGTGTCAGGGCGGAAATTAGACACTGAAGAGACCAGCAAACAGAAGAAGCTAAAAGAAACAGAAGGAATCGCTTTGGAAGTGACAGATGCAACACATTAAAACCCTGTAATTAGCACTGACTACATAGGAAGGGGCCTATAGACCTTGAGAAGTACAAGCTGGACCAAGGAACTATCTGAAAATGAACTGCCCCCACACTGTCCATAACAGCTCCAGAGAAAGTCCTAGATATATTTTTACTAGTATCATTTTTTAAATTTTTAAAACTTTTTTTATTATTATTTTTAAAATTTTTAAAATTTTATTTTATTTTCTTATTTTATTTTTAAGTCCCCTATTACTTCTTCAATTTTCATTTTTATAACCTACTATTACCTTTTAAAAAAAAGACCTTATTTTTATTATTATTTTTTTCTTTAAGACCTTATTTTTAAAGTAAACTTCATATATATATATATATATTTTATAATTTTTGTGACTTTGGTGTTTTTTTTTTTTTTTTTTTTTTCTCTTTTTTTTAATATGGTATTTTTGAGAACCTAACCTCTACTGTAGATTTTTAATCTTTGCTTTTTAGTATTTGTTATCAACTTTGTATTTTCAAGAACCCGATCTTCAGCACCCATTTTTACTTGGGAGCGAGAGCACTGGCTTGATTGGTCTCTCCTCCTTTTAACTCTCCTTTTTCACCACCAGGTCGCCTCCATCTCCCCACTCCCCATTTTCTTCTCTACCCAACTCTGTGAATCTCTTTGTGTGTTCCAGGCTGTGGAGAACACTTAGAGAACTGATTACTGGCTGGATCTGTCTTTCCCCTTTTGATTCCCCCTTTTCTCCTCTTGGCCACTTCTGTCTCCTTCCTCCCTCTTCTCTTCCCTGTGTGACTCCGTGAACATCTCTGAGAGATCCAAACTGTGGAGAGCACATAGGGAAGTGATTACTGGCTAGCTTGCTCTCTCCCCTTTTGATTCCCCTCTTCTCCTCCTGGCCACCTCTATCTCCCTCCTCTCTCTTCTCTTCTTCATGTAACTCTGTGAACCTCTCCGGGTGTCCCTCACTGTGGGGAAACCTGTCATCACTAACCTAGATGTTTTATCATCAGTGCTGTATAGATGGAGAAGTCTTGAGGCTACTGTAAGAATAAGACTGAAAACCAGAGACAGAAGGCTTAAGTCCAAATCTTGAGAACACCAGAGAACTCCTGAATCCAGGAAGTATTAAACAATAGGAGCTCATCAAATGCCTCCATACCTACACTGAAACCAAGCACCATCCAAGGGCCAACAAGTCCCAGAGTAAGATATACCATGCAAATTCTCCAGCAGCACAGGAACATATCCCTGAGCTTCATTCAATATACAGGCTTCCCAAAGTCACACCAAACCCATTGACATCTCAAAACTCATTACTGGACACTTCACTGCAGAGAGAAGAAATCCAGCTCCACATACCAGAACACCGACACAAGCTTCCCCAACCAGGAAACCTTGACAAGCCACCCATCCCCACCCACAGTGAGGAACCTCCACAATAAAGAGGAACCACAAACTGCCAGAAAACAGAAAGGCCACCCCAAAACAGCAATATAAACAAGATGAAAAAGCAGAGAAATACCCAGCAGGTAAAGAAACAGGATAAATGCCCTCCAAATCAAACAAAAGAGGAAGAGATAGGGAATCTACCTGATAAAGAATTCTGAATAATGATAGTGAAAATGATCCAAAATCTGGAAAACAATTGGAGTTACAGATAAATAACCTGGACACAAGGTGCGAGAAGATGCAAGAAATAAAAAAGAGTCATTATATAATGACTAATGCAATAAATGAGGTCAAAAACACTCTGGAGGGAACCAACAGTAGAATAACGGAGGCAGAAGATAGGATAAGTGAGGTAGAAGATAGAATGATAGAAATAAATGAAACAGAGAGGAAAAAAGAAAAAAGAATTAAAAGAAATGAGGACAACCTCAGGGACCTCTTGGACAATGTTAAACGCACCAACATATGAATCACAGGAGTCCCAGAAGAAGAAGACAAAAAGAAAGGCCATGAGAAGATACTCGAGGAGATAATAGTTGAAAACTTCTCTAAAGTAGGGAAGGAAATAATCACCCAAGTCCAAGAAACCCAGACAGTCCCAAACAGGATAAACTCAAGAGGAAATACCCCAAACACATAATAATCAAATTAACAAAGATCAAACGCAAAGAACAAATATTAAAAGCAGCAAGGGAAAAGCAACAAATAACGCACAATGGGATTCCCATAAGGATAACAGCTGATCTTTCAATAGAAACTCTTCAGGCCAGAAGGGAATGGCAGGACATACTTAAAGTGATGAAAGAAAATAATCTATAGCCCAGATTACTGTATCCTGCAAGAATCTCATTCAAATACGAAGGAGAAATCAAAAGCTTTACAGACAAGCAAAAGCTCAGAGAATTCAGCACCACCAAACTAGCTCTCCAACAAATGCTAAAGGATCTTCTCTAGACAGGAAACACAGAAAGGGTATATAATCTCGAACCCAAAACAATAAAGTAAATGGCAACGGGATCATACTTATCAATAATTACCTTAAATGTAAATGGGTTGAATGCCCCAACCAAAAGACAAAGACTAGCTGAATGGATACAAAAACAAGACCCCTATATATGTTGTCTACAAGAGACCCACCTTGAAACAAGGGACACATACAGACTGAAAGTGAAGGACTGGAAAAAGATATTTCATGCAAATAGAGACCAAAAGAAAGCAGGAGTAGCAATACTCATATCAGATAAAATAGACTTTAAAACAAAGGCAGTGAAAAGAGACAAAGATAGACACTACCTAATGATCAAAGGATCAATCCAAGAAGATACAATAATTATAGATATATATGTACCCAACATAGGAGCACCGCAATATGTAAGGCAAATGCTAACAAGTATGAAAGGGGAAATTAACAATAACACAATAATAGTGGGAGACTTTAATACCCCACTCACACCTATGGACAGATCAACTAAACAGAAAATTAACAAGGAAAAACAAACTTTAAATGATACAATAGAGCAGTTAGACCTAATTGATATCTATAGATCATTTCACCCCAAAACAATGAATTTCACCTTTTTCTCAAGTGCACACGGAACCTTCTCCAGAATAGATCACATCCTGGGCCATAAATCTAGTCTTGGTAAAATCATGGCATCCAGTCCCATCACTTCATGGCAGATAGATGGGGAAACAGTGGAAACAGTGTCAGACTTTATTTTTCTGGACTACAAAAGCACTGCAGATGGTGACTGCAGCCATGAAATTAAAAGACGCTTACTCCTTGGAAGGAAGGTTATGACCAACCTAGACAGCATATTAAAAAGCAGAGATATTTCTTTGTCCACAAAGGTCTGTCTGTTCAAGGCTATGGTTTTTCCAGTGGTCATGTATCAATGTGAGAGTTGGATGACAAAGAAAGCTGAACGCCAAATAATTGATGCTTTTGAACTGTGGTGTTGGAGAAGACTCTTGAGAGTCCCTTGGACTGCAAGGAGAGCCAACCAGTCCATCCTAAAGGAGATCAGCCCTGGGTGTTCATTGGAAGGACTGATGTTGAAGCTGAAACTCCAATACTTTGGCCACCTGATGTGAAGAGCTGACTCTTTGGAAAAGACCCTGATGCTGGGAAAGATTGAGGGCAGTAGGAGAAGGGGACGGCAGAGGATGAGATGGTTAGATGGCATCACCGACTCAGTGGACATGGGTTTGGGTGGACTCCGGGAGTTGGTGATGGACAAGGAGGCCTGGTGTGCTGCGGTTTGTAGGGTCGCAAAGAGTCGGACATGACTGAGTGACTGAGCTGAACTGAACTGATGACATTATAAAGCTATAGTAATTAAGATAATGTAGTATAGTGTTGTAAAGATTCATAAATGAGTGAAATAGAGTAGAAAGTTTAAAAACAGAAGGTGGATTTGATTTATAACAGGGTGGCACTGGTGTGTGGTGAGAGGAAGGATGATTTTTTCAACAAATGGTACTTGTCATCAAAATATCCATATGAAACAAAATTCTAACCAGAGATGAAAATCAACTCCAGATAGATTGTGGATTGTGGATCTAAATATGAAAGGTAAAACCATAAAAACAAGACATTAGTAGATATCTTCATGATCTTGTCATTAACACAGAGTCTTAAATATTATGCAAAAAAAAGTCCTGTGAAGGCAAAAAAAAAAAGTGGACTGTGTTACAATTTAAGAATTCGTCTCAACAAAGACACCTTTAAGAGAGTAGGGGAAAAAGCCACCAGGAGATATTTGTAACACATATACCTGACCAAGGATTCTTATCCAGAATATATAAAATACTCCTAGAAATCAGTAAGAAAAATGCTGTAAGTTCAATAAAAAATGGGCAAAAAGCTTCAAACAGTTTACCAAAGAAGATAACCACATTGCCAAGAAAAATATAGACTGGCACACAGCTTCATTAGTCATCAGGAAAGTGCAGATTAAAAGTGCACCGAGGTTGTATTACACATTCAATAGAATGGGGCTGGGGGAGACAGAATATACCAAGTGTTAGCAAGAATGTGGAGGAATATTCATACACTGTTATAAATTGCTATAATCATATTGGAAATCTGTTTGGCACCTCTCCTAAGCTGAACACGTATACACCCTAAACCCAATGGTTTTCCTTGTAAGTGTGTACTTAAGAGAAATGTGTGTTTATTTGCTGAAAGACAGGTATTATGATGTTTCTAGCAGCAGTATTCAATCTGGAAATTACCAGAGACCTAAAAACAGTAAAGTGGATCAATAAAGTTTGATATGTTCATACAATGAAATCTTCAGCACTGACAGTGAACAGTTATTGCAACTCACGACCACATTACTGTGTCTGGGAACTGTAACTTTGAAGGTGCCAAAAGGTAAATATTACAGGATACCTTTTAATTAAATGCAAAATTGGCAAAATTAATGATGTTGGGCCTGGGGATCTAACTTACCTCTGAGAGGAAGACTGGGAAGGCATATGGGAGCTGGACGTGTAGGGTGTGAAGTTGGTTCTGTTGTGCTGCTATTTTATTTCATTAATCTGTGAATCTGTGTTCTGGTTCTATGGGTAGGTTTAGTTTGTGAAAATCCATTAATCTCTATACTTATGTGTATAATTTTTTCTCTGTGTGTTTTACTTCAACAGAAAGTTATGTGATTCCCAGTAAGATAAATGTAGCAGAAGTAGGGAACTGCACATAGAAAGAAAATCCTGATTACCTTTTAAAATGATGATAGAAAACATGTATTAATATCCATGCATTCATTTCATAATAAAAACAAATACATCAAATAAATGCGATTACAAGTTTTTTTCTTCCAACTCCGAGACATGTGTAGTATGTTTAGTGACATTTATCTAAATATCTAGACACAGAAGCAAGGGTGGGAGCATTCAAAAATCATTTTTATGTTTTTTTAGACCAAAGTTAACATGTATTTGATTTGCCCCAAAAGGTTGTTTGAGTTTTTCTGTAACATCTTATGGGAAAACCCAAACAAACATTTTAGCCAACCCAGTATATTCATTATGGATTGATTGATTGTGTCTTCCACAAATTCATATGTTGTAGTCCTAATGCTCAATTTGATGGTATTAGGAGATAGACTTTGGGGTGATGATTAGGGGTAGATTAGGTCATGGCAGTGAGGCCCTCGTGAGGGGCTGAGCAGCTTTATAAGAAGGTAGAAAGAAGGCTCTTTCTTTCTCTCATGTGAAGACACAGCAAGAAGGTGGCCATGCACAAGTTGGGACGAGAGCTCTCACCAGAGCAGCCACCCTGATCTCAACTTCAGCCTCCAGAACCGTGAGAAGCAGACAACCCCCAACACATGGGATTTTGTTATGGCAGCCTGAGCTAACTAGGACACAGTTTACTAAAGGCTTTAATGAAAACACTACTTTGTGGGCTAGTTAATGATTATCTAATGATTAGAGGTGGGGGACTAAGTGCCCCTTTATTAAAATTTTCTATCAGCAGTGAATGGAGTTAATTGAAAAGTTTGCCTCAGATTTATAAACTTTAAGTGGCACCACTGACTCAATTCATTGTCTCTATGTAGACAACAGCCAATCATTAGATGTGGCCAAGTTTCCAAAATCCATTACTGTGAATATTACTTATAGCAATCATGTGATATTCTTGTAGGATAATTTTTCCTCTTCAGGACCTGTGTGGTTCCAAGGTTTATGCCTAGAAGCTCAGTTTGCTTAGGTCTTGAGTTTTCACTACTCTGGCAGGGGCGGTACCTGTGGGAATGCATCTGAGGGTATCATATGCCCTGGTGGCCGAATTCAGATCACCTCAGGAAGGATTGCCACATTCCATCTATGTCATTGTGTCTCCTGAGGAAATCGGTTTTCGAGAACCATAGGAAACTTAGTATACTAGGTTCCTTCTTCAAATCAGACAAAAGATGGCTTGGCAGTTAATGAAAACATTATAGTTTACTTCTTTAACGAAATGCTAGAAGTGGTGAGCAAGTTCTTTAAAAGAGCTTTCCCTGATGGATGCATTAGGTATTGTCTTTAAAATATTCAGCAGAAACTTAACCATAAAGTGCTCTCTAGAGATGCACATTGCCTGGGGTGTTCAATTGCCTGTTGGGTTTGAAGCTGTTTGCAGCTACAAGGGAGCATGAAGACACCAGATAAATCTGATCATCTCTGCTTCCATCGAACACAGTCCAGGATGCTGTGATGCCCGCAGGTCCTTCAGGGAGTGAATTATGTAGTGTTCGTCTGCAGACCTGTTTTTGTCTGCTGACCTCCAGCTCTCTCAGCTCTCCTGCCATTTTGTTAGGAGGGTTGGGAACTAGCCATCTTGACCTATTTAACATCCAGGGACTGGGAAGAATGTATTATTCCTTCATTAGGCCTCTCACTGAAGAGAGGAATCAACATTCTCTGAGGAAAACCTGATGGTGTTGGACGTTTGTGACTGATTTTAATATCTAACATTGATTGTGTACTGTGCGCTTCAGACACGTGAATCTCATATAATTCTCTTCTGAGTCCTAAAGGTTAGTTAGTATTATTATCAGTTTTACAGGCGAAAGGAGTAAAACAGAATGATTAGAAAGCAAGCACTGTGGTGCAGCTAGTAACTGGAATTTCTGCCCAGAAGACCTGTCCTCCCCCAAGCGCCCCTGCCCATGTAGTCCATGTTGGTGCCTTTGGATGGAGCGGTAGCCCTCAGGTTCCTGGGTCCCCACATTTGCCCCAAAACACAGGAGATGGCATCACAGACACATTTCTACTTTTATGATATAAGTCAGGTTATACATGTAAAAATCCAGAATAATGTTTCGAAAGAGGAAGACCCAGCTCCACAGGTAAGAAAGGCTCAGACTGTTCTTGGATTTCATATCTGTCTTTGTATAACCCTTGAATCACAAGCCTATACAAATCTGTAAGCTCTAATTGTTAAAATTGTTCTGAATTCAGTGAGAATTACTGTTTAACTGTTTTGTTTATGTTATGACTTGGATTTCTAGCACATTGCAGAAAACTAATTAATTGATTAATTACATGACATGGTTCGCATTCCCTGTTCACTGTCCTTCTTTGAGGAAGTCATCTTTTTCTCTAGATGCAAAAGATAACTTTTTTTTTTTTTTAAGAAACTAGCTCCATTTCCTCCTCATTTGTGGCTTTGCTATTAAGGAATCATTGTTTCGTTAGTTACACCTCCTGCTGAAGCATTTCCGTGTGCCTCTGCTGTGGTTTGCTCCCAGACCTGACAGCCTCATTAGCTGCTGATAGTCTGCACTCTTGAACGTGGTTACTATCAGCTCCCTATTGGGATTCAAATCACTTTTAGCCTTAAAAGCCTGACTTGTATACATAGACCCTCCTGCAAGGCTCTGATTTTTCAGAAACTACTTTCTGATGTACACAACAGCATGACCCAAACTGGCCTTCAGCTGGGCTGCTTCTTCCTTGTCTCTTTTGTTTCTTTCATGTTTTGCTCTGTTCCCTCCTCCCTCCTCCTTCTCCCTCTCCTCCCTCTCTCCTGTCTCCCCTTTCCCCCTTCCCTTCTCTCCTCTTACCTTCTCTCTCCCCTCTTTTACCTCTCTTTCTTTGTAATAACCATAGATTTTAAAAATTAGTTTATTTATCTATTTTTTTAACTTTACAATATTGTATTTGTTTTGCCATACATTGACATGAATAGATATTTATGTGCTCAATTGGTCAATGAATATTAACTTAATGTTTGCAACTTTGCGGCAACAAAGCCATGGCAAGTCCTGCTGATTCTTCTCCCCATCACATATTCACTCTTCTTGCCTGCCTCCTTCCTCTCAGAGCCCTGATTTTGTTCTCGTGTTTCCCCTTCTCTATACTTAGAGGAATTCTGCTTAGACCCCACCCCTGAGAGGGTTGGGTGCTTTGGGGCTTATGGCAATAAACAGTAATATACAGGTGGCTGATTCACTTTGCTGTATGGCAGAAAATAACACAGCGTTATAAAGCAGCTATACTCCAATAAAGAAAAAGGAAAGTGAAGTGGCTCAGTTGTGTCCGACTCTTTGCGACCCCATGGACTGTAGCCTACCAGGCTACACCATCCATGGGATTTTCCAGGCAAGAATACTGGAGTGGGTTGCCATTTCCTTCTCTGGGAGATCTTCCTGACCCAGGGATTTCTCCCATATTGTAGGCAGACAGTTTACCATCTGAGCTACCAGTAAAGTCCAGTAAAAATAAAAAACAAACAAACAAACCTAGAACTATGATAGGATAACAGACTAAGCTGTGATTTGAGGTGGATGGAGAATTAAGGTTGGAAAGTAAGGGAATCAATCTTGAAAGGTCTTAAACTAAGCAAAGTAAGTGGGACCTTATAATATATAAACTGGGGGAATATTTGAAATTTTGGAGTCAGGAGATAACATGATACAAGTATATGAGGAAGGAAAGTCAGAGTGAAGAGAAAGACTGGACTTGATTAGAAAGCTATCACAGTATCATCTGGATGGAAAAGTGATAAGATCTAGATTATATTTCAGTCAACTTCTGTTTGTTCAGGTCTCAAAAGGCAGAAAGCCCCAACTAAAACAACACATCATGTATTTTAGTGTAAGGACTATTGGTGTTTATAATAATTACCTGAGAGAATTCAGGATACTTGAATAACTTATTTTTTTTTAAATTTTGTTTATCTATTTGGCTGCTCAAATGTCTTAGTTCCAGCATGTGGGATCTAGTTCCCTGACCAGGGATTGAACCCAGGCTCCCTGTGTTGGGAAAGTGGAGCCTTAGCCGTTGGACCAGAGAATGACTTCTTGATCATAGAGACAGAACAACTGATGTTCAGTCCTGTTTTGAAATTATGTTTTAAAAGCCATTCCTATTAATATACAATTTTTAACACATTTACTATTTATAACAATTTTATGCATATGTATATATATAGAGAATATAAATAAAAAGCAGATCATTGAAACAGGAATGCCCCATTCCCTGCCATTGTGGACAAATAGGGAGTAATTTCACCGTATTGAGAAACAGTCTCTGTATTTACCACTTCAGAAAATCAGAACATTTCATACTTTTCTTTTTTTTAAGTAAAGATATTTTCTGAATTTATTTAGTGTATTGGGCTGTAAATGTTGTTCTTTTCCATATCAGAGGAGAAAACACGCCCATGTATTTCAGGTGACGTATTCCCTGGTTGCTGGGAAGGAGTATTTTGGAGAGAAAATACCTAGGAAAAAAAGCTATGCGTGTCAGGTAACAACAGAATGTTTTAAAGAACAAACCCTAGCAAATCGCAGACAGGAACAACAGAAAAAGGAATAAGGAGATAATGACATGCCACAGAAGAGACCAAGACCAAGGCTGGACAACTCATTATAAGTACAGACATAAAACCTCAAATGAATACAAGGTCAAAGACAGAATTGTCACTTAGGACCTCAGTTTTGGGAAACAAATCGTATGTGGCCTAGATGTTGTCATGAAAGGTTATTTCCTGCCCTCTCATCAGATTTTTTTATTGTATTTTTTGATTGATTGTCTTGGATGTACAAAACAACAATAGGAAACCAGGCCAAATTACTTCCCATGTATTTAAATATAATTTAGCTCTGACTCCAGCATTTTTAACACTGTTCACCAGAAAGTAAAGATTTGTAAAATCATCAGAGTTCTCCCTACACACATGCCATTATAACCAGGGTTTAAAGAATTATGCAGAATTTTCAAAAATCACATACTAACAGAAAACCAGTCATACCCTCTTTTTCTTCTTTCTTCCTTTTTATGTCTTTTATAAGCTTTTTTGATCCAAAGATTTTTAGAGCCAACTCTTCAAATTGTCAAGATACAGTTGAACTTAATAACCATTTCCAAATGACTTTAGCATTTTGGAACTCTCTTTTGTGATTCATTAACCCTTAGGTTAAATGACATGGCATAACAGTCACATTTTAAGCATTTTTTTTTTTTGAATATACTACCCCATTGACCACTAAATGTTAATCCATTTTGTAAATATTTATTGAGTCTTTTGCAGATAAAAAGTAAGATAGATACTGCCCTGGCCTTTTGGAGTTTACATGGAGGAGAGATTGTTGACCAAACTACCAAGATATCATGTGGGTGTGGGTGATGGGGGTGATATTTAAGCCAAAACCGAAAGAATGAGGAGGAATTTTCCAGTGACAAGAAAGGAAAGAATCCCTGGACAGATAAAACTATATGTGTAAGAGACCAGAGAAAGCACAGGCTTTCCAAAACCTAATTTGGGAGGAAGCTTATGTGAGATAAGTGGGCAGACATGAGGCTGGATAAGTAAGAATTGCTGTTCTTTTATTTAGTAGAGAGGTGGTAAACAGATCTGCCATCAATACAGATTCCTAACACTTTTTACTGAGAAAGGTCCATACAGTCAAAGCTTGGTTTTTCCAGCAGCATGAATGGATGTGAGAGTTGGACCATAAAAAAGACAGAGCATCAAAGAACTGATGCTTTTGGACTGTGGTGCTGGAGAAGACTCTTGGAAGACTCTTGGACTGCAAGTAGATCAAACCAGTGATCCTAAAGGAAATCAATCCTGAATATTCACTGGAAGGACTGAAGCTGAAGCTCCAATAATTTGGCCACCTGATATGAAGAACCAGCTCATTGGAAAAGACCCTGATTCTGGGAAAGATTGAAGGCAGGAGGAGAAGGGGGCAGCAGAGATGGTTGGATGGCATTACCAACTCAATGGATTTGAATTTGAGCAAACTCTAGAAGATGGTGAAGAACAGGGAAGCCTGGCATGCTGTAGTCCATTGGGTTCACAAAGAGGCGGGCAGGACTTAGTGACTGAATAACAACAACAAATGCTGTTTGACAAGAGGAGCCTGAAAAAAAAAAAAAAACAGAAAAACAAACAGTGCCAGTGAATTTCTTTTTGGTTTTCTCGTTAGAGTAATTACCTGATTGCCTTTAGGCAAATCTGGATTTCTGTTGTTCCCTGGGCTCAAGAGATGGAGTTTTTGCTCTGCTTTGGTACCTACTTCCACAGAATATTTCCCTTCCCAGCAGACTGTGAAGCCTCACACCAATTCTAAGTTTCCGATAGGAAAGTTATTATTCTCCAAGGTAAACCCTAAGGGAGGAGAAGTATTATATTAAAGAGAATGGATATACTTGCTCATTTTGAAATATACTTATGAGCCTCAAGAGGCAAAGCAGAAATTCCCCAAAAGAAAACTCTAGAACCAGGAGAAATGAAGGCTAGTCTCATTGTCTCTGCTGGTTACCTCCTTAACATGCTATCCGTGGGATAGAGTCAAGGCTGACATTTTGTTTAAATACTTTTCTTCCAGTAGGTTTCATTTCATTATATGGTTCATTTAGAGTTCCTGAACCTTGCTTCACCCAGAGACATCCTTAAGGACAGTATATTTGATGGAGTCAGAATGAGGCAGTTTTTGTCTCCACTTTTTTATACAAATACAAGTAAATCTGCTGGGCTCTAAGTGTTGACAACAGTTTTAGTCCTGTGATAGTGATCTGAGTTTTGGGTATACCTCACGTCAGGAAGAGAAGGGGATGACAGAGGATGACATGGTTGGATGGCATCACTGACTCAATGGACATGAGTTTGAGCAAACTCCAGGAGATGGTGTAAGATAGGGAATCCTGGCATGCTGCAGTCCATGGGGTTGCAAAGAGTCGAACACAGCTTAGTAACTGAACAACAACAACAGTAACATGCCAGATGGACTTTAGTAACTGGGAAGATTAAAGTATTTTTCTTGAACCAATAGCGCCTTGGTTTATAAGTGTGCTCGTAGGTTCTTGTGTACCTACTTGATACAGATATAGATATTGAGTTCAAAGAGTTTAGAGACCCCAATTTGAGTTCTGATTGTTTAGGCTTCCCTGATAGCTCAATTAGTTAAGAATCTGTCTGCAATGCAGGAGGCCCTGGTTCGATTCCTGGGTCAGGAAGATCCCTGGACAAGGGATAGGCCACCCACTCCAGTATACCTGGGCTTCCCTTGTGGCTCAGCTGGTAAAGAGTCTGCCCGCAATGCAGGAGACCTGCGTTGGATCCCTGGGTTGGGAAGATCCCCTGGAGAAGGGAAAGGCTACCCACTCCAGTATTCTGGCCTGGAGAATTCCATGGGCTGCATGGTCCATGGGGTTGCAAAGAGTTGGACACGATGAGCAACTTTCACTTTCACTTATTTGCATCGTTGGTCATACGATTTTTTGTTTAGCTGAGCTTCAGATCTCTTCATGTGAAAATGGAGATTATTTTTAAAAGTTAAATTACTGCTTGTTATAGCACTTACTATATTCTTGTATTCTAAGTGCTTTACAAATATCAACTCATTTGATTCTTATAGTGAACTATGAGATGGATATTGTTTTAGCTGTTCTGATGTTAATGATACCATCTCAAGGGGGGAGAGGTTATGAGGATAGATTAAAATCTTATCATATCACTCACCCTTCATTTATTGCTTAATCAAAAGTGTGCATGGTTGGTATGAGAAGGCTGACCAGAAGTGTGAACGGTTGCTTCCTGAGACAGTTTGTGATGGTGTCCTGGCCTGCTTCTTCCTCCTTATGAGGTCAGAAATCAGTGTCTGGAATAGACCCTGGCCTGGGAATGTAGCTTAGTTCTTTAATAGACAAGATTTTAAGGTAGGAGTTTGGGATTAACATACACACACCACTATATATAAAATAGATAATCAACAAGGACCTGCCGTATAGCACAGGGAACTTTACTCAGTACTCTGCAATGGCCTATATGGGAAAAGAATCTGAAAAAGAATAGTTATATGTATTTACTGAATCATGTTTTTATATGGCTGAAACTAGCAAAGACTGTAATAAACTATACTCAAATATAAACTAAAAATTAAAAAAAGTAAAGACAAGATTTATTTTAAGGTAGAAGGGATTTAGAAGGCTTGTGAGACAATTTTCCATTAACTTCACAACACACAGTAAATATTTATGTAAAGGTTTTAATGCCTTGTGATGTTATAGGCAGGGTTAGCTCAGTTGGTAAAGAATCTGCCTGCAATGCAGGAGACCCGGTTCAATTCCTGAGTTGGAAAGATCACCTGGAGAAGCGATAGGCTACACACTCCAGTATTCTGGCCTGGAGAATTCCATGGACTGTATGGTCCATGGGGTTGGAAAGGGTTGGGACTGTGTAACTTTCACTTTCACTTTTAAATAAATGGAACATAAAGTCATTGTTTTAATAGAGGATGAAGAGTCAGACATATTGGTGGTGTGTATGACTGGTGGATCTCAGTAGAGCTGAGGACTACCAGGGTGTAACAAGGGAGGGGGCAGTGGGTGAGGGACACTAAATCAAAAGACTTTTGGGAGAATCAAAAAGTACTTTATCCATAGCTAATCCTCTTGCTGAAGTTGAAGCTCCAATACTTTGGCTACCTGATGCGAAGAGCCAACTCATTGAAAAAGACCCTGATGCTGGGAAAGATTGAAAGCAAAAGAAGGGGGCAGCAAAGAATGAGATGGTTAGATAGCATCACCAACTCAATGGGCATGAATTTGAGCAATCCCTGGGAGATAATGGAGGACAGAGAAGCCTGGTGTGCTACAATACACGAGGCTGCAAAGAGTCAGACACAACTTAGCAACTGAACAATAGCAATCCTGTTTACTGTTGTTGAACTTACTATAGTTTGAACTTAAAACAGTAATAAAAGGCATGAAACCGCAATGCATTCTTTGGCTATTGGTTATGTAAATTGAATCTTGACCTAAGATATGCATGAGATTTGTCATGATTATTACATTTGTTTAAAATTATAGGCTCCATACTAGAATGTCAGTCGATGTTTTCCTGGCACATCTGCTTATTGAGATGCCTTTAGATAATGTAGTTATATATTTGGGCTTGGACTTAGATGGGGCATAAGACTTCGTTGAGCAGCAGACATATTAAAGACATTACATTTAGTAGGAATGGGTTGCTAGTCTGATGTTGGCTGGGCTTTTGTTGTGCACCAGGTGATGTACAAGGTATGATTATTTTAATGGTTGTAAATAGTGGAAAATTCAACTCCATCTGCCTTAAATGATAGAGGAAATTTGTTGATCGTACTGCTGTTAATACTGAAGCCAGGTCAGGCTTCAGGCATGGTTTAATACAAGCTTTGGCTCAGTTTCCCTGTGACTGTCTCTGCCTCTTGTCACATGTCTGCTTTCCTGGCAGCTTTGTATCTTTCTGCTGGAGGTATGACAGCCAGCAATAACCAGGGCTGTGTGCTTCTTCATTTATTCTTGGGAGGAGAAAGGCGATTGCTCCCCATACTTACCTAACAAAATTCTTGATCTTTACTCTGATTGTTCTAATCTGAAACTATCACTATGTCCAGGAGAAATCCATCTTTTTGAATTGGCTTTTGCTCATTTCTGAAGCAAACACTGATAAAATGAATGAAATTGTATTCCTTGGCTTATGTCATCCATACTATATGACTGCAACAAGATAAAGAAAGAGTACTTTCTCAAAGAACCATTCTTGGGAAGAGGGCAGACAAGGATAGGTTCTGGGCAAATAGATGAACATCTTGTATGGTGACATGGACTCTGTTACCCACTAAAACTTCCATGCTGGTTGAGCAAAGCAGAATGACTCAAGGCTTCAGTGTTAAGTGGATGTGCTTTCTGTCCTCATCTTTGTCACATAGCAGCATGTGAACTTTATGGCTCCTATAAACCTCAGTTTTCTTAAAAGAAATAATCAGAATTCCCTTGACTCCTGGACTTCAGTGTTTTCTAGATGTACCATTGACTAATGAGTAGTACATAAAAATAGACACTGATTAAATGTACTCAACAACTGTAAGGTGCATCTCAGTTTCAAAAAGAATGCAAAGTATTTTTTTCTTGAACAGATATGAGGGTATGGTAATGTTTGGCATTGAAGTTTATTCTAAAGATTAGAGAATTTGGGATATGTTAAGCAAGAAAATAGGGCTTCCCATGTGATGCAGTGGTAAAGAATCTGCCTGCCAAAGCAGGAGACACAGGATATGCAGGTTTGATCCCTGGTCGGGAAGATCCCCTGAAGGAGGAAATGGCAATCCACTCCAGTATTCTTGCCTGAAGAATTCCCATCGACAGAGGAACCTGGTAGGGGAGCCTACAGTCCATGGGATAACAAAGAATCGGACATGACTTAGCATGCACGCACACATAGGCAAGAAAGTACTACCTTATTATCTATCTTGGGCTTGGTTAGTTGTTTTGTGAGAATTATTATCATCTTGGTTTTAGTCTTAATATTTTCTCATACTAGACATGAGTCTTGGGCAAATACTTCTGTTTTCATTTAGAAAATGAGCAATCCAAGTTATTTGATCTCTGATGTCTCTTGCCCCAATTTCATAGCTGTGGATGCTGGCACGGACCCATGTCCCTAGAAGTAACATGAAATTTAAGAGGCCTCTGAGATTTAGGGGCAAATGGCTGAGTGACTGGGTGAATGGCCTTTTCCTTCTAAATTATGCTCACTGTTGGCCCACAAATCTGTGAAAGCCAAATCACCTCTGTCTGATTTGCAATATTGCTGGCATTAAGCGACTCACCTTTTAACAAACCAGCTTGGAAACCTTCCAGTGCCTCTGCCACTCTAATTTATACTTTAGAGGATAAGGCTGACCGGAAAGGCCATGGAAATAAGTAAATTTATTCCCATTTGTTCAATTACAGTGTCTCTTTCAAAAGAGTAGATTTGTTGTTGAAGATTCTGAGTATTCACCCTCTTTCCTGGAAGAGACATATGTTGGCCATAAAGCTAGCAGAATGAAAGTAGTTAATGTTTTGAAAACATCCATAAATTACCCTCTAAACAATTTTTTTTGGCAAAATGTAAGTTTAAAAATCTGTGTGTCAAAGGCTGCTCTAAGGAATCTGCCTTTCTCAGAGTGAAGTGGTTTGAGGGAAAACATGTTCATTTTTTTCCTAATCCTTTCCTCATCTTATCTCTGCTTAAGATGAATGGTTTGCTTTCTGCTGAACATGATAACTCACTTTATTTCTCTTTTCCCTCTCTCCCTTCTTCCTTCCCTTATTTCTTTTTCTTTCTATAATAAGCCTTATTTTCCAACCATGTAAACTTAGAGTAAATTAGGGAGTTTGGGAAAGGAAATTAATACTTTCAAGCCAATGATCTCTCAATAAGTATAATCAAGCAATAATTGATCAAGGATTATATATGTTACAACTTCATAAATGACCATCCTTGAAGGGTTAATTCTTTTGGAAATGGAGAGGGAAAGAAAACATTTACTCTAAATGACTACTTCAGGCCCTGTGCGAGGTATTTTCATGTACATTAATGTATTTCTTAACAATATTACAAACAAGGTGAAATTATCCAGGTTCTTTCTGAAGAAATGAAGTTTTAGATGGGATTATGAAATTTATGGCCAAATAAATCAAAACTCCTAATTATCGATACACATATTTGGCTACAAAGCTGATTTTCTTCTTAATGCACTTTGATAATCTGGATATTTATCTTATAAGGACCTGTGTTGGTCATTCAAATAGCACTTATTGGATATTTATTCTGTGTCAGGCATTATACTTTACATGTATTATTGTATTTAATTCTCATAACAGACCCTCCATATTATTATCTTTATTTTGGAGGTGAAGAAACAAAGTTGTCAAGAATCACATTTTCTCATCATGGTTTCTCCACATGTAACCAGAGATCTATTTAAAACCAAAATGAAAGTCTGATCATGTCAATGTCTGGGATAAAATCTTTCAGGGGCTTCCTGTTCACATAGCCATTGTGGTGGCCTGGTTCCCCACTGACTCAAAAACCCGTCCTTCCTAATCCCCACTGCTTTCTGCAGCCACACTGGACTTCTCCCCATCACCCTCCTCACCTGATTGGCTCCTTCAGGTCCCTTAACACTGTTACATAAATCTTCTAGATCCAGCAGTGGGTTAGGATCATCTATAATATCTTTATTTGCTAGCATTATTCACATCACATAACAGTATCTTTATTTTTGCAATTTTTTTGAGTTATCGTAAGATCCACAAAGACCAGGTGCTATACTTGTTTTATTGTCATCCCAAGGGCGAAGTGCATCTTTGGCACTTAGTAAGCATGTAACACTTTGTTGAGTGAATGATGGATGACTAGGTCTGAAAATAATTTTTGTCTGACTTCACAGCTCTTTTATCTTTAAGACAGATTGATAAAAAACATCTAGGTAGCAGAATGATATACATAGTATTAAATAGATACTTTTCATTTTCCTAAATCCAGTGATTCTCCTCCATTTTCAGAACAAAGATTAAGACCATAAATGTCTCAGTGGAGTGGAGGGGAAGGTTCTTTGGAGAAATCGTAGAACTTGAAGTTACTTGCTTAGCCTACAACCAGGTATGAGAAAGGGAATATGTGGAAAGAAGGAGATGTTGGCTGAGTGAGATTAGAGGAGAATCTCTAAATTAATGGCAAAGTGAAGAAGGCTTGACCACTAAGTAAATGTGTTGGGTGCTAGTGTGGGTTGCTCTGCATTCACCTCCAAACCCGTAGGAGAAATGATTACCCTTTGCAGGTCACGGGGATTCACAAGAGAAGAGCATTAGCTTGCATTATGCATGGTTGCCTAGGAAACTGTGAGTGTGGCAGAAAACCACTTGTGTCATTACAGGTGGAGAGAGCAGAAAGCAGGTAAAGATGATTGTGTGGGATACTAAGCAGATGGGCCTGACTGCAGCTTGAGAGAGCATACCCCCATGGGGGAAATAGAGGACTTAAATATTTGTCCACGTTTCTAAGTGAGGCAGGGGTGTGATGGTCTGAATAGGGCTCTCACGTGTGGCACAGAGATGCAGGCCCAGATGGAAGCAGGACTGGTGCAGGTTGGAGTCTGAGAGTGGACAGACCAGCCTCGGTGGATGCTGGCAGGGGAGAGGGCACACAGCCGAACGGCTGGCATGGAGGTGAGCCCAGCCCGATGGGTAATGGTGTGACCACGTGCCTCAGGGCTGACAAGAGGGGACACAGCGAAACTGAGATGTGGATCCACCCTCCTGACCCAGCACTGCTCCAGGAAGGATGGGAGAAGGAAGATCTCAAGCTTGGCTGAGCCTAAACCTTGGGTAACAAAGCTCCCTGATAGTTCAGTGGTAAAGAATCTGCCTGCCAATGCAGGAGACGCAAGTTTGATCTCTAGGTCAGGAAGATCCCGGGAAGGAGGAAATGGCAACCTGCTCCAGTATTCTTGCCTGGGAAGTCTCATGGACAGAGGAGCCTGGCGGGCTATAGTCCACAGGGTTGCAAAGAGTTGGACACAACTGAGTGACTAAACAGCAACAATAAAGCAGCCAGGTTTATCTGGATGAGACTAGAGGAAGTTTTCTTTTCTCTGGGGAAGTGAAGGCTGAGGTAGACATTTAAGTTCAATTATAAGAAAAGAAAATCTATATAATTTTGTTCACCTGAGTTTGTGGTTCGTGAGGAATTGTACCTCCTGAAGCTTTGATGTACTCTTCTTTTCAAATATATTTTATAATAATTAAATGGCTATGCATTCTAGGTTGTGTGAAGTCAATGTGGCTGACGCATACCATGCCTCCTCCACATCCCAAGGGAAATATCCTTTGCCTCTGATTCCCAGAATCAGTAAATCCTCTGCTGGTGACTGCCCGCCTCCATTATACCAATAAGACAATGGGAATTGCATAATTCATGTGAAGCAAGTGATTCAGCTACCAAAAGTAAATTGCCCAAAGAGAAGGAGAAACACTGCTTTTTATTATTTTTTCCATATAACCTGGTATTATTGCACTGAAGATAAACTGCCTCAAATTTCAATTTACCAAACCAGAATGCGCTAATAAAAGCAAGCTCTGTCAGGTGGCCAGATTTAGCCTTTTCATTACTTTGAATCACTGGGAAATACAAAAATTTTCCAATATAGTAATGTTTTCATTTCACATTCCATTCCAAACTGGAAAAAATACGAGACCTCTAGATCCAGTTTTACTATTTGGAATGTTGTCCATTTTGTAGTTTATCAGCTGTTTTTTTTTGTTTGTTTTGTTTTTAAGTTTTCTCAAAACGTAAATGACCTTTTAAGAGCATACGCTGGATTTCTGACATTTTGTTAAATGTTGTTTGACCATATCTGTACTTCTTTAAGATGTTTTCTGAGGCTGTTTGGGAAAGGAGGCACATTATTTTTCATGTCAGTTAATAATTGCTTGATTTTGTTGAATTTACTTACTTACTAACTTTGTATCGTAAGCACATAATATTAAAATAATTCTGTCCTTTTTCTCCCCCTCCTTCCTCATCAAGAGTCAACTTCATTTTTCATTTACTAGTGACTTAGAGTAATATCTTTTTCCCTTTTCTTATTGTTAATGGAGTTCTCAAGGCAAAAATGCTGAAGTGGTTGCCATTCCCTTCTCCAGTGGACCACGTTTTGTCAGAACTCTCCACCATGACCTGTCCATCTTGGGTGGCCCTACACGGCATGACTCATAGTTTCATTGAGTTAGATAAGGTTGTGATCCATGGATCAGTTTGGTTAACTTTCTGTGATTGTGGTTTTCATTCTGTCTCCCCACTGATGGATGAGGATAAGAGGCTTGTGCAAGCTTCCTGATGGGAGGGACTGGCTGTGGGGGAAACTGGGTCTTACTCTGTTGGGCAGGGCCAGCTCAGTAAATCTTCAATCCAATTTTCTGCTGATGGGTGGGGCTGTGTTCCCTCCCTGTAGTTTGGCCTGAGGACAAACTGTGGTAGGGGTAAATGGCAGTAATGGTGACCTCCTTCAAAAGGACTTATGTCAGCATGCTGCAGCTCCCAGGACTGTTATAGTCAGTGCCCTTGACCCCACAACAGCTCACTGTCAACCCATGCCTCCACAGAGACTCCTGGACACTCACAGGCAAGTCTGGCTCAGTCTCTTGTGGGGTCACTGCTCCTTTCTCCTGGGTCCTGTGTGCTCAAGATTTTGTTGTGCCCTCCAAAAGTCTGTTTCTTCAGTCCTATGGAAGTTTGTAATCAAACCACACTGGCCTTCAAAATCAAATTCTCTGGGAATTCTCAGTCCCTTTGCTGAATCCCCAAGTTGGGAAATCTGTTGTGGACTCTAGAACTTTTGCAACAGTGTGAGAACTTCTTTGGTATAATTGTTCTTCAGTTCATGAGTTGTCTGCTCAGTGGTTCTATAGTGGAGCTAATGGCGACCTCCTCCAAGAGGACTTACGCCACACGCCGTGCTTCCCAGGTCTGCTGCAGCCAGAGCCCCTGTCCCCGCGGCAGGTCACTGCTGACCCGTGCCTCCACAGGAGAAACTCAAACACCCAAAGGCTGGTCTGGTTCAGCCTTTTGTGGTGGCCACTGCTACTTTCCCCAAGTCCTGGTGCACACAAGGTTTGTTTGTGCCCTCCGAGCATCTCTGGCAGGTCTGAGATTTGATTTTAAACATGATTGTGCCTCTCCTACTGTCTTGTTGGGGCTTCTTCTTCACCCTTGGATGTGGAGCATCTCTTTTTGGTGGGATCCAACATTCTCCTGTTGATGATTGTTCAGCAGCTAGTTGCAATTTTGGTGTTCTCCAGTGGTCATGTATGGTTTTTCCAGTAGTGATGTGTGGATGTGAGAGTTGAACCATAATAAAGGCTGAGCACAAAAGAATTGATGCTTTTGAACTGTGGTGTTGGAGAAGACTCTTGAGAATTCCTTGGACTACAAGGAGATCCAACCAATCCATCCTAAAGGAGATCAGTCCTGAATATTCATTGAAAGGACTGATGCTGAAGCTGAAACTCCAATACTTTGGCCACCTCATGTGAAGAGTTGACTCATTGGAAAAGACCCTGATGCTGGGAAGGATTAGGGGCAGGAGGAGAAGGGAATGACAGAGGATGAGATGGCTGGATGGCATCGCCGACTCAATGGACATGAGTTTGGGTAAACTCCGGGAGTTGGTGATGGACAGGGAAGACTGGTGTGCTGCAGTCTATGGGGTCAAAAAGAGTTGGACGTGACTGAGCGACTGAACAACAACAGTGACTTAGTATTATTATTAATATTATCATAGTAGTAGTAGTAGTATTTCTTCTGTTCTGCTTTCCAAGGAGAGAGGGATTGTATAAAGTTGTTTTAATGAACCCTAGAATATTTGTTTTTATTTTAGTACAGATAGGGTAGGTTCCCCCAACTCCAGTCAGCAATGAGGCAACATAATACATCATTAACAAATAATAAAGCCCAGTAAATATTCTTTAAATAATGCCATCTTTGAGCCTGAATTATTTGCCCTGAGAGTCTTAATTGATCAAGTTAACTGGATAATTTCCAAATAGTTATTGTTCAAATGCACTTTTAGATTGTGCATGCTGGCTCTTATAGATTGATCCAGATTTTTATTTCATGTAGACAACTGAGGAGACCCACTGTAGTGAGATCTAATTACTTATACTGCTAAGTTTTGTCTGGTTTTGGCCCCTGGTGAAAGAGATGCATAGTCTAGATCAACTGAGATACACTTATAGGATTTTTTTTTTAACTTTAAAATTTTGTCATTATATTTGGTAGAAAATGTTTGTTTTCTGCTTAAAAGTGTTTGGTTAAAGCAATTAGATAGACTAATACTAATACTCTAACATTCCTCTTATTGAACTTAGTAATTACTACATTGTTTAACATTGATTTCATAAGTAATACAAGGTATAAGACATAGGAACTTCTGTGAGATTATATACTAATATCAGTTAAAGCTGAAAGTTTGATATAAGAAAAATTGTCTTTGGAAATCCTTTATATTTCAAATTTCTATCAGTCTACACATATTTCCTGTGTTCTGGTTTCATATCGCCATTGCCACTTATAATAGATGAATTAATCTTAAATATGTCCCAAACTAACCCCTCACTCCCGTCTTCCCCAAATTGGCTCTACCTGAGCCTTCCCAAAGTGAATAATGGCAATTCCATTTCCTTTTTTCAGTTTGTTGTTGTTCAGTCACTCAGTCGTGTCTGACTCTTTGTGACACCAAGGACTGCAACATGCCAGCCTTTCCTGTCCTTCACCATCTCCCGGAGTTTGCTTCAAACTCATGTCCATTGAGTCGGTGATGTCATCCAACCAGCTCATCCTCTGTTGTCCCCTTCTCCTGCTGCCTTCAATCTTTCCCAGCATCAGGGTCTTTTTTAGTGAGTTGGCTCTTCACATCAGGTGGCCAAACTATTGGAGTTTCAGCTTTAACATCAGTCCTTCCAATGAATATTCAGGACTGATTTCCTTTAGAACGGACTGAATTGATCTCCTTGCAGTGCAAGGGACTCTCAAGAGTGTTCTCCAGCATCACAGTTCAAAGGCATCAGTTCTTCAGTGCTCAGCCTTTTTTATGGTCCAGCTCTCACATCCATTCATGACTACTGGAAAAACCATAGCTTTACTATATGGACCTTTGTTGGCAAAGTATTGTCTCTGCTTTTTCTTATACTGTCTAGGTTTGTCATTCCTTTTCTTCCAAGGAGTAAGCAGGCTTTTAATTTCATAGCTGCAGCCATCGTCCACAGTGATTTTGGAGCCCAAGAAAATAAAGTTTCAGATCAAAAAGCTTGGTCATCCTTGATTACTGTATTTCCCTCAGGCTTCATATACTTCATGTGATTAGTTGAAAGATCTTTGTGGCTTAATCTCGGGAACGGACTCAGAATCTGAGCCTTCCTCACCACCTCCACTGTTACCACCGTGGTGGCCTCATCTCTCATTGGAACTACTGCAACATCTCATGATGTTTCCTTCTGTCACTCTTTCATCCTTTCACTCTATTCTCAACATTGTAGTTTGAGTGATCTTTTTTTTTTTTTTGTGAGTAATCCTTTTAAGACAAGTCAGATCGTGTCTTTCCTGTGTCCCCAATGCCTCCTTGATTCACTCAAAATAGCTTTGCAATGAACTATGAGATCTTTTAGGACTTAGAAGCTTAGGGGATAGCAAGAAAAGAAAAGAACCGTGCTTTCCTTGGTATCAGCTGCTGAGAAATATGGGATATGAGAAAGGAAACAGTGATTATTAAAAAGAGAGAGGGACTTAGGCGAGAGCCAGGCTTCAGCTGGGGTGAGAACTTGAAAGAAACTGGATACATTTCCTGTTGTGGAGTATCAACTTGTGTCGATGTGAGTCAATGTCACCCCTGAAAGAAGGTGCTGCTGCTTCTGTTCAAATGAAAAAGTTTAACTTGGTTTGAATTTCATCATGGAAGGATTCAGGGTTTATTCTGGTATGTTGAGCATAGATCGTGCAGCTGGGGGATTAAAATTCTCTAGAGGTGACATAATTTGAAAGCATTAATTTTTCAGCCCTCAGCCTTCTTTATGGTCCAACTCTCACATCCATACATGACTACTGGAGAAACCATAACTTTGACTATATGGATCTTTGTCAGCAAAGTGATGTCTCTGTATCTTAATATGCTGTATTTAAAAAATGGGCATTTATAAACACATTTCCAGTGTTATGGATGTATTTCAGAAAGGAAAGTCTTTTAGTGTGCTTTTTCTGCTATGAAAATAGCTCAAGCAGTGAGCAAAGAAATGGATGAGTAATGAAAGGCTCTGGAATGAATTTTGAGGGGCCTTTAAGGCAGAGATTGATGATAGAATAATTATATCAGTGGGTGTAAGTGTCCTGGTATCACAAATTGCTCACAGTAGAGCATATACTTTAAGTTATTAGTAATGACATTGAGAGATTTATAGTGATACAGCCAGGCTCTGCCATTATTATCAGATGCTGGATGTGAGCTAGATTGGCTGGGCTTAGAGGTGCAGCACCTGAAACTGTTGGCTCATATAGTGACAAAATTGGAACCTTTGTCTTCTTCACATAATATTCTAATCATAGATAATTTCATAATCATCTAAATGTATATTTTATTATATATATTTTTCCAGATAATATACCTGTTTCTCTGTCTAGAATTCTGGTAACCAGTTAGAGAGGTAGAGATGAAATTATGGTGCTAATTGCTCTAAGTGAAATCAGTGCATCTCCAGCTATCTAATTAGGAGTCATGAACCACAAAGAATCCCTCCTCCACTCTTGTACAGGCATCACTCACTAATCAGTGCAGTGCTTCTTGGTTGTTTAAAGTGCCCAGTCTCTCACACTTCCCAGCCCAGGGGAGGAGAGGGGCTATGTGACTCATTTTGGCCATTAGACTGTAGTTGGAAGCGATGTCTGTTTTTTAGCTGCTGAGAAGAAAAGTACCGAACCATCACATGTCTCTCTCTCGGCACAGGTCAGAGGAGATGTCTGATCCAGGTGGTGTAGCTAAGGTTTGCTAGAATCTGTGAGCCTGAGTCCTATTTCATCTGACCCTGTCCACCAGTTCATAGGGATTAGTTTTATGCAAAGGCATGGAGTTCTCAAGTGGGGTGATTGCTGGGGTAGACAAGTCACAGGGTGGATCCCAGAGTTTTTGATCCTATTGTGTAATACTTGGGAGGTTACTGAGAAGTATTAACATGGATCAATGGTTACTTGATTGGATTACATATGCTTATATTTGTAACAAAGTCAAAAGAACTTACATCACCCAAGCTCTTACTTAAAAGGAATTAGGTGAGTAGAATCTCAAAATATTAATCACTCTTAAGTCATGATCATGATCTGTGAGTACTATTCAGTCAACTTTCTACATGAATTCTGACCCCTAAGTCCAATAGCTAATGACCCCTTACTTAGTTCGTAAGGTATACATGCACATAACTGTTCCTTTAAAAGCAATAGTTCTCAACTTGGACTGGACATGAGAAGAGCCAGACAGGTATGAAATATCGAGGATATTCCAGCCATACCCAGGACTAATTAAATCAGAATCTCTGAGTGAGAACCTAGACACTTGTAAAGGTACAGATACAAAAATCTGTATCTTTGGTTTACATAAAAAATTACTTATTTCTACCTTAGTAATGACTTCCTACTGGTTTATGGGGTATATAACACGTCATTTCAAATGACTGTTGTCTTGTATGATTTAGTTGCCTTTTTATTATGAATGCTATTTAAAAAGAAGAATGTGATACCTCCAGGGAAATCTTAGTTCCCCTTAATGTTTCAGGGGCTGGATTAGCGTTTTGCCAGGTTTTGATCCATTAGTTGATTTCCTTAAGGCCTTAGCTAGACAAGAAATGTACCGTGTGGGAGCTGACATTCAGATAAAATCACTACATGTGCTTGTTTGAAGGTAATTATTGAAGTAAGCACTGTTGGCATTATTCTTGTGTGCCAGGTGTGGGATATATGTATGCACAGATGTCTGTATCTTGGGAACAACAGTGTTTCCTTGGTGTATTAAAAAGTTTGTAAAGAAAAATACTTGGTATTTACATACTGCAAGAAGAATTTTTGAGAAGATTTTGCATCTTTATGAAAAAAGATGAAGCTCTTAAGTAGCCTGAATTTGTAGGCACAAGTGAATTCCCTCTGTTACTCTTGAAGGAAAACTGACTTCCTTTTTTATATTTGAGAAGGTATGGGTGACATAATACACATATACATATGAATGCATATTTGTATATGTACACTAGTATACCAGGCTGTGCATATGCTAATAATTTTTCTGCAGTAATCAATTTTGTAAACTACTTGCTGTGATAAGTTCTTACGTCTAAACAATCCCTAAACAAGGAGTATTTTCAGTGATTAAACCGTGGACTTAGCTGCTACACAGGTTAGGTTTGAATCCTAGCAGTATCACTCACTAGTTGGATGATTTTGGAAGATTACTAAATATTCTTATTTCTCAGTTTCATCATCCACAAAATTGAGGATGACCATCATGGTACTTATTTCACAGGATTATTGTGAGGCATAAATGAGGTGATATATTTAAAGTATTTAGAAGAGAGCCTGGCACATAGAGAATGCTAAAAAATATTTGCTATTGTTCTTAAACCATCTACAATACAGGATAAAACATCATGCCCATAATGTACATAAACAGCTTTCAGCTAAAAGCCATTAAGTAAGGAGACCACATAAGACAGAGAGAATGCATCAATAACCTTAGTCCTCAGAGTGCATTTGCTTTATGCACATGTTGATTCTGGAGCTTCACACAGCTACACGATTTTTGCCTCATGTTTTTCATGCTGTCAGAAACCTCACAGAATCTTCCCTGTTGTGTGCTCTGTGGACCTGCTCCTCTTGTGCTGTGTGAGGTTCTCAACTCCTTCCGTTGTGCACGATGGGTGTTTCCAGCTGAGAATTAATAGCATTGCCTGTTGACACTAGTTCTGTTATCTGATTATTCCTTACTGGAGTTACCTGTCTGTTCCCCCTACCCATGTTGCAGGAGAGTAGTTGTTTTGTTCAGTCACTTCAGTAAGTGTCTGACTCATTGTGACCCCATGGACTGCAGCTCACTAGGCTTCCCTGTCCTTCACCATCTCCCAGAGTTCACTCAGATTCATGTCCATTGAGTCAGTGATGCAGGAGGAGTATAGAGTTCCATTCAGTTCAGTTTAGTCACTCAGTCATGTCCGATATTTTGTGACCCCATGAACCACAGCACGCCAGGCCTCCCCTTCCATCACCAACTCCTCGAGTTCACCCAAACCCATGTCCATTGAGTTGGTGATGCCATCCAACCATCTCATCCTCTGTTGTCCCCTTTCCCTCCTGCCTTCAATCCTTCCTAGAATCAGGGTCTTTTCCAATGAGTCAGCTCTTTGCATCAGGTGGCCAAAGTATTGGAGTTTCAACTTCAACATCAGTCCTTCCAGTGAACACCCAGGACTGATCTCCTTTAGGATGGACTGGTTGGATCTCCTTGCAGTCCAAGGGACTCTCAAGAGTCTTCTCCAACACCATATTTCAAAAGCATCAATTCTTTGGCGCTCAGCTTTCTTTACAGTCCAACTCTCACATCCATACATGACTACTGGAAAAACCATAGCCTTGGCTAGACAGACCAAAGTAATGTCTCTGCTTTTTAATATGCTATCTAGGTTGGTCACAACTTTCCTTCGAAGGAGTAAGCATCTTTTAATTTCATGGCTGCAATCACCATCAGCAGTGATTTTGGAGCCCAAAACAATAGTCAGCCACTGTTTCCACTGTTTTCCCCATCAACCATATGCCGTGATCTTAGTTTTCTGAATGTTGAGCTTTAAGCCAACATTTTCAGTCTCCTCTTTCACTTTCATCAAGAGGCTCTTTAGTTCTTCTTCACTTTCTGCCATAAGGGTGGTGTCATCTGCATATCTGAGGTTATTGATATTTCTCCCGGCAATGTTGATTCCAGCTTGTGCTTCCTCCAGCCCAGCGTTTCTCATGATGTACTCTGCATATAAGTTAAATAAGCAGGGTGACAATATACAGCCTTGACGTACTCCTTTTCCTATTTGGAACCAGTCTGTTGTTCCATGTCCACTTCTAACTGTTGCTTCCTGACCTGCATACAGGTTTCTCAAGAGACAGGTCAAATGGTCTGGTATTCCCATCTCTTTCTGAACTTTCCACAGTTTATTGTGATCCACACAGTCAAAGGCTTTGGCGTAGTCAATAAAGCAGAAATAGATGTTTTTCTGGAACTCTCTTGCTATTTCGATGATCCAGCAGTTGTTGGCAATTTGATCTCTGATTCCTCTGCCTTTTCTGAAACCAGCTTGAACATCTGGAAGTTCGTGGTTCATTTATTGCTGAAGTCTGGCTTGGAGAATTTTGAGCAATTCTTTACTAGCATGTGAGATCAGTGCAATTGTGCGGTAGTTTGTACATTTTTTGGCATTGCCTTTCTTTGGGATTGGGATGAAAACTGACTTTTCCAGTCCTGTGGCCACTGCTGAGTTTTCCAGATTTACTGGCATATTGAGTGCAACACTTTCACAGCATCATCTTTTAGGATTTGAAATAGCTCCACTGGAATTCCATCACCTCCACTATCTTTGTTCATAATATTGCTTCCTAAGGCCCACTTGACTTCACATTCCCGGATGTCTGGCTCTAGGTGAGTGATCACACCATTTGATTATCTGGGTCATGAAGATCTTTTTTTGCATAATTCTTCTATGTATTCTTGCCACCTCTTCTTAATATCTTCCGCTTTTGATAAGTCTATACCATTTCTGTCCTTTATTGAGCCCATTTTTGGATGAAATGTTCCCTTGGGATCTAATTTTCTTGATGAGATCTCTATTCTTTCCCATTCTGTTGTTTTCCTCTATTTCTTTGCATTGATCGCTGAGAAAGGCTTTCTTTCTTATCTCTCCTTGCTATTCTTTGGAACTCTGCATTCAGATGCTTATATCTTTCCTTGTCATGGTGGAGAGGTCTTACAGAATGGTCCACTGGAGAAGGGAATGGCAAACCACTTCAGTGTTCTTGCCTTGAGAACCCCATGAACAGTATGAAAAAGCAAAATGATAGGGCACTGAAAGATGAACTCCCCAGATTGGTATGTACCCAATATGCTACTGGAGATCAGTGGAGAAATAACTCCAGAAAGAATGAAGGGATGGAGCCATAGCAAAAACAACACCCAGTTGTGGATGTGACTGGTGATAGAAGCAAGGTCTGATGCTGTAAAGAGCAATATTGCATAGGAACCTGCAATGTTAGGTCCATGAATCAAGGCAAATTGGAAGTGGTCAAACAGGAGATGGCAAGAGTCGACATTCTAGGAATCAGCGAACTAAGATGAACTGGAATGGGTGAATTTAACTCAGATGACCATTATATCTACTACTGTGGGCAAGAATCCCTTAGAAGAAATTGAATAGCTATCATAGTCAACAAAAGAGTCCGAAATACAGTTCTTGGATGCAATTTCAAAAACAACAGAATGATCTCTGTTCGTTTCCAAGGCAAACCGTTCAGTATCACGGTAATCCAAGTCTATGCCCAACCACTAACGCTGAAGAAGCTGAAGTTACTGGTTCTATGAAGACCTACAAGACCTTTTAGAACTAACACCCCCAAAAGATGTCCTTTTCATTATAGGGGACTGGAATGCAAAAGTAGGAAGTCAAGAAACACCTGGAGTAACAGGGAAATTTGGCCTTGGAGTATGAAATGTAGCAAAGCAAAGGCTAATAGAGTTTTGCCAAGAGAACATACTGGTCATAGCAAACACCCTCTTCCAACAACACAAGAGAAGACTCTACACATGGACATCACCAAATGGCCAATACCGAAATCAGATTGATTATATTCTTTGCAGCCAAAGATAGAGAAGCTCTGTACAGTCAGCAAAAATAAGCCCAGGAGCTGACTGTGGCTCAGATCATGAACTCCTTATTGCCAAATTCAGACTTAAATTGAGGAAAGTGAGGAAAACCACTAGACCATTCAGGTATGACCTAAATTAAATCCGTTATGATTATACAGTGGAAGTGAGAAATAGATTTAAGGGACTAGATCTGATAGAGTGCCTGATGAACTATGGACAGAGGTTCGGGACATTGTACAGGAGACAGGGATCAAGACCATCCCCAAGAAAATGAAATGCAAAACGGCAAAATGGCTGTCTGAGGAGGCCTTACAGATATCTGAAAAGAAGAGAAGTGAAAAGCAAAGGAGAAAAGGAAAGAGTGTAGGGTATGTGTCTTCATTTCACCTGAGGAACCTGTTCTTTCCATTCTAAATGATCTCCAAGTCCTGAGGTCTTAATTGTGTGTTTAGATTGATCTACATAGATCATTGATAGAAAGAGAAAGATGCTTGCTGTGTATCTGCTTTCTCTTGCTTTTCCCTAAAAATATACCCCTTTTCAAAGTGTACATGCCTGATTCTTCTATGGACAATCTGGTGACTAAGTATCCAAAGAGAAGGTGCCTTGATAGGAGACCTGCAGATGCTTCCAAATCACAGTTCAGTGAGATGAACCTCTGATAGAACTCTGGGTACTACAGCAGATGGATGAAGTCATTTGTGGCTGAGAAATGTAAGGTAGCATGCTCCAGCTCTCCTGGTCACCTCTGCTAAAGCTCTGCCAATTCAGGCAGGAAGACTATTTTGCTTTAAGGTTTTGCTCATATTTTAGAACATCTAAGGTAATAAGCAAAACTTAAAAATTATGTTTTTTGAAATTAGTAAAATATAATTTTGCAAAATAAAAAATTATAAACTATACTATGAAATATATTATAAGTATATACAATAGTTTATAGTATATGAATTATAAAATATATAGTATATAAAATATATAAAATTATAAAATATACTATTAAAATTGAAAAATATATTGTTAAAATATATATGATAAAAATGTTATTATATATAATATATTGCTAGAAATTAAACTTAAATAGAAGAGGCACAATGTGGCAGAGGGGATGGCTTCTGTAAAACAATTCTATTAGGAGACTAGGTTTTTTCTTTTGCTGCTTTTATCATAACCATTTTATGTGTAAAGAGTCATCCACTAATCTTGTCATTGATACTGAGTATTAGAGTCATGCTGGTGGCTTTCACAGGATTATAAATAGGCCACCTCCGTGCTAATGGATATTTTATAACAGTATTGCATTTAGAATTTTAGTCAATTAGAGATTCTTTTGTTACTTGGTGCTAGAAAGTAAAAGGAACATATCAATATAAGATTAATTATGGCTAACCCAAGGTTGTTTCATTCAAATTCAATGAGAATTTCTTCTGATCTAAAAGTGATACAGCAAGTTAAGACAGGCTCTCAATGAGACACTTTAGAAACAGTCAACCTAGTAAAGAGAAATCACAATTGTTTTCAGCTGGAGAATTCCCTCATTTAAAATTTTTTTATTAATAATTCTATGGTTTAAAAAAAGGAATGTCAAATGGGGGCATTAAAAAAATGCTGATGCCCTGCCATCTAACAGCTGATATTTTAATTTAGCTGGTTTCATTGGTATCTTACAGTCAATTTCCATGAACATTCTCCCAAGAATAGAGTCTTCAGATTACTTTTCATTTTATCATAAGATTATTAATCACATTTTAAACACATCATAAATCCTAGTGCAGAAAAGGTTTGCCTGTTTATCAGTTGCATATGGAGGCTTGAAGGGCTGCAGAATTGTTCAAGACCCATGCCATTTTTTCACTACCACGTGTGTCAGCGTATCGTCTCATTTCATTACTGTCAGTGAATAGAAGGGGATTGTGAAACAGGTAATATATCATCTCTATGTGCCTATCACATTTCTTCATGCTTTGAGAGGCACTGGATGCCTTTGTTCTGGATGATCTTTTTAATGCTCGGCTAGTTAACTGCCTTGGAATATACAAGATAGAGTGTTTTCCTTTGGAATAAGAGGCAGGCGTGATGACTGTCCAGTAGAATAAGAAAATGAAGCAAAGGACAGCCATTCTCATCGCTGTTTATGAGTGGTCCACTTACTTCAGTGTTCTGGAAACGGCACACCTCCTGTGCAGATGTCAGCTGAGCCCCTTTGCACTGCTGTGTGGGAACCTGAACTTGGGAAAACAGAGCAAATACTGGTGTACTGGCTCCTGCCCTTGCAGTGATCAGCTGTCCCTTGTCTCTGTTCCAGGAGTCTCGTATCCTGCCAGTAGCCCTGGTGCTGTGGCAGGCCGGCTCATTAGCTTAGAAGTGAAATAAAATCTCAGACCCTTTCTAGGTCCTGACCATTCCAAACCCTCTGCTCGGCTCTTCTAAGATAATTTCAGTTCATGTTATTATTAGGGTTTGAGATTAGCTGGCAGTCTCCACTGAGCCTCAGTTATTCATCTGCAGAATGAAGACATTTATACCTATCTTATGGCCTATTTGGAGAATTAAATGAAATAAAATATGTAAGAAAATGTTATGGAAAGCATTGTACTGCTCTCGTCATTTCAATGACTCATTCTGTCACTCACATTCAGTTTTCTGTTGTAATGTGCTAGTGATCATTGATGAGTTAAAACTAATTAAAATAATCTGTCACCAGGAGACTCTAAAGCATCCTTGTGAAGGGATAAAATTGGGGCAGAATTTTTTGTCTTTTTGTTTCATTGGAAAATAAAGACAAAGAAATGTTTAACTTTTACATAGTTGCACAGGTTTTAGGACTCAAGATACCTTAGCAAACAGACACAATTAATGCATGGAAATCCACAGATGTCTCTATCCATGGAACATTATTTCCAAAATCTCCTTTTCATACATTAGGTCCCTGAATTGTAGCAGTTAAAATTTTTCAAAAAACAACAAAAACAAATACTGCTAGATACTTTCATCTATGGTTATATCAGTTTTGACATCTTCACAAAGTGCTAAATTTATAATATGTGTAGATATTGGAAACGGCAAACTGGACTGGGTGGCTATATATTACAGTCCATGATCTAGTGTCAAAAGTAGAATGAAACCGAATTAAGCAACACCTCTTCATGGAGTTCAGTCTCAACTAGCCTTACCTCTGTCATGCTGTGCTGCCTTTTTTCAAGGTTCAGAAATGGGTGATGGAAGATAGGACCGTGGGTCCTTCCAGGAGCAAAAGTCTACCTGGGACTCTAGTTGATGTGACTTTCTCCACGTTCTCATTCTTGTGAATCCATTGATGCTGGGTTTACTTTCTGTAAGCAGTTCCTAACCATGGACATCCTGTCAATAGATAAGATCTCTCCTCATAGCAAATAATATTCCTGCATCTGCTCCAAGGTCCAGCTACCCTCTTGACAAAGAGATTAGATCCGATCTTTTGTTTTCTCCCCCAGGGACTCTTGACAGTACACACATCAAAGCAGCTCTCACCAGATGTGTTAACTCTTTTCTCTCTAAATACTGAAAGAGAAAAATGAGAAAGCCATTTCTGGGCAGCTTAACCATTATATTGAGAACGCATCCTGATGTCATTGTTGAAACTTTGCTGAACATTTTCTGTATTTCATTTTGTCCTGAAAATAACCTGGCTACGTTGGAGGTACTATTCGGTGTTTACAAATGAGGAAACTGAACTTAAAAGATGTAAATTTCTTCCCCAAGCTCACATAGGTATTACTGTCACAATCAGTAGTTGAAATCAGATCTCTCTTAACACACAGTCTAAGCACATTCCATGTATCACAATGATTCTTCTCAAACCACAGTTACTTTGCCTCAAGGATGTGCTATCCCTGGATTGGAAAGTTGACCTTCTATGGTCTGTCTTGGGGCAGTTTGATTCCCCCCAGTGCAGTGACTGTCCTAGCAGAAACCTTCAACTTGTTTGGGGGAGCAGGTGCAAAACCTCTGAAACCCACCACAGAGACCTTTCTTTGGTTGACCCTGGAATATACTTACAGTGAATCTACTATTAAGGAAATACTTTAAAATTCTGTCTATATGCCTTACTTCACATACCCTTTTACTCACTTGAACTAAAATGGCAGTTATCAAAATAGGGAACTGTATGATCCTTATGATAAAGGACAGAGATGAGAAAGACTCGGGAGAGTGCTCGGAGAATAATAGAACCCCACTAGTGGATTCTGCTCCAAAGCTGAATCCGGTAGCAGACGAAGGTTGAATGAGACTCTCATAGAGCCCAAGTACCCTCCTTGGGTGGGTGTTAAGGGCCTCTTCATTTTCAAGAATGCCTCTATGCTTATTTTTCTTTTTTTCTCTTGCCCAAGTGCACACACAAAAAACCTTTTATTGGCTTTGTATTACGTGTTGAACACTTCCGCTATTTCTATGGCTTCTTCTTCCCAGAAGGCATGGAGCCTCTCCTTTCTCTCCCTTTTTGTGAGGGTAGCAAAATCGTTTAGAAGGAAGATGGTAAGTGTGTGTGTCTTTGTGTAGCACTGTATGTAGGGGGATTGTAGGTGGAGGAAATAGAGCAGTTTACAGATTTTGAAAATTTGTGTTAAAGTATCTGAAAATATAATTTTAGGGTTCTTAAAAACAGGTACTTATTTTGCCAATTGGTTAGACCTGGTCCTGTTTAGCATCCTAGGAATTTGTTATTTGATTTTCTTTTTGCAAATCACATACAATAAATCATTTATGAAAGATAAGTAATTTGTTTCTAAATACAACATTTATACATTTAGTAGTTGCTTTACAGTGTATGAAACAGAAAAATTCGCTCTGTTGTGTCTGACTCTTTGTGACCCCGTGGACTGTATGTAGCCTGCCAGGCCCCTCTGTCTGTGGAATTCTCCAGGCAAGAATACTGGAGTGGGACTGGGTTGCCATTTCCTCCTCCAGGGGATCTTCCCGACAAATATTATACGCAATTGATGAACAAAGTTGTTTTTTTATTTAAAATGTGTATTATTTCTTGTTATACCATTGCATGTTTAATAGTAATTGCATGCTTGTGTGCCGAGTCACTTCAGTTGTATCCTAATCTTGTGTGACCCTATGGACTGTAGCCTGCCAGGCTCCTCTGTCCATGGGATTCTCCAGGCAGGAATACTGGAGCGGATTTCCATGCCCTCCTCCAGGGGATCTTCCTGACCCAGGGATCGAACTTTTGTCTCCTGCATTGCAGGCAGATTCTTTACCACTAGTGCCACCTGGGAAGTCCACTCACAGGGTCAATATTAATAAAAGCAACAGTATTAATAAAAGCAACAGAATTAAGGAGATTTCAGAAATAGGATATCCTAGAACCAAGAATTATAAGTTACCATGCTACTTGTTTATGTATTATTGGTTGTTCCACAATTTACTTATAGAAAGAGTCAGTCTTTGAAAACAGTTATCCAAGGGGTTGATATAAACAGATCTGAGTCACTCAACTTCTTAATCTTCTGGAAAATCGCACGTGGAAAAGGAACATTAATTTTATGGTAGGTAGGTGTTTTCTTTTTGAGAATAGATAAGAGAAAGGGCTTTGGCGTGGTTGTCCTGAGTCATCGTGCCTGCCTCTTCTCTGATAGGTACATTGGTGGGTGCCTTAGGTGAATTATTTAATGTCTTAGAGCTCAGTGTTCTTAGCTGTGAAATGTGTTCCTTTCTCTGAAATGCTCGCTTTGTCGGGCCGCATGGAGGGATGAATAAGGTGATGCCTGGAATGCTGTTCCCCTGCTTTCCCCATGCTGCTTCCTTTTCACCAGTCAGGTCTCAACCAAAAGGCACCTGGTAAGAAAGGCTTGCCCCTCCTGTTCTCCGCTGCCCCTCGTCTCCCTGGATCTTCCCATCATGGGCTCTCAGACTTAACTACTTTTTCATAGCACTTATTACTATCAGAAATTAGCTTGCTTATATATTTGTCTGCTTGTTTATTTTCTGTTTGCGCCTGTAAAATATAAATTCATAAGGTTAAGGAACTTTGTTTTCATCTGTATTCCCTAGGACAGGCTTCCCAGGTGGTACATGTTAAAGAATCCATCTGTCAATGCAGGAGATGCATGAGACCAGGGTTCAGTCCTGGGTCGGAAAGATCCCCTGGAGGAGAAATGGCAACCCACTCCAGTCTTCTTGCCTGGAAAATCCCATGGATGGAGGAGCCTGGTGAGCTACAATCCATGGGGTTACAAACAGTCGAACACGACTGAGTGAGCATATATTCCCTAGGACAGTAGCTAAGACAATGTCTGACATATACATACGTAGCTTCCAGCAAATGTATAGAGACAGAAAACGGGCATGAAAAAGATGAAAAGCATAAAGCATGTGGAAGTTGGCTCTTTGATTTTGTATTAAAAGGTACTTCTGTTTTATCTAGACGTGTGTATTGTTAGAGCAGCTTTTCTCCTATAGGCTTTGTGGGTGCCAGTTTTCTCTTTGTAAAAAAGACATGTGCAGCGTATTGGCTGAGTGAACCGTGATGAAGACACAGTACACTTAGCTGTTAACGCAGGAGCCAAGATTGCAGTTTGTAAAAGGAAATAACACAGGAATGACCCTGTTTTGACCAGGCCCTGGGATTAGTATGGAAATCGTCTTAATTACTAACGGCACTGAATGGGAGGAGATGAAGAGATAAAGGTTGTAATGAGACACCTTCAATATCCAGTTGTACCTGCTGTGACTTAAACCAATTAAAAGTGGTCTTTCATGGACATCAGCTGTTTTTGTGAAAGCTAAGGTTTACCTGAGGAAACTTTACTGTTAATAAGTTTATTCAGTACCACCACACGGGGAATATCATTTTGATGGGAGAGATAATCCCCAGCAATTTAACCAGCTAAAGATAGAAACGCCTCAATTCCTGGATCAAAATGTGCATACATTAAAGAAGGACAGAGGAAAAAAATCTTTTGCTTTGGAAGGCTGGTTGGTTAACTGCCTGTCCCAGGGAGGCAGTCAACCTTGGTGTTGATGGCAGCTCTGGAATTAAAATAACCAGGTCTCAGTCATGGTCAGTCATTAACTCTCTGATCTTAGTTCTGAAAGCCACAGTTTCCTCATCTGTAAAATGAAGACAGCGATGATGGCAATCTTTTAGGGTTGTTTTGAAGGTTAAGTGAGCATTAAGTGAGTACATATACATCTGTACTAAAAGCATTATCTGACATGTGGGAAGCACTTCACAGTGATGAGCTATTATTGTAGTCTTCCTCTCTTGTGTGTCACCTGAAAAGGGCAAAGAGATCTAACTGCTTCTTCGATGGCTCTGTGGTTCTGCTGCTGTGGTTCTTTGAAGCAAAATGTTCCCACTGTTATTTCAGAGTTCTGGAGGAGTAGGAATTATCCTATGACTTTGATACAGTGGAGAATAAATCAAATGAAAAGAGACTCAGAGCAGAAGGGAGCAAGGGTTACTGAAGTTGCCCTGGGAGCCTATAGCTTTCCTTGGGGATTATTAAATGTTGATAATTTCCTATGCTTCTTTCTCAGAGGAAAACTAACATTTTTGAAAAAGTTTTCACCAAAGACACTAAAAAAACCTTGTCTTTTGGGACTTTCATATGAAGAGAAATGAGAAAACTATTTATGTCTCTTAATTCTTAGACTTCTATTTTTATTGGAGATAGGGCTTATTGTTTTATTTCAAAGTATTAAATTAGAAGTATTATTTTTATATAAGGAATTTGAAATGGTTCAGGTTTGTTAAACATTGTCAAACTCAGGTGAGGAAATGTGTATGTATATTCATGTGTTGTGTGTATATATGTATATAGATGTCATTGAAATAAGAGAGGGAAAACATGGCTTGCTTTTAATATTTGTTGCAATTGATAAAGTACTCTGGTATTTGCCCAGGTAACCCTGTTTCATGAAGATCTAGACCTTTTTTCACGGCATTATTGAGTTAGTTGCTTTAATCACAAAACGTGGTAATGTCTCTGCATCAGCTAGTCCTGAAGCCATCATCAGTGTACTTCCTGAGACATGTGAAGCCATTAGGCCAAAGAAGAAAGTTTTCACGTCTAAAAAATAAATAACAAAATGATTCAAGATTTTGGGGGGGATGAATATAGAGAACCATGGTTAGGGGTCTTATAACCTTCAAATTTCATTTAAATGTTCATTAAGTATTTATTAATGTCCAACCATGGACTGGACTCTTTCCTGGGTTAGAGATCCAAGGATAAGTTAAAAAGTGCCTACCTCTAAGGGAACACACAGTTTGTGGATGGAGGGCAGAGAGAAAAATTGGGAATCAGAAGTACGATGGAATATTCTTAAGTCATTCTCATTCTCATAGTCGCTGTGTGTAGTTAAGTTTATGTAAGAGCTGGCCGCGAGATTCCCTATGCAAATAAATGCTTTTAGGATCTTGTCTGCCAAAGCTGTATCTAACAATATCTCAGGTCTGAATTTTGCCATAAAATTATATATCTATACCTGCATCTCTCTCTCTCTCTCTTCTCTCTCTCTCTCTCTCTCTCTCTCTCTCTCTCTCTCTCTCTCTCTCTATATATATATATATATATATATACACACACACACAGACACACACACACACACACATATATATATATATATATATATATATCATTGTTTTCTTTTGAGGCTTGGTCTCTGGCATCATATATTATTATTGGGTTTATGTTTGCAGAATATTCTGGTCTAAGATGCTCCCAGGTGACCTATTCTCAGAAAGCTGGTTGGGACCTTCTCCTGCTTTCCAGCCAAAACTTTGTGGTTTCAGCTAAACCTTTAATGGATTTTGCTTTAGATATGGGTGTTCTTTGGAAGGACTGATGTTGAAACTGAAACTACAATACTTTGGCCACCTTGATGCGAAGAGCTGACTCATTGGAAAAGACCCTAATGCTGGGAAAGATTGAGGGCAGGAGGAGAAGGGGACGACAGAGGATGAGATGGCTGGATGACAGTATCACTCGATGGACATGGGTTTGGTTGGCTCCGGGAATTGGTGATGGACAGGGAGGCCTGGCGTGCTGCGGTTCTTGGGGTCGCAAAGAGTGAGACACGACTGAGCGACTGAACTGAAGCTACAAATAGTGAATGTCTGTGCTGAAGTTGAGATATGGGTGGGAACTGTATTGATGGAGCAAAATTTTTAAATACCTCTTTCTTCCCAAACCGTTTGAATTGCTAGTGGAGGTGATGGAATTCCAGTGGAGCTATTTCAAATCCTGAAAGATGATGCTGTGAAAGTGCTGCACTCGATATGCCAGCAAATTTGGAAAACTCAGCAGTGGCCACAGGACTGGAAAAGATCACTTTTAATTCCAATCCCAAAGAAAGTCAATGCCAAAGAATGCTCAAACTACCGTGCAGTTGCACTCATCTCACATGCTAGTAAAGTAATGCTCAAAATTCTCCAAGAAAGACTTCAGCAATACATGAACCGTGAAGTTCCAGAGGTTCAAACTGGTTTTAGAAAAGGCAGAGGAACCAGAGATCAAATTGCCAACATCTGCTGGATCATCGAAAAGGCAAGAGAGTACCAGAAAAACATCTATTTCTGCCTTATTGACTACGCCAAAGCCTTTGACTGTGTGGATCACAATAAACTGTGGAAAGTTCGGAAAGAGATGGGAATACCAGACCATCTGACCTGTCTCTTGAGAAACCTGTATGCATGTCAGGAAGCAACAGTTAGAAGTGGACATGGAACAACAGACTGGTTCCAAATAGGAAAAGGAGTACGTCAAGGCTGTATATTGTCACCCTGCTTATTTAACTTATATGCAGTGTACATCATGAGAAACGCTGGGCTGGAGGAAGCACAAGCTGGAATCAAGATTGCCGGGAGAAATATTGATAACCTCAGATATGCAGATGACACCACCCTTATGGCAGAAAGTGAAGAAGAACTGAAGAGCCTCTTGATGAAAGTGAAAGAGGAGAGTGAAAAAGTTGGCTTAAAGCTCAACATTCAGAAAACTAAGATCACAGCATATGGTTCCATCACTTCATGGCAAATAGATGGGGAAACAGTGGAAACAGTGGCTGACTTTATTTTTTTGGTCTCCAAAATCACTGCTGATGGTGACTGCGGCCATGAAATTAAAAGACTCTTACTCCTTGGAAGGAACGTTATGACCAAACAGGACAGCATGTTAAAAAGCAGATACATTACTTTGTCTGCAAAGGTCTATATAGGCGAGGCTGTGGTTTTTCCAGTAATCACGTATGTATGAGAGAGTTGGACTGTAAAGAAAGCTGAGCGCCAAAGAATTGATGCTTTTGAACTGTGGTGTTGGAGAAGACTCTTGAGAGTCCCTTGGACTGCAAGGAGATCCATCCAGTCCATCCTAAAGAAGATCAGTCCTGGGTTTTCATTGAAAGGACTGATGTTGAAGCTGAAACTCCAATACTTTGGCCACCTGATGCGAAGAGCTGACTCATTGGAAAAGACCTTGATGCTGGAAAGGATTGGGGGCAGGAGGAGAAGGGGACGACAGAGCATGAGATGGCTGGATGGCATCATCGACTCAATGGACATGGGTTTGGGTGGACTCTGGGAGTTGGTGATGGAGAGGGAGGCCTGACGTGCTGTGGTTCATGGGGTCACAATGAGTCAGACACTACTGAGCGACTGAACTGAATTGAACTGAACTAAGTGACTTAGCTCTATGTGTGTCTATTTTTTTTCTTTCTATTCTCTTCCATTAAATAATTATTTATTGATGATCTTGTTATATAGCCTTGCTGTTCTTGACATAGCCTCAGAGGTTTTACTACTGTGGAATTATAGCATGTTTTAATATTTAGGACAGCAATTTGTTTCTTATTAATCATATTTAAAAAAATCTTTTTTGAGAAACCCTTTCCCTTTTATTTTTTCAGGTTAATTTTGTAATATTTGGTCGATTAAAATTACTTATGTTTAGTAGAATTTCATTAAATTTATAAATTAATTAGAAGATCACTGCATCTTCACAGTATTTATTGCTCAGATTCCTGGAGTCATTTGTCTCTGTCTGCATAGTTTCATAGTTTTCTTCAATTCAGGCTTCAGGATTTTGAAACTACTGGCAACAAATTGGAAAATTACTGGAATTATGAAGTCTGTGAACTCAGAGGGTCCACCTTACCACCTCATGGAATGTTAATCACAATAACAAAGTTAGATTTTGGAAAGTAATTTCAAAGGAACTATCTTGTTTGATTCTCTCAGTTATTGTAAATAATATAATGTGATTCTTATAATCCCCACTTTTATACATTCCTTTTGCCCACGTTGCTCTTTTTTTTAAAAAAATATTATTTTCAAATGGATGATAATTACAGTGTTGTGTTGGTTTCTGCCATACATCAACACCAAGTTGCTCTTGTATACCCAAAAATGTATCTTTAAATCACATATGAATATTTCCTTCAAAGTCAACTAAAAGTTTACACTTTTGCAGAGCATTTCTTTTCCTCTGTCTGTTTTATTGACACATGGTTGCTACATAACACTGTATTAGTTTAAAGTATGCAAGGCAGTAATTTTATAGAGGTATATATTGCAAAAGGATCACCACAGTAAGTTTAGTAATCCCAGGGCATTTCCTGATCTCCCCAACTCACTCAAAGAAGTACTCTTCTCTCCTAAATGCCTTTGTCTCTGTCTCTCATAGGGAATATGTAATTTGCATTGAATTATGTGCTTGGAAGTCTCTGGGTCACTCTAACACTGAGCACCTGTTAATAGAGGGGCATCCAAGTAACCATATTGTTAATGACTGCCTGACTGTGAGGCTGGAGAAACTGCAGTGCAGGTTGATTTCCACATGCATCCAGACCACCAAGGAGCAGCATTCACTGAGTAATGGAACCCCATTTTAGGCTTAGGATACCTGTCTCTATTTCTGGCTTTATCTCATACTTTGTGTCATAACCTCATCATGTAAGCAATTATGACAGTAATGAGACACCTTCTGAACGAATATAGGAAATGTCACAATAACACAATAATCCTTGCTCAGATCTGCCGTTCCTTTTCCTTCTCTTTTCCGTCTCTTTTCTTGCTATTGTGCTAGATATTTTTATACTTCGATAAGAGTGCTTTGTGAAACACAGATCTGTTTATATAAAGCTTACATATTTATCACCTTTAAGATGATTAAAAGAGGTCTGGAGCTGTGTTTCATTTAAAAAAGGCAATAAGATAATGCCTTGTATTGTTAAGTCCAGATAGCATCTTAAACACACAACGAAGGATGCATATATATGTGATAACAGACAAACATAAAAACTTAGAAACATAAATACACACACACACACACACACACACACACACACACACACACACACTCCTGTAACATAATCCTTCAAATGAACACTCAAAGACTTTGATGGAGTAGACAAATAGATGTAACACAGACCTGTTTGTGTGTGACGATAAACAGAGGATCCCTCGTTTCTTGGGGTTTTTATTGACCAAAATAAAACATACTGCATATTGAAGACAGGAAGAACCATGAGCAAGCATCGAAATAGTTATTGAATTAGCATTCCCAAGCTTCTGTGCAATTTGCAAGGAAAGGAGTGTTTCTCTTCTCATTCTTAAATATAAAGGGAAATTCACTGCAGTTTGCTTTTGTAAGCATAATGAAGTAAAAAGAGTGAACACAGAGCCGTGACTGGTGGAGGAAATCCTTGTCACTATTCCGTGTCCCAGTTTATTTTTTATTCTGCTATATAATCTTCCATCAACACCAGTCTCTCTCCTCTCTCTCCAAACAGAAAGAGGTCAACATACACATGCCTGTCAAGGATCTGACAGAACAGATTTATTGTGCAAGTTAGATTTTACTGGAGTGTTCTCTCTTTACATTTTGCCTCTGGTGCTGGATAGTATTTTTCTTTCTTGAAATATATATTTTTTCCTCTCCTGAAAGAATGCAAACATAAAACATATAGGTTATTCCAGGAACTTTTAAATACTACCTAAAAAAGTTATTACAATATTCTTCATTGCTTGGAGAGCTGTGATGATAATGAAAAAATATGTGACCAGTAAGACATGTGAGAGCTTAATGGATATATTCAAAAATAAGACTTTTGCATATTCCTATTTGAACTCTTTTATTGTTTTCAAATGGAGATCAGTCTGTGCATTAAAGTCACATGAAAACTGAGGTATTTTCACATATAGGTCAGGAGAAGATATCACTGTGTGTTCCCCACTTATTTATTTTTTTTAATTTATCACCTACGTAATTCAGGTTAATTATTTTTATGACCCAAATCTTCTGGGAAATGACTTTAATTATCCAGTTAACCTTGTATGTGCACAAACTTTAAGTAAGGCCCAGGCCCAGAAGCATGTATTTTTTTAAATTGTAAACTCAGTTAACCTGTTTGTTGACGTCATGTGATTAAAAATACAAAGAAAAATGATTGTTCAATTTAACTGGAACAAATTCAGGCCCTTTGCTGAAATTGGAGACGAGCCACAGCATCATCCAGTGACCAGGAGGTGATGGATGTCTGATCCAGTGTGTCCTGATTTAGCGCTGCCCTCCTGCCCGGGGCTGAGCTCTGAGTCCCGCGCAGTGCTCACTCTCCTCGGGCCGCTGTGGTAACATGCCACGCACAGGGCGGCTTCAAACAACAACAGAAGTCACTTCTCTCACTGTTCTGGAGCTTAGATTTCAAAATTGAGGTATTAGCAAGGCTGTGCTTTCTTGGCGACTGGGTCCTCCTAGCCTCCTAGCCACCAGTCCTTGCTGTTCTGCCTTGCAGCTGTGCCGTTCCAGTCTCTGCCTCTGCCATCTTTACTGTGTTCTCCTTATGTGCATCTCCATGTGACTGTCATCATCTCCTTTTTAAAATTGGAGTATAATTGATTTACAGTGTTGTGTTAGTTTCAAATGTACAGCAAAATGATTCATATATACACATGTATGTATATATACATATATATACTTATTTTTTACGGATTCTTTTCCCTTATAGGTTATTAAAAAATATTGAGTATCATTCCCTGTGCTATCTATACAGTAGGTCTTTGTTACTTAATCTATTTTATACATAATAGGGTGTGTCTGTTAATCCCAAACTCCTGATTCAAGCCTGCCCCTGCCTTTCCTCCTTGGTAGCTGTAAGTTTGTTCTCTTTGTCTATGGGTCTATTTCTGTTTTGTAAATAATTTAATTGGTATCATTTTTTTTAGAGTCCACATAAAAGTGACATCATATGATGCTTGTTTTTGTCTGGCTTACTTCAGTCAGTATGAATCTCTAGGTCCATCTATGCTGCTGTAAAAGACATTACACCCTTTATTATAGCTAAGCAATGTTCCATTGTATATATGTACCACATTTTCTTTATCTGCTCCTCTTTTGATGGACATTTAGGTTTCTTTAATGTCTTGCCTACTGTAAAGAGTGCTGCAGTGAATATTGGGGTGCACGTATCATTTCAAATCACAGTTTTCTCCAGTATGTGCCCAGGAGTGGGATTGCAGTGTGAATGTGTTCTTATAAGGATACTTGGATTAAGGGATTTCAAAGGAAATCAACCGTGAATATTCATGGGGAGAACTGATGCTGTAGCTGAAGCTCCCATACATTTGTCACCTGATGCGAAGGACTGACTCATTGGAAAAAACCCTGATGCTGGGAATGACTGAGGGCAGGATGAGAAGAGGGCAACAGAGAATGAGATGGTTGGACGGCATCACCGACTCAATGGATTTGAGTTTGAGCAAACCCTGGGGCATAGTAAAGGACAGGGAAGCCTGGTGTGCTGCACTATATGGGGTTGCAGAGTCAGACACAACTGAGTGACTGAACAACAAAGTATGATTACACCAATAACTTTATTTCTGAATAAGATCACATTCTGAGGTGCTAGGGCTTAGGAGACACAATTCAACCCATAATATACATCTGTCATGTTATCAAGATGCTGGTCTACCCACCTCTGCTGAACAAACTTCACAAAGTCCTCCACACTGTCCTGCCTAATAAGCACTTTTATGTCTCAATAATAACCTCTGGATGGTGTGGCCACTCTTGATTACTCTTGGCAACCTGAATTCTCCCCTCTGTCATCTACTTGGCAACATTACTGAACCAAACTTGGGTCTGATTGCAGTTTCCCATCCCAAAGAAAGGCAATGCCAAAGAACACTCAAATTGCACTCATTTCACGTTAGCATTGTAATGCTCAATATCCTTCAAGCTAGGCTTCATCAGTACGTGAACTGAGAACTTCCAGATGTACAAACTGGTTTTGGAAAAGGCAGAGGAACCAGAGGTCAAATTGTCAACATCTACTGGATTATAGAAAAAGCAAGGGAGTTACAGAAAGATATCTGCTTCATTGACTATGCTAAAGCCTTTGACTATGTGGATCACAACAAACTGTGGAAAATTCTTCAAGAGATAGTGGGAATAACAGAATACCTTACTTGTCTCTTAAGAAACCTGTATGCAAGACAAGAAGCAACATTCAGAACCTGACGTGAAACAATGGACTGGTTCAAATTGGGAAAAGAGTGCATCACGGCTGTATATTGTTACCTTGCTTATTTGACTTTTATGCAGAGTACATCATGCAAAATGCTGGGCTGGATGAAGCACAAGCTGGAATTAAGATTGCCAGGAGAAATATCAACAACCTCAGATACAGAGATGATATCACTCTCCAGTACTTTGGCCACCTAATGTGAAGAACTGACTCATTGGAAAAGACCCTGATGCTGGGAAAGATTGAAGGTGGGAGGAGAAAGGGACGACAGAGGATGAGATGGTTGGATGGCATCACTGACTCAATGGACATGAGTTTGAGTTGGTGATAGACAGGGAGGCCTGGCATGCTGCAGTCCATGGGGTCACAAAAGAATCAGACACAACTGAGTGACTGCACTCAATGTCAAAAAGGGAAGAGGAACTCAAGAGCTTCTTGATAAAGGTGAAAGAAGAGAGTGAAAAAGCTGGCTTAAAACTCAGCATTGAAAAAATTAAGGATGTGGCATCTGATCCCATCAGTTCGTAGCAAATAGATGGAGAAAAAGTGGAAACAGTAACAGATTTTATTCATTGGATTCCAAAATCACTGCAGATTTTTTACAATTTAATGTTTTAAATTAAAATTTATTTTTAATTTTTTAAATTAAAATTTTTAATCTTTCTGATTTTTCATTTTTACTATATAGAAATGCAAGTGATTTCTGTGGATTGATTTTGTATCCTGAAACTTTGCTAAATTCACTGATTAGCTCGAGTAACTTTCTGGTACTATCTTTAGGGTTTTCTATGTACAGTATCATGTCATCTGCAAACAGTGAGAGCTCTACTTCTTTTCTGATCTGGATTCCTTTTATTTATTTTTCTCTCCAATTGCTGTAGCTAGGACTTCCAGAACTATGTTGAATAATAGTTGTGAAAGTGGACAGCCTTGTCTTGTTCCTGATTTTAGGGGGAATTCTTTCAGTTTTGGGGTTGCGACGGCTCCGCGCAGAAGCGAGGCAGCTGCGACGGCTCCGCACAGAAGCGAGGCGGCTGCTTATTGCCAAATTCAGACTAAAATTGAAGAAAGTAGGGAAAACCACTAGTCCATTCAGGTATGACCTAGATCAAATCCCTTATGAGTATACAGTAGAAGTGACAAATAGATTTAAGGGACTAGATCTGATAGACAGAGTGCATGATGAACTATGGACAGAGGTTCGTGACATTGTACAGGAGACAGGGATCAAGACCATCCCCGTGGAAAAGAAATGCAAAAAAGCAAAATGGCTGTCTGAGGAGGCCTTACAAATAGCTGGGAAAAGAAGAGAAGTGAAAAGCAAAGGAGAAAAGGAAAGATATTCCCATCTGAATGCAGAGTTCCAAAGCATAGCAAGGAGAGATAAGAAAGCCTTCCTCAGTGATCAATGCAAAGAAATAGAGGAAAACAACAGAATGGGAAAGACTAGAGATCTCTTCAAGAAAATTAGAGATACCAAAGGAACATTTCATGCAAAGATAGGCTTGATAAAGGACAGTAATGGTATGGACCTAACAGAAGCAGAAGATATTAAGAAGAGGTGGCAAGAATACACAGAAGAACTGTACAAAAAAGATCTTCACGACCCAGATAATCACAATGGTGTAATCACTCACCTAGAGCCAGACATCCTGGAATGTGAAGTCAAGTGGGCCTTAGAAAGCATCACTACGAACAAAGCTAGTGGAGGTGATGGAATTCCAGTTGAGCTATTTCAAATCCTGAAAGATGATGCTGTGAAAGTGCAGCACCCGATATGCCAGCAAATTTGGAAAACTCAGCAGTGGCCACAGGACTGGAAAAGGTCAGTTTTCATCCCAATCTCAAAGAAAGGCAATGCCAAAGAATGCTCAAACTACCGCACAATTGCCCTCATCTCACATGCTAGTAAAGTAAAGCTCAAAATTCTCCAAGCCAGGCTTCAGCAGTAGGTGAACCATGAACTTCCAGATGTTCAAGCTGGTTCTAGAAAAGGCAGAGGAACCAGAGATCAAATTGCCAATATCCGCTGGATCATCGAAAAAGCAAGAGAGTTCCAGAAAAAACATCTATTTCTGCTTTTATTGACTATGCCAAAGCCTTTGACTGTGTGGATCACAATAAACTGTGGAAAATTCTGAAAGAGATGGGAATACCAGACCATCTGATCTGTCTGTTGAGAAACCTGTATGCACGTCAGGAAGCAACAGTTGGAAGTGGACATGGAACAACAGACTGGTTCCAAATAGGAAAAGGAGTACATCAAGGCTGTATATTGTCACCCTGCTTATTTAACCTATATGCAGAGTACATCATGAGAAAACGCTGGGCTGGAAGAAACACAAGCTGGAATCAAGATTGCCAGGAGAAATATCAATAACCTCGGATATGCAGATGACACCACCTTTATGGCAGAAAGTGAAGAAGAACTGAAGAGCTTCTTGATGAAAGTGAAAGAGGAGAGTGAAAAAGTTGGCTTAAAGCTCAACATTCAGAAAACTAAAATCATGACATCTGGTCCCATCACTTCATGGAAAATAGATGGGGAAACAGTGGAAACAGTGTCAGACTTTATTTTTCTGGGCTCCAAAATCACTGCTGATGGTGACTGCAGCCATGAAATTAAAAGACACTTACTCCTTCGAAGGAAGGTAATGGCCAATCTAGATAGCATATTTAAAAGCAGAGACATTACTTTGCCAACACAAGTCCGTCTAGTCAAGGCTATGGTTTTTCCAGTGGTCATGTATGGATGTGAGAGTTGGACGGTGAAGAAAGCTGAGCGCCAGAGAATTGATGCTTTTGAACTGTGGTATTGGAGAAGACTCTTGACAGTCCCTGGGACTGCAAGGAGATCCAATCAATCCATCCTAAAGGAGATCAGTCCTGGGTGTTCATTGGAAGGACTGATGTTGAAGCTAAAACTCCAGTACTTTGGCCACCACATGCGAAGGGTTGACTCATTGGAAAAGACCCTAATGCTGGGTAGGATTAGGGGCAGGAGGAGAAGGGGACGACAGAGGATGAGATGATTGGATGGCATCACTGATGCGATGGACATGGGTTTGGGTAGACTCCGGGAGTTGGTGATGGACAGAGAGGCCTGGCGTGCTGCAATTCATGGGGTTGCAAAAAGTCAGACACGACTGAGCGACTGAACTGACCTTTCGGTTTTGAGAATAATGTTTGCTGTAGGCTTATCATATATGGCCTTTTAGGTTCCTTCTATGCCCATTTTTTGAAGAGTTTAAATCATAAATGTGTGCTGGTTTTTATCATTCAGTTTGTTAATGTGGTGTATCACATTGATCAATTTGCATATATTGAAGAATCTTTGAATCCCTGGAATAAACCCAACTTGATCATGATGTATAAGCTTTTTGATGTGTTGCTGAATTCTGTGTGCTAAAATTTTGTTGAGGATTTTTGCATCTATGTTCATCAGTGGTATTGGCCTGTAGTTTTCTTTTTTTGTGTTGTCTTTGTCTGGTTTTGGTATCAGGGTGATGGTGGCCTCATAGAATGAGTTTGGAAGTATTCCTTCCTTTGCAATTTTTTGAGAGTTTTAGAACGGTAGACATTAGCTCTTCTCTATATGTTTGATAGAATTCTCCTGTGAAGCCATCTAGTTCTGGGCTTTTGTTTTTTGAGAGATTTTTGATCACAGCTTCAATTTCAGCACTTGTAATTGGATTGTTCATAATTTCTATTTCTTCCTGGTTCAGTCTTAGAAGATTGAACTTTTCTAAGAATCTGTTCATTTCTTCCATGTTATCTAGTTTATTACCATATAGTTGTTCATAATAGTTTCCTATAATCCTTTGTATTTCTGCATTGTCTGTTGTAACTTCTTCTTTTTGATTTCTGATTTTGTTTATTTGATTCTTCTCTTTTTTTTTCTTGATGAGTCTGGCTAAGGATTTGTCAATTTTGTTTATCTTCTCAAAGAACCAGGTTTTAGTTTTATTAATCTTTACTATTGTTTCTTTCATTTCTTTTTTCATTAATTTCAGAATCTTTATGATTTCTTTCCTTCTACTAATTATTTTTTGTTCTTCTTTTTTCAATTGTTTTAGGTGTAAAGTTAGGTTGTATATTTGATGTTTTTCTTGTTTCTTGAGGTAAGATTGTATAGGTTTTCATTGTCATTTGTTTCTAGAAATTTTTTGATTTCCCTTTTGATTTCTTCAGTAACCTGTTGGTTATTTAGAAGTGTGGTGTTTATTCTCCATGTGTTTGTGTATCTTACAGTTTTTTCCTTGTAGTTGATATCTAGTCTCATAGCATTGTGGTTGGAGAAGATGCTTGATATGATTTCAGTTTTCTTAAATTTATTGAGGTTTGATTTGTGACCCAAGATGTGGTCTATCCTGGAGAATGTTCCACATGAACTTGAGAAGAAAGTGTATTCTTCTGCATTTGGATAGAATGTCCTGAAGATATCAATGAGATCCATTTCATCTAATGTATCATTTAAGACTTGTGTTTCTTTATTAATTTCCTGTTTTGATGATCTCTCCATTGGTGTGAGTGGGGTGTTAAAGTCTCCTACTATTATTGTGTTACTGTCAATTTCTCCTTTTATGTCTGTTAGTGTTTGTCTTATGTATTGAGGTGCTCCTATGGGCTATAGCCTAACATGCTCCTCCATCCATGGGATTTTCCAGGCAAGAGTATTGGAATGGGTTGCCATTTCCTTCGCCAGGGAATCTTCCCGTCCCAGGGATTGAACCTGGGTCTTCAGCATTGTAGGCAGATGCTTTACCGTCTGAGCTACCAGGGAAGTCCATTGTTGGGTGTATAGATATTTACAGATGTTATATCTTCCTCTTGGATTGATCCCTTGATCATTATGTAATGCCCTTCCTTATCTCTTGTAATCTTTATTTTAAGGTCTATTTTTTCTGATATGAGGATTGCTCCTCCAGCTTTCTTTTGCTTCCCACTTGCATGGAATATATTTTTCCATCCTCTCACTTTCAGTCTATATGTGTCTTTAGGTCTGAAGTGGGTTTCTTGTAGACAACATATATATGGGTCTTGTTTTTGTATCCATTCAGCCAGTATGTGTCTTTTAGTTGGAGCATTTAATCCATTTACATGTAAAGTAATTATTGAAATATATGTTCCTATTGCCATTTTCTTAATTGTTTGGGATTGATTTTGTAGATCTTTTTTCTTCTCTTGTATTTTTTGACTATATAAGTGCCTTTAACAGTTGCTGTAAAGCTGGTTTGGTGGTACTGAATTCTCTTAACGTTTTTGCTTGTCTGAAAAGCTTTTTATTTCTCCATCAATTTTGAGTGAGATCCTTGCCAGGTACCGTAATCTTGGTTGTAGATTTTTCCCTTTCAGTATATTAAATATACCTTACCATTCCCTTCTGGCCTACAGAGTTTCTGCTGAAAGATCAGCTGTTAAAGTGTATGGGGTTTCCTCTGTATATTACTTGTTGCTTCTCCCTTGGTGCTTTTAGTAATCTTTCTTTGTGTTTAGTCTTTGTTAGTTTGATTAGTACGTGTCTTGGCGTGTTTCTCCTTGGGTTTACCCTGTATGGGACTCTTTGTGCCTCTTGGACTTGATTGACTATTTCCTTTTCCGTGTTGGGAAAATTTTCAACCATAATCTCTTCAAAAATTTTCTGATACATTTTCTTTTTCTCTTCTTCTTCTGGGACCCCAATAATTCGAATGTTGGTGTGCTTGATATTGTCCCAGAGATCTCTGCGACTATCCTCAGTTCTTTTTACTTTATTCTGCTCTTCAGAAGTTGTTTCCATTTTATCTTCTAGCTCACTGATTTGTTCTTCTGCTTCAGATATTCTGCTATTGATTTCTTCTAGAGTATTTTTAATTTCAGTAATTGTGTTGTTTGTCTCTGTATGTTTATTCTTTAATTCTTCTAGGTCTTTGTTAAATGAATCTTGAATTTTCTCCATTTTGTTTTCAAGGTTTTTGATCATCTTTACCATCATTATTATGAATTCTTTTTCAGGTAGTTTGCCTAGTTCCTCTTCATTTATTTGGACTTCTGTGTTTCTAGTTTGTTCCTTCATGTGTGTAGTATTTATCTGCCTTTCCATTATTATTATTATTATTATTTTTAACTTACTGTGTTCGAGGTCTTCTTTTCCCAGGCTTCAAGGAAAGTTGAATTCTGTCCTTGAAGAAGGTTGCATTCTTTCTTCCTTTTGATTTCTGCCCTCCTAAGGTTGGTCCAGTGGTTTGTGTAAGCTTCAGATAGGGTGAGATTTGTGCTGAGTTTCTGTTTGTTTGTTTGTTCATTTGTTTTTCCTCTGATGGGCGAGGCTGAGTGAGGTGGTAATCCTGTCTACTGATGTTTGGGTTTGTATTTTTGTCTTGTTTGTTGTTTAGATGAGGCGTCCTGCACAGGGTGCTACTGGTGGTTGGGTGATGCCGGGTCTTGCATTCAAGTGATTTTGTTTGTGTGAGTTCTCACTGTTTGATACTCCCTAGGGTTAGTTCTATGGTAGTCTAGTGTCTTGAAGTCATTACTCCCACTCCAGAGGCTCAGGGCTTGATCTCTGGTCAGGAAGAAATATACCACAAATGATTTGTTATGGCATTATGTGAGATTAAAACAAATATCCATAAACAAGAAACCAAAGATGAACCCCAGACGAATGGTAGTTACAAATCAGGCAAATAATAATTAAAATAATGGAATATACACATATACATATACATCCATGAGCAAATCAAAACAGTCCAACAAAAATAAAGTACAGTAGATTGACCTGGCTAACAAAGGAAATCAAAAATTATATTTACCAGTTAAGAACAAGACTAACTAAAGCACAATTGGAAAACAAAGCTAAAGCAAGGTGCCAAGTGGGGAATAAAGCAATGAAAACAAAACTAACAAATATGTTGAGAGGAAAGGAAAGAAAGAAAAGAAAGAAAGTATAGATATGCAAAGTTACATAGAGGTAGATGAAGAAGATTTATATACATTAAAGATTAACTGCAAGGGGAAAAGAACTGTAGGAAAGGCAAACAAAGGATTAAATGTAGGAAAAACATAATAGGTTTAAAAAATTATAAAAAGATAAAAGAAAAAAATGGAAGAAGAGAGAAAAAAGGGGAAAAAAAGGAAAACTCCTCAGAACTGCAAAAGCCCAATGTCGAGGCAGAGGTTTATAAGAGCAATAAAGATTTTGACTGAATGTACACATATACATATACACCCATAAGCAAAATCAAAACAGTCCAACAAAAATAAAGTACAAGAGATGGACCCAGTGAACAAATGAAACCAAAAATTATATCTGCCAGAGCAAAACTAACGCACAAACCGGAAAGCAAAACTAACAAGGGGCCAATGGGGGAATGAAACAATGAAAAAAAACTAACAAATATGTTGAGAGGGAAGGAGAAAAAGAAAAGAAAGAATAGATATGCAAGGTTAAATAGAGGTAGATGAAGAATTATATATGTTGAAGATTAACTGCAAGGGGAAAAGAACAGTAAGGAAAGCAAACAAAGGAATAGATGGAGAAAAAAAATAATAGGTTTAAAAAATTAAAATTAAAAAAGAAAAGAAAAAAAATAGAAAACTCCACAGAACTGCAAAAGCCAAATGTAGAGGCAGAGTTTTATAACAACAATAAAAAATGTGACTGAGGAAAAAAAAAACCTCAAAACTTAATTGGATTCCATAGTGCCAATAAAATTGACAACTACAACAGATGGGGAAAAAAATCTAAAGGAATCTGCAGAACAAGTGAAAACATAAGAATAATAAATGTTTTTCTTGAGTCACTGCTGTCAGAGTCCTTTCCCTTGCTGGGAGTCACAGTCCACTTCACCTCCCTAGGATGCCCTCCAACACTCTGCTGATCTCTGGACCTGCTGTGGGGGCAGCTCAGATTCTAATCTGGTCCTACTCCTGTGTGTTCTTGCCTCCAATGTCCATGGCTATCAGAACTAGTGTGTTTTCTTTTGTGGGATCTCCTCAATGACCTTTTATATATTCTTTAGACAGAGTCTGCCGAGTTGATTGTGTGGATTTAATCTGCAACTTGTACAGCTGGTGGGAAGGTTTTGGGTCTTCTTCCTTAACCACACTGCCCCTGGGTTTCAATTGTGGTTTTATTTCTACCTCTGCAGGTGGGTCCTCCACTGGGGTTTGCTCCTGAGGCTGCCCTGGAGGACTTGGGTCTGCCCTTGTGAGGGCAGGTGTGGAGGTGGTGCAGCTGCTTGGGTCGTAGGGGTTCTGGCAGCACCAGGTACTCAGGTGAGTTGGCGGCTAGGGCAGCAGGAAATATAGAGCTCTAGAAGGGTATGGGAACTAGTATTGGCCAATATGCTCCAGTATTCTTGCCTAGAGAACCCCCTTCCCTGACAGAGAAGCCTGGCAGGCCACAGTCCACAGGGTCGCAAAGGGTCAGGCACTACCGAAGCACCTTGTGCACATAGATGCAAGACATTTTTTTTGCCTGTGGTAGCTCTGCCCCAGTGAGAGTTGAGCGTGAAGGTGGTGCAGCTGCTTGGCTTGCGGGGGCCCTGTCGATACCAAGTGTGCAGGGACACGGACTGCCTCCGCTGCAGGAGTTATGGCCCTATCAGAGTCTTTTTTCGAGCATCTTGTAGCTGGCGATCAGAAGGACTCTTTGGCCAGTCTTTCTCTGTAGCTCTGCCTGTTCAGGAACTTAGAAGGCTCCCTTGCCTGGAGTCTTTCTCTGTTGTTCAACGAGTCAGGCACTTAGAGGGCCCCCCCCTAGCTGAGGTCCTACTCTGTAGATCAGCAATCAGGCACTTAAAGGGGCACCCTGGGTGGGGTCCTACTCTGTAGTTCAATGTGTCAAGTGTTTGATGGGCTGACCTCTCTATTGTTCAGCTGTCTTCACTGGCGTGTGGAGAGAGAGAGGCTATGGTGATGGCTCCACCCCATACACGTGACTCAGCAGCATCACTTTGCTTGCATGGCTGCCTGGCTTTCTTCCACAGGCATTTCCCACCACAATCTCCTCCCTCACATCCCCTCGATCTGTCTCTCTGCAGTCAACAGCAGCCCTCACCCTGGGTTTGCTTGACAGTCCCTAAACTCCAGCTCCCAGCTACTGCGCCTTCCAGGGGACCTGCGTCCCTAACCAGGGTATGTATTGCTGTGGCAATGACTGTCTGATTCTCATTCCATTTAGGCTGCTACAGATCAGCTGTTTCACTCTCAGACTTAAGTGTTTCTCTTCTGACTCAGACAATAGCCCCGATGTGGGGATCGGACTCCTGCTTCAGTTCTCCCACCCACCAAGGGCAGGTCCAGTCCTACTAACACTCCTGTTTTTCCCCCCTAGTTCCTTCATCCTACTGAGTTTTGCATGGGTCTATATATTCTTTCCACTGGTCAGGTCCTCCTATCCGCTCTCAGCTGATATTCTGCACGCACTTCTGTGTCTGAAGGTGTATTCCTGATGTATCTGTGGAGAGCGATTTACTCCACGTCCACCTACTCCTCCACCATCTTTTTCAAAAACTGCAGATGTTGATTGTAGCCACGAACTCAAAAGATGCTTACTCCTTGGAAGAAATCTATGACAAACCTAAACAACTTATTAAAAAGCAAATATGTCACTTTGCCAACAAAGTTCCATATAGTTAAACTTTGGTTTTTCCAATAGTCATATATGGATATGAGAGCTGGACCATAAAGAACACTGAGTGCTGAAGAACTGATACTCTTGATTTGTGGTGCTGCAGAATACTCTTGAGAGTCCCTTGGACAGCAAGGAGGTCAAACCAATCAATTCCAAAGGAAATCAACTGAATATTCGTTGGAAGGACTGATGCTGAAGTTCCAATACTTTGACCACCTGATATGAAGAGCCAACTCACTAGAAAAGACCTTGATGCTGGGAAAGATTGATGGCAGGAGAAGAAAGGGAGATATTGAAAGACAGGGAAGCCTGGCATGTCACAGTCCGTGGAGTCGCAGAGTTGGAAACGACTTAGTGACTGAACAACAAGAACTCGGTAGAGTAAAGCCAGGTTACTGACACCAGTAGTGATGAAGAAAAGTGCAACATTTATTGTAGGTGTCATACAAGGAGTCTGGGCAGGGGCACCTCATGTTCCAAAGACCTGAACTTCCCAAAGTTCCTTTCAGGAAAGAGGTTTTAAGGGCTGTGTGAGGGAGTGGGCTACAGGCTGTGTGATCAGCTCATGCACGATCGTTATATTGGTTGGCACCAGGGGAAGTTTTAAGCATCATAAGCCTTCTGGTTTCAGGCAGCCTAGGGTCTGTGTGCTCATTGTCAGCAGTTTTCATCTAGTGGAGGTCTGCTTCCTATAGAAATGACCTGAATGTGTGTCAGGCCTTTATCTGTATCTTTCAGGGAACTGGGAGTTCTGTGATTCTCTGTGGCAGATTTATAGTCTAAATTATTGCCAATTTTCTGGTCCAACAGCTATTCTTTGTTTTTTGTTTTACTTATTTTTCCATTTCAACTTTACTGAGGTATATTTGATATATAAAATTATGAGATATTTAAAGTGTGCATCATGGTGATTCAGTGTACATGTAAATTAAAAAAAATTTAATTGGAGGATGATTGATTTACAAAGTTGCATTGTTTTCTGCTGTACAACAGTGTGAGTCAGCCATAAGTATACATATGCCCCCTCCCTCTTGAGCCTCCCTCCCACTCCCATTCCATCCCACCCTTCTAGGTTGTCACAGAGACTCAAGGAATACCTGAGAGACTGAAGCAGAAGAGTTTTTCCGCAAAGGACAGGGGCTTGTATATAGTTTCAATCCCTCCCCCTTTTCTTTGATACTTCTCGATCTCAAGGCGAACAGGTTCAGGAAAAGAAAGGGAGTAAAGCTTTGGGTAGAGAGATCAGTCATAACTCAGTTGATGAAACTGGTTTTAGGGGAACTTGGTTTCAGCAACATTCTTTCTGTGTAGAACTGTTATCTGAACCCAGTTATCTGAATGATCAGAAAGTTTTAGTTGCCAAAATGACTAATTACCTTCTCCTGCTATAGTTATGTCAAACGGATATCACTTTTTACTTCCACATTTTGGTAATCTGTGGTCTTCTCTGTGTTCTCCAAGGTCCTCACTTTTATTTTTCTTTTCTAGTTGTCTTTCCTGAGGTGGCAATATTCACCTGTATTCCTCAGCTGCCACTTGTATGCTGATAATTGCCTCATTTGTATGTCAGTCTAAGATCTTACATCTCAACTGCCTACTGAAAATGTCCAGGTGGAACTGCACCAGGTACCTTACACTTTTCAGATCTCAAACTGAGCATGTATTTCCCTTTAGAGGCATAAATTTGGGTATCATCATTCCAGAATCCTGCTTCTTTTTATGCTATCCATATTCAGTTGATAATTAAGTCTTATCTATTCAGTTTTTTAAACATCCTTGTTTGAACCTTCCTAACCACCCTCAGCTACTGCCTAAGCTCAAGTCCTCAGTGTTTTATTCCTGGGCTATTGCTGTTCCTTTCTTTAGGTTCTTCTGTTTGCCCATATATCCTACTTTAATTAATTCTCTGCATGATATCTAGGTTGATTTTAAAACAGCATTTTTGAACACATCACTTTCTTGCTTAAAATCTATCACCAGCATACTTTACATTGTTAACCTCTTAATTTCATTTTGGAGCTCTTTCTGTCTCTCTGGCCATGTTTCCTGCATTGCTCTGACCCTGCTGAGCTGGGTGCTGTTCCTTGGATGCATGATACTATTTCATGCTCTTAGCTTATGCTCCTGAAATTTTCTTTGCTAAAAATAAACTCCTGCTATATCTCATCCTTCTAACCTCTGAGTCATTTAAAATTTGTTTAAAATACAGCTTCTTAAGAAAATCTTCATAAATTAAAGAGACCCTAAGTAACAATTGAACACTATTTTGGAGATCCGGATTTTTAAAATTCAGCTTAATTTTGATTTTTATCAGTTAATATAAAGATAAGAGGTCTCTCTCTGACCTTTGCACAATTAATTGGAAAAATTAGATGTACTAATGGAGTTTTTCTGTCCCACTATTATTGCTTAGTTATTTTGAAACCAAAGAGCATGTAAAGGTGGATTAAAGCAGTCCTAGGATTAAGCTGGATTTATGACTCTTCAGCCAGTGTTTCCACTGAGTAGCTATTAAAGCAATTTGGCCTCAAAAATTATTACTTACTGTGAGACAGTTTTGTTTCAAATGGAAAAATAATGTACTTAATGGTAAACAGTGGGGTTGATGTAGACTATCTTGGAACTGAACTGAAAATCACCTCATCAATCATGAATTTTTGGCTGTCATAATGACTGAATTACCTGGGTGAACGCTAGTGTGATGAAAAAGAACCTAGTTATATGAACTGTCTGACCTCTGTGTCATCAATTGTATAACAGTCTGATTGATTACTCTGTGACTGGCCTAAACTATCTGGAGATGATCAATTTTCTGTCGTGTCTAATCCTGTCCATATTATAATGCAGGCTATTGCTAAAACTGCCTCCTATTCAATTCTCCATCACTGGTGAACAAGGTCACTGTAATTGGTGATACATGAAGTCTTTTCTCATCATGTGAATAGGGGGACTCAGATTTAAACAGTGCCTTAAAAATGTATCATTTAATTTAATCAGAGTATCTGCAGTTAAGTGTAGTACTTCTTTCAAGCAGGACTTGAAAAACCTTGTCTTGTCATTTCAGCATTTCCATTGCTGACTTTTATTATGACTTTGAAAATATCAGATGTTTTGTCACCTGCACCAATTTGACTCTTCTATTTTATTCTTGTGATACATTCTTGAGAAAGTGTTAATTTTTCAAAAATAGACAATTAGAGCCTATTATACAGAGTGAAGTAAGTCAGAGAGAAAAAACAAATATCATATATTAATGCATATATATGGAATCTAGAAAGATGGTACTGATGAACCTAGTTGCAGGACAGCAGTAGAGATGTAGACATAGAGAACAGATTTGTAGACACAGTGATGAAAGGAGAGGGAGGGACGAATTGAAAGACTAACACTGAAACATTTGCATGACCATAGGTAACATAGATCACCAGTAGGTATGGTGCAGGGAGCTCAAATCCAGTGCTCTGTGGCAACCTAGAGGGGTGAGATAGGGTGGGAGGGAGGTTCAAGAGGGAGGAGACCTGTATACCTATGGCTGATTCATGTTGATGTATGGCAAAAACCAACACAACATTGTAAAGCAGTTATCCTCCAATTAACAATAAAAAAGTTTAAAAAACAAAAAACAAACAAAATAGGTGAAATTTCTCCAATTAGACTGTGTGTGATACAATAAGAATCACATAATAATGTGATTTGCAAGCTACAGAATCTCTAAAAATAGCCATTGGTCTACTGATAATGGATAGAGTAACTATAAATACTTAAAAAAAAGAAGCCTCAGCCTTTTAATTTCCCTAAGTACACACTTGCACACTTGTTTTAGCAGTGGGAACTCAAACATTGGACATAGGGGAAGAAAAAGGTTGGATAGTGAATGAACTTTGAGATTAACTGAAATTTAGTTTGTATTAATCCTGAAGTAAGGATTTCTTGCAAAGTATGTTTATAGCAGAAATTCCTTTCAGAAATTCTTCATGGGTTGGCATTTAGGATGATTAAAGCATACAGGTATTTTGTCTGCCATAATCAGTCTTCAATTTGCTATTCCAGTCATCAATTGTACTATTGATACACTTTAAAAGAGACCTTATATAGGTAAAGTTAAGAATGATTCCACTTACTCTAGGTAAAAACAAAAGAACTAGAGAAAAAAATGTAATTTTCCTTCTTATCTTATACAGAAACCAAAAGTTCAAGAAGTTTATACCAAAGATAGATACAAAGTAAAGTTCACTTGAATTACAAACATTACAGAGGAAGTTCTGAAAAATTCACAATTCATGAATTCAAGAATACATTTAGAATGTAAATTAAAAGGAATAAAGGCTCTCACATGTAGTAAATTTACTTAAAATTACATTACTTTAATGATCCAGCATGTTTAGTCTTTGATGTATACCCTGCAAAATGCATGCACGTGTGCATCAAAAATATTCACATAAGAAGGAATAGAACTTTATTTTTCATGTTAACCCTAAGTTGACCATGACCTGAATTCCCTCCAAAATAAAACGGATCAATAAATTGTGACATGTTCATACAGTGGAATACTGTACACAGTGAAGATGAGTGAGTTAAAGCTACAGCAATTACATGGATAATCTCTCCCATATACTTTTGAGCAAAAGAAGTCTGACAACATAATACAGGCTGCATGCTTATAAAGTTCCAATTACAGTGAATGTTAGAAGTCACAATTGATCCCTTCAAAGAGGAGGAAGCAGGTAATATAATTGGAAGGGAGTACAGAGAAGGATCCTGGGGGACATTCTTTCTGGATCTGGGAGGTTGTTACATAGATATATTCCCTTTGTGATAATTCTGCAGTGATTTTAGACTTTGTATGTACACCTTATGTTTCAATAAAAGAGTTTTTAGAATTAGATTTTTTTAAAAAAGAGATCCTTGGAAGCTATCACTCTAATTTGCAGAAAAATAGTATTTTTAACAAGTCATGCAGCATATCCCTTACAAGTAGATTTCCATCTTAAAAAAAAAAAATCTGGTCACCATGCGGTAGATTATATCCACATGGCTTATTTATTTTAGAATTAGAAGTTTGTACCTTTCAACTTCCTTCACCCATTTCCTGTTATTTATTATTATAATCTGTATACCTGAGAAATCTGTATGCAGGTCAAGAATCAACAGTTAGAACTGGACATGGAACAACAGACTGGTTCCAAATCGGGAAAGAAGTATGTCAAGGCTGTATATTGTCACCCTGCTTATTTAACTTATATGCAGAGTACATCATGTGAAATGCCAGGCTGGATGAAGCACAGGCTGGAATCAAGATTGCCGGGAGAAATATCAATAACCTCAGATATGCAGATGACACCACCCTTATGGCAGAAGGTGAAGAAGAGCTAAAGAGCCTCTTGATGAAAGTGAAAGAGGAGACTGAAAAAATTGGCTTAAAGCTCAACGTTCTGAAAACTAAAATCATGGCATCCAGTCCCATCACTTCATGGCAAATAGATGGGGAAATGACGGAAATAGTGAGAGACTTTATTTTCTTGGACTCCCAAATCATTGCAGATGGTAACTGCAGCCATGAAATTAAAAGACACTTGCTCCTTGGAAGAAAAACTATGACCAACCTAGATAGAATATTAAAAAGCAGGGACATTTCTTTGCCAACAAATGTCTGTCTAGTCAAAGCTATGGTTTTTCCAGTAGTCGTGTATGGATGTGAGAGTTGGACTATAAAGAAAGCTGAGTGCTGAAGAATTGATGCTTTCGGGCTGTGGTGTTGGAGAAGACTCTTGAGAGTCCCTTGGACTGCAGGGAAAACCAACTGGTCAATCCTAAAGGAAAATCAGTCCTGAATATTCATTGGAAGGACTGATGCTGAAGCTGAAACTTCAATACTTTGGCCACCTAATGTGAAGAACCGACTCATTGGAAAAGACCCTGATGCTGGGAAAGATTGAAAGCAGGAGGAGAAGGGGATGACAGAGGATGAGATGGTTGGATAGCATCACTGATGTGATGGACGTGAGTTTGAGTAAGTTCTGGGAGTTGGTGATGGATAGGGAAGCCTGGTGTGCTGCAGTCCATGGGGTCTCAAAGAGTGAGACATGACTAAGTGACTGAACTGAACTAATTATTATAATAAAGATACTGAAAGAAAAACTATAAAGGACTGAGAAGTAGATGATGCAGAATCATGAAGCAACTAGTGATTTTCAGTTAAATGATTTGAGTCTTATCTATTAGTTGCTATGACTGTAATCTTTAATTTAGTTTACCTTGTGGTGGTGGTTTAGTTGTAAGTTGTGTCTGACTCTTGCAACCCCATGGACTGTAGCCTGCCAGGCTCCTCCATCCATGGGATTCTCCAGGCAACAATATTAGAGTGGGTTGCTGTTTCGTTCTCCACCATGTATGTTGGCTGAATAATAACTAATTTTATCCATATAAAACATGACAGTGTATATAGAAACACTAATAAAAAATAATGCTTTAAATTAACACTATTGATATTTGACATAGAAATTTCCATTTGTATTTCCATGGAGACTGGGCAAATGATTAGAAAGAACAATTTAGCCATATTCTAAAAGATTCCTAATCAAATGACATGTTAAAATCCAGATAAACAATAGCATCATCTATTCTTTAATGTGTCAGTCATGTGACTTTTAAAAGAAGAAGTTCATCTGATATGATTTGTTTCTGGTTCACAGACATATAATATCTTGAAAGTAGAAACAATAAGGCATTATCTTTCAATGTTGGAATGTGTTCCCAATCCGCCAGTTGAATTTTTAAAAAAAATATAAATTTATTTATTTTAATTGGAGGCTAATCACTTTACAATATTGTAATGATTTTGCCATACATTGACATGAATCCACCAGGGGTGTACATGTGTTCCCCATCCTGAACCCTGTTCCCACCTCCCTCCCCATCCTATCCCTCTGGGTCATCCCAGTGCACTAGCCCCGAGCACCCTGTATCATGCATCAAATCTGGACTGGTGATTTGTTTCACATATGATAATATATGTGTTTCAATGCTATTCTCCCCAATCATCCCACCCTCGCCCTCTCCCACAAAGTCCAAAAGACTGAATGGATAAGAAAGCTGTGGTAAATATACATAATGGAATATTACTCAGCCATTAAAAAGAATACATTTGAATCAGTTCTAATGAGGTGGATGAAACTGGAGCCTATTATACAGAGTGAAGTAAGCCAGAAAAAAAAACACCAATACAGTATGCTGCTGCTGCTGCTGCTGCTAAGTCGCTTCAGTCGTGTCCGACTCTGTGCGACCCCATAGATGGCAGCCCACCAGGCTCCGCCGTCCCTGGGGTTCTCCAGGCAAGAACACTGGAGTGGGTTGCCATTTCCTTCTCCAATGCACAAAAGTGAAAAGTGAAAGTGAAGTCGCTCAGTTGTGTCCGACTTGTAGCGACCTCATGGACTGTAGCCTACCAGGCTCCTCTGTCCATGGGATTTTCCAGGCAAGAGTACTGGAGTGGGGTGCCATTGTGCATATATATGGAATTTAGAAATATGGTAACGATAACCCTATATATGAGACAATTTAATTAATTTTAATGATCTTTAAGAGCTTATGGCACTGTACCTGTCTTAAGTTCCTGCAGAATTGTAAGTAGTACAGACACCATGCCAAGAAGTTGTCAGAACTTTAAGCAGTCACATACTGAGAATGTACTTGGAGGGCTGAACTGGGGGTATGGCAAGTTAGAGATGGAGCTGGTCATTGATAAGGAAAACAATTAGTAGTTGCTCATATTATGGAAACTTGGGGCAAAGCTCAAAGAAGGAAGAGAGGCAAAATCAGGCAAGAAAAATAATATGGTTTTCTGAAAGTTTTCCTGAAGGAAGGAGATACAGAAATCAAACCCTCCCTAAACAAAGAATGAAACATCACCATGGTATTGGGAGATCCACCAAACATTCGTGACCTCCCACTCCAAGGTTCTCTCCGGGTATCATAATGGGATGAATGTCTTAGTAAGTCTCACTAGGTGGTTATGAAGACCAAAGACACTTTTATTGTGTTTTTTTTGTTTGTTTTTTTGTTTGTTTGTTTGCGACCTCTACTTCTGGGTGACAAGACCTCATGTGCAATGTTTACTGAATAACAAAATATCCTTTCCCCATCACCTTGCCTCTACCTTGTTGTTTGTTTAGTTGCTAAGTTGTGTCTGACTACTTGTGACCCCACGGACTGTAGCCCATCAGGCTCCTCTGTCCATCGGATTTCCCAGGCAAGAATATTGGAGTGGGTTGTCATTTCCTGCTCCAGTGGATCTTCTTGACCCAGAGATCAGACCCATGTCTCCTGCACTGGCAGGCAGATTCTTGACCACTGAGCTACCAGGGAAGCCCTACACTGTACCTGCTGCTGCTACTGCTGCTAAGTCACTTCACTCATGTCTGATTCTTTGTGACCCTATGGACCGTAGCCTGCCAGGCTCCTCTGTCTATAGAATTCTCCAGGCAAGAATACTGGAGTGGATTGCCATGCTCTCCTCCAGGGGATCTTCCTGACCCAGGGATCGAACCTACATCTCTCATGTCTCCTGCACTAGCAGGCAGGTTCTTGACCACTAGCGCCACCTGGGAAACCCTCCTTGTACCTAGGGACTAATTTATTTCATAGAATTTCCAAAATGTTTTGAAACAACCCTCCTTCACAGAAAGGAAAAAAAAAAAAAAAGATTTAGAATTCTAAAACTCTCAATGATAGCCTCATCAAGCCCATTGAGCATCAGCTTGTAGACAAAGTATGGAACCTGGTTAGGTTACATCTTTTTTTTTTTCTCTTCTCTGGTATTTATTTTTAAACTTTAGAGCTCTTATTTAATGATGAGTGGAAATGATGATATGCTTTGCTAGCCAAATTGAGGGCTTTTCTTTTAGTAAAGTTTTATTAAAATTACTAGATGCTAGTAGGTACTTCTCTAAATGTTTCCCAGGTGGTGCAGTTGTAAAGGATTTGCCTGCCAATGGAAGAGATACAAAAGACATGGGTTCAATCCCTGCTCCGGGAATATGCTCTGGATTAGGAAATGGCAGCCCACTCCAGTATTCTTGCCTGGAAAATTCCATGGACAGAGGAGCCTGGTGGACTGCAGTCTATGATGGGGTCACAAAGAATTGGACATGACTGAGCACACACACACGAAAGGTACTTCTCTAAGTTCTGTATAACTATGTAAAATCTTCAGTGTTAGGCAATGGTAGGCTTTGTTGATTCATCTAAGAAATTCAGTCTTTGAACTTTTGAAGTGTGTTGAATCCTTAAAAATCCTTAAATCTCATCTGTGTCTGTAGTTGTTTGAAGTCTGTTCTGGTGCAGTGTGCATGGTGCATGCTGTCTTGCTGTCTTGCATTCAGCCCATAAAAACATTGGAAAATTGCCAGATGATTTTCACCTTTATACAGACAGACATTGTTCCAGAGATGTTGAATTCAGTAAAAGTGTGTATATGTGTCTGTGTGTGACAGGGAGTCAGAGAGAGGTGAGAGAGTTGCTTTAAACTTTATTAATAATGATTCTCTTTCATAAAAATGAACACAGCACAGTTATATTTTATGCAAAATAATATAGATTGACAGCAGTGATGTGCTGCAGCTGGTTTGTACCAGCTGGTAGGAGATGATTGTGAAATTTTCAGGAATTCTGTGAGCTGGTGGTTAAGCATAGCTATTATTAAAAGTTAATTATACACTTAAAAATTGTATTGAAATACAGTTGATGTAGAATGTGTCAATTTCTGCTGTTCAGCAAATTGACTCAATTATACATATATACATTCTTCTTTTAATTTTTTATTATTGTTTTTTACAGGATTTGAATATAGTTTCCTGTACTATACAGTAGGACCTTGTTCTAAATGATACATTTAGAATTAAATAAATTGTATTAAAAACAAAGGTAATCAATGTTAACAATCTATCACCTCCTAATTATTTTACTATATTTTATTGTTCTTGATGCTGTTAAGTTCATTTACCTGTAATGTTGCATCTTACAGAGGAGAAACTATAAAATAGTATTCTATTGTGCATATTTTCTGAACTCTGCTCAGATTGATAGCTTAACATTAGCTGTGGGAATTTTATACTTCACAAATAGGCAAAAACTACGAATCAGATTTCTCCCTCTAGCTTCAAGGCAGGTTTTTTTCCCCTATAATTTTATTTACTTATTTATTTACTTCTGGCTGTGCTGGGTCTTTGTTGCTGTGCAGGCTTTTTCTCCAGTTGTGACTGGTAGTGGTTACTCTCTAGGTGTGGTGCATGGGGTTCTCACTGTGGTAACCTCTTTTGTTGTGGAACAAGGGGTCTAGGGTGCACAGGATTCAGTATTTGGGCCATGTAGGTTTAGTATTTGTGGCTGTCAGGCTCTAGAGCGCAGCCTTAATAGTTGTGGCCCATGGGTTTAGTTCCTGCGTGGTATGTGGGATCTTCCTGGCCCAGGGATCAAACCTGTGTCCCCTGCATTGGTGTCCCCTGCATTGGCAGGCAAATTCTTTACCACTGAGCCACCAGGGAATCCTGAGGTTGTTGTTAAACATTCGCCAGCACATGGATGACTCCCAGGCAAGGCTCAACAATCCTTTCTTTCTGTTTCAAAGGGTAGAATCACAACGTCATTAACATTCATTACCTCTTAGTGGAAATTTGTCATTTCTCACCTTGTAAGACTTGAATGAAGCAGATGGCAAATCTGAGAACTAATTAATTCCTGTTCTCACAGTTGTATTTTGAGTTTAAGAGAGTGAATGTGGCACATAGATGAAACTACCACTTTCCAAGTCAGGCCACAAATATGTGGAATTTACCTGGTCTCAAGTCAAGGGTGTGGAGAAAGCAAACACAAATCTACAATGAAAATGGGCATGAAAAGCTTATTTATTGTCCTGTCAATTTTGAAGTTCCTTGTAAAGATGTGGATTAAATGAATATTCATCCCAGATAAACACTCATTCAGTGATTGCCCCTGGGGCTTTGTCACTGTGAATATAAGAAATCAGTAAGTGTGTATTTGAGGGCAATTATCTATTTCTAACAGTTCGTTGAATATACAGTACTGTGTGTCTATGCTACAGTAGATAAAAACAAAACGGTGAGTATGTCATACATATTGTAAGACATTTTTAGATACGTTACAGCTAAGTGTCATATATTATTCTTCATTTGACACATCCTAAAAGAACTCGCCTGCCAATGCAGGAGACATAAGAGATGTGGGTCCGATCCCTGGGTTGGGAAGATCCCGGGAGGAGGAAATGGCAACCCACTCCAGTATTCTTGCCTGGGAAATCCCTTGGACAGAGGAGCCTGGCGGGCTACAGTCCATAGGGTCACAAAGAGTTGGACATGTCTGAAGTGACTTAGCACACGCATGAAAACTCTTTGTAATTATTACTTCATACTTAGGGAGTCCAGATGGTTTTCTTATTGAGGAAACCAAGAAGAGAAGGCTAAGTGAGCTTACAATCTTGACAGGAAACTTCAAGTAAAAGATGAAAAAGGAATAAAATGACATTTTAGAAGAAAAGCAGTTTTGTGATATTATAATTGGCTGAGAAAAATATCTTAAAGTTCGTATTTTGTTCTGCGTAGAAAGACAGTCTGTAAAACTTCCGTGTCTGTTTATTCTACAGATCAGAGGTTAACCAAGTTTTTCTGTAAAAGGAAGGATAGTAAATATGTTAGAATTTGTAGAGTCTAGAGTTTCTGTTACAGTGGTTCAGCTTTGCTGCTGTGGCAGTACTGAGACAACTAGAGACAAGGTGTAAATCAATGGGAGTGGTCTTTCCTGTAACTCTTTTCTAAAAGATAATTTTATTTATTTTTGGCTACACCAGGTCTTTATTGCTTCTTTCTCTAGTTGCAGTGAATGGGGGCTGCTTTTTAGTTGTGGTACATGGGCTTCTCACTGCAGCGACCTCTTTTGTTGTGGAGCAAGGGCTTCAGGGTGCACGGGCTTCAGTAGTTGGGCCTCATGGGTTCAGTATTTTTGGCTCCCGGGCTCTAGAGCACAGGCTCAGTCATTGTGCCAAACAGGTTTAGTTCCTCTGTGGCCTGTGGGATCAACCTGGACTGGGGATTGAACCTGTGTCCCTTGCATTGGCAGGTGGATTCTTTATCACTGAGCCACCAGGGAAGCCCTCCCATAAACTCGTATGGTGACAAGATTTGGTCCGTGGGGCTGTAGTTTGTTAGGCTTTGATCTATAGCAACAGGGATTTGGTAATCACTCTAATCAGCTGACAGTTCTCCTCTAGGACCTGAGTCATTTGATCAGAAGTTCTATTCTGATCACAGTGACTGGGGAACTCCCAAATGTCCCTGCATTTGTGTTATGAAGACTGATGTGGCAGGGAAATAAGATTGTACTCTCACTGTCAGGCACAGACTGAGACCTTTATCTAGATGTCTTTCACTGCAAAATATGTCCCGAACTATCTGCAGGCACTCTGTGAGAATATCATGTACTGTCTGGATAATCCCAGCCTTTGAAGGTGTTTTTCACATTTACAGCCACAGTGTCAAACCTGCTAGCTGGAAGACAACCATGAAATCTCATGCATAGGAAAGATGACTGCACTCATTTAAGGACCTTTGTTTGTAAACATGAGATTCTAAGAGTAAGTGAGATCAAAGTTTGGAAACTGAAACCAACATAATTAAATAATACAGGAACAGAACATACTTGGCATTAAAAATAAGCAAACGTAATTTAGCTGCTGGTACCTGGACTGTAACCATGTGAACCAATTAAAATAGCATACTTATTGAGTGTTGTGGTTAATGTTATGTGTCGCCTTGACTGGACCTGGGGATGCTCTAACATTTGGTCCATTATTCTGGGTGTTTCTGTAAATGGTGTCTTGGGATGAGAGTAACTTTTCAGTTGGTAAACTGAGGAGAGCAGATTGCCCTCCATAATGTGGGTGTGTTTGTTACTGTGTGGATTAGTTGCTTGGTTGTGCCTGACTCTTTGCGACCCCATGGGGGTATAACCCAGCAGGCTGCTCTGTCCATGGGATTTTCCAGGCAAGCATACTGGAGTGGGTAGCCATTCTCATCTCCAGGGGATCTTCCTGACCCAGGGATTGAACATGGGTCTCCTGCATTGCAGGCAGACTGTTTACCATCAGCCACCAGGGAAGCCCATTAATGTGGGTGGGCCTCATCAAATCAGTTGAAGACTTGAGTAGAACAAAAGGTTAATTAACCTCTCCTGAGTAAGGAAGAATTGTTCCTGCCTGATGGCCTTCAAACTGGGACACTGACTTTTTTCCTGCTTTTGGATTTAACTGAAACGTTGACTGTTCCTGGCTTTCCAGCCTACTGGCCTTCAGACTACAACTCCACCATTGGTTCTTCTGCTTCTCAGGCCTTTTGACTCAGGCTGGAACTAAACCATCAGCTTTCTTGGGTCTCCAACAATTTGCTGGGATTCACCCTGAAGATCTTGTAACCTGTCAGCTTCTGAAATTGTATGAGGTAATTCCTTATAATAAACCTCTTCCCATGTATATTCCGTTTCTCTGAAGACCCTGACTAAGATGAACAGTTTCCTCATCAAGATTTTTTTCAAGAAGATTGCCACATTGTGCCTATCAATCCAAAATTACTGTGTCATACACTCTACCCAACTGTAGCCAGTTCCATTCTTTGCAAGACTCACCTTAATATCACCCAGCCCAGGTAATACCACTCTAAATACTAGAAACATGGTCCTCTAACTGTCCCCTTATGGATACTGCTGTAAGTCCATCATGGTGATATTCTTCTTTTGTGTTGTAGATCTAATAATCATAGCTTTGATCAAAGCTGGTTTTATTGAAGGCCCTAATAAGTTGACAGTTGCAGTTTACTGAACATGAATTTGAAGTAGTTACACCTTCATCATTCAACAAGTATTTATCATAAGGCAGGACTTCTACTCAGTGGCTGGGAGAGTTCTGATTAATAAGAGAAATTCAGGCCTCATGTTCATGTCGTAACAATTTAGATCCTGTGACATTCCCTCCATTATAAAGATTTCAGTGGCATAAACCCCAATCTGTATCTCACCCAGCCCTAACTTTCTTTCTACTGGTAGTTGACAGTTTTTCTTGAACATTTTTCTATAGGAATTTGTCAGTAAATAGGGTGTGCTCACATATAATAGCACCTGCTTGTCACATGTCAAGAATGTACTGAAACCATTTCTGAGTTCAGTTCTGTTAGACCATTCTTCCTAACCCATTCTTGAGATTCCTGTTACCCCCCATCCCCCCCTGACCCTCCCACCCATCTTACCAAACACTTAAGAAAGGAAATGGGGATTCACTTCACTCACACACAGACCTGGTGACTTATGATTCTGAGGAGACTCCCTGGCTTTTGTTTGGGCTGTAAGTAAGATATAAACTGGGTTCTCCAGGTGGCTCAGTGGTAAAAAAATCCACCTATCATTGCAGGAGATGCAAGAGACGTGGATTCAATCCCTGGGTCGGGAACATCCCCTGGAGGAGGCAATGGCTACCAACTCCAGTTTTATTGCCTGGAGAATCCCATGGACAGAGGAGCCTGGTGGGCTACAGTCATGGGGTCACAAAGAGTCGGATATGACTGAGCAACTGAATACATGCACATACAAGATGTAAACTACAAATGTTAGATTTAAGCAAATGCCACTTTGGCTGTAATATGTCACAATTCACTGGTACTTAATTTCTTTGAATATACTTAAGATAATAAAAAATCCTATTAAACCAGTGGCATAGTTTTGTTGCTGTTAGAATAAAGCAAAAAAAAAAAATCAATCCTTTATTGAAAAGAAGAATCTGATTTCATAGAGTAACATAGAAAATAAAGCTTACATTTATTATAATCAGAGTAGCTGTTTCCAGGCAAATACCTTTCCTACTTTGTTCACCAAAAGATCCTTATGGAAAGCAACAGGTGTTGGGGCAGAGGAAGCAACTCCTTTGCATACCTGCTGCATTTATTAAAGAAACTGAAGTTATTAAAATATATGGAGCTGTGCTGGAAGTGAGACACTCACTGCTGAGAGATGGCTTTTCAAAGCATCTACTCATTTTACACATGTGCCTGCAAACCCACAAGTACACGATTGCTCAAGTACAGCTAATTGTGCCTATATTAGGTCCTTCCTCAAGACAGGTGGCCAGCTACACACCTAGCCAATTACTCAAGGTAGCAGTTATTTCAATATACATTTTTTTTTTTTTTTTTTTTTTTTTTTTGCTGGAAGCTCTCTTTTTGGAACATAGTTTTTGGGAAGCCTCTTGAGGGATGACCAGTCCTTTTTTTTCCCTCACCTCCCACCCCGTCCCACCCCTCTAGGCTGTCACAGAGCCCCTGGTTGAGCTCCCTGCTTAAAGGCAAATTCCCACTGGCTGTCCAGGTTTACGTATGGTAATGTGAATGCTTCAGTGCTCTTCTCTCAATCGTTTCACCCTCTGCTTCCCCCGCTGTGTCCATGAGTCTGTTCTCTATGTCTGTGTCTTCACTGTTGCCCTACAAATAGGTTCATCAGTACCATTTTTCTAGATTCCGTACACATGCATTAAAGGCCAGTTCTTCTCAGCTGATGTTTGGTTTTGCTTCTGAAACAAAGCACTGTTCAAGGCACTCCTGTGCTGAAAGCCGGTGGAAGGCGGGCCTCTTTCCAGCCTACAGGGCTCAAACATAACCAAGCATATCTGGCTTCATTCTCTCCTAAAATGAGTGTAACTAATTAGCGCAGCAAAAATGTTACATTTTATTACAAGCCTGTGTTAATGCAGTTGCTTTTGTTTGCTATTATTCCTTAATAAGATACAATAAAATCACCATAATGCATGTAAACAACTAACCTCTCTGGGATAAAGCTGGATTAATGACATATTTTGTGTTTATAGAAACAAACACCATTTAGCAGCCATGCCTCTCCAGAGATTTTTCTTAACCAGGAACCAGGTAGTTATTTTAGACCTGAAAGGAAAACATAGTTAATAATATTGAAAGGTTATTGGTGCAAAAGGATACTTATCATCCTCATGGAATGGAGGAAAGCAGGTTCATTTAAAAGAATCATAAAGAAAATCTACATATTTATATGAAACCTAGGACTGTTGGCTTTCTATCTCTCAAGGTTTGGAGTTACTTTTAATTACGAAATCTCTTGTTGACTAGGATCCGACAAAGGAGGAGAGAAAGTCGTCATTTCTAAATTGAAAAGCTGAAGTGTTTGCTCACCACATTCTGAACAGCAAGTTAGGAAACATTCAGATGGTGAGATGGTGTTTTCAGCCTAATTGACTTTGACTTAAGAGTCGTAGATGAACAGATTTCCCCCTTAAGGGGAGACATGCCTCCCTCATGCATACTCATCTGATTGGATTAAGTAGTATCCTTTAAGATGGACAAAATCGTATCTTCCTCTGTGGTTTTTGCTCACAATCTTCTCATTTTTTTTTTTTAATGAAAATGACTTCTTTTAACTGAAGGCAGATTTGGAAATTCAAGAGTAACATTTAGCCCAGGGCATTAGTTTCCTATTGCTGTTCTAACAAACTACCGCAGATTTATCTTGTGTTTCTGAAAGGGGGAAGTGGGACTTGGAAATCACTGGGCTATAATCAGGTGTCGGCAGGCTTGCATTCCTTCTAGAGATTCTAGGGGAGGATGTATTCCTTTCTTTCCTTAATGTCTTAAGGCTGCCCACATTCCTTGGCTTGTGGGCCTTGCCTCCATCTTCAGTGCTAGCAATTCCATCATTCAGACTTCTGCTTTATGGTCATATTTTCTTGCCTGACTCTGGCAGTCCAGTTTTGGTAGGGATCCTGATGATTACCTTGGATCCACCTGGATAATGCAGGTAATCTTCCCTTCTTAAGACCTTTACCTTAATAAATCGTCGTGTTCCATGTACGATAACATATTCATACATCTCTGGGATTAGGACATGGACATCTTTGCGACTGCATGCATGCTCACTCAGTTGTGTCTGACTCTTTGTGACTTTTGGACAGTAGCCCACCAGGCTTCTCTGTCCATGGGATTTATCCCAGGCAAGAATACTGGAGTAGGTTGCCATTTCCTTCTCCAGGGGATCTTGACTCAGGGATTGAACCTGCATCTCCTGCATTGTATGCAGACTCTTTACCACTGAGCCACCTGGGAAGCCAGGCATGGACATCTGTGGGAAGCTACTATTCTGATTACTATTCCCAGTCATTGATTTATTTACTTAGTTGTTCCCTTTATTTACACTATTATTTTCTTTTTTTAAAGTGCTTTTGTCAGAATGTGACATTTATCTTATGTGGGTTTTTAGTTGTTTTCTGGTTAATGTATCATTTCCAGTGGATCAACAATATTATGATTCAGTTAGTTATCTGCCTCTTAATTTTCATTATTCATTTGTCAAACTATTTATTTACTGTGTTTTTGGTGCAATAAGCTGGTAAAAGGAAATGAATCAGTGATGACTCACATCAGATTCTTTAGATGCAGACTGGTCCTGCCTTCTTCCTTGTAAATTATTAAAAATTAGTTCTAAGATACAAAATATAGGTTGACTAGGCATATCTCTTCCCCAGGTACTTTGATTTGTGGGGTTACTGGTTAATGTGATAAAGGAGAGATAACTTAAGTAGATGTTAAAACTTAATTTTTTTTAAAAAAGTAACAGCTTATTACAAACTTAAAACAAATCTAATTAAACATCTATAGTATATTACTTTTTCACTGCCATCATTAATTCAAAATTCACTTTTTAAAAACTGAGTTTATCATGGCCAGGTCAAAAAAGATAATCCAGTAGGAGGTAAACATGAGACTTTCTAACACCAAAGACTCCCAGTGAAATGGGTACAAAAAGTAGCAGTGCTTCATGGAAAGAGGAAGGGGGGTCTGCCCTGTGTTTAGCCAAACACAAGATCATTATTTTAACATCTCACAAGCTCTAGTTTTCTGTTTCCCTCTCATAGAGATAATTTTTAATATGCTTTGATATGTTGTACAATGCAGTAGTGTTTTTTGAAGGGCTTAATGCATTTTGCGGTGTTCTATGTGTTGAATTTAATAAGGAGGAATTTGTGAGAAATTTTGAATTTTAGAGGGGATTGTTCAGGGGTTATGTAGGAATTCTTTGAGTTAAAATCAAATGTAAACTGATTGAAGCACCTTCTCTGATAAAACTGTGAAGTCTGGCTCTTTCTCTTTCTTTCAAGTTTATAGCTTTGTCTTCCAGTTACTCCACTAAAAGCTTCCAGTTCAATGGATGAACTTCTTGTACTTCACTAAGAAAAGGTCAAATCCTGTTTCCCCCTCTAATCACCTCGTACCACTCACAAGCTCTATGAAGCAGAGTGAGTTATTGAATATCCTATTTTACCTTGAGATGCTGCTGTCAGTGCTTTCAAGGCTTCTAATCAGAGCTGGCACTTTCCTGTCCCTGCTGATTCTTTGACTGCTGAAATCATTCCTTTTATCCTTCGTATTTCAGGCAGCCTCAGGAAGACCTTGCCTCTGACTCTTCCTGTGTATTTACATGTTACTATCTGGGCATGTGTTTCAGTGGACTGACTTGAGGATTGTTGCTATTTGATGAAATTGTAAAAATGTGAAATAACTCACTAGAAATTAGCATAAGGAAATGTAGTCAAAGAAACACTCAGCACTTAGTGGACTTAAAAAAAGTACTTTGGATAATGTTTTAAAGTAGTGTCTGCATGAAAGATTATGCAGACAGTTAATGTGAATTCGTTTTCTAATTTATAAAGTGCTTCATGTATGGAAGGTATTGTTAGCTAATATATACACAACATTGTGTTGTATGTAAATAAATGCAGTGATTGTAAAATGCTTACATTTTAATATAGCTTCCTTTTAGAGATCAGACTAGCAGGACTGTGAAGTGGTCCTGAATGACATGGTGTTTATGACTCAAATTTTGATTTAAAGGTTTTCTTTTTTTTGTAATGTAGGCAATTGCAACATTGATGAGGCTAATTTAGGAGTTTTCTGTGTTTAACTTAAGCTATGTAAGCTAAGTCCCTACTATTCGAAATAATTGACAATTAAGTATGTTTTAACCAATTGGTAGTAATGCTTTAACTTCAGTCATGATCATTGAACAGCCTCATGTTGGCTGTCAGGAGATAATCATATTTTTCAGCATTAAAAACTCACAATTCTTTATAAATTGGGTAAAGATTAGCATTAAGGATTTAACAGGTGGTACACATAGAGGAAGATTTAAATCAATAACATTTGGCAAAATTCAACCCTAAAAATCTACATTATTCTTCATCTAAACCCATTCATTTCTCCAGACTATATCAGAAAGATCTTTCTATAAAGCACTCCAAACGCTTATCATGGAACTGTAGATTTTCTGGGAGATGGAGTAACTCTGCTGTGTTAGCTGGGATTAAGTTTCTGCCATGTCAATCACAGTACAGGTTGAGCCTCCATTTCTGCGGTCCTGCTCTCGTTTTCTCTAGTCTTTTGAACACATTGCAGAAACAAAGCAGAAATGAATTATAAAAGTAACTGAGACATGTAAAAAATGTGAATACATGGCCTAGTGTAGACACTCTTTGGATGTCTGCCTGGGATCTGTCCTTAACTGTCAAGAATGGTGGCAAATTTATCCGCTATCTTAAATACTGGATTTATTATGACAAACCTCCAGTCATGATTCATGTAAGTTTCCCTGTGGCAAAGTTCATATAAATGCATTACTATTATTTTAATGTCATCTCATGACAGTGATGTTATTTTATGGACAAATTCTGGAACATGAGACTTTCAAGAGATGCTAAAATACTCTTTTCTACTGAAGTGTAATGAGCCCAGGCTTCCAATGAGACAGTCATTCAGATGAAAACTGGGATTAGGTAATCAATTGCCAGGATAGTTAATTAATAATGTATTTATAGGAGGCATTTCATAGTATCAAAGAAGGAGTGGAATTAGAATTTAAGGATTTTGTTTGTAGTTTAGTTAAGCCACAAATTAGCTCCTGTTTGTCTTGGGACTTGTCTGAAGATACATCGTTTCTAAGTCAAGGGATTGTTCTTAGTGATATCAAAATATTCTCCCAGCCTTAAGTGTGTTTATAATTTTTTGATGATTCTGGTCTGTATTATCACATGCTGCTGCTGATACTTGGCAGTAATTAATAACCAGTTGCCCTGCTTCTAGTTTTTCCTCTACTGCATCCTATATGCTGCCTTCAGAACAAGCATTGCTGAAGATTTTATTTTTCTATTTCCTTCTGAAGTTGTTAGTGATTCCTTGATGACTGTAGAAAAAACTCACCACAGACTCATTCTTATCTGCCTTTTTAAACTTTTCTTGCTGAGTTCTCTAATACATATTTTTTTTCTGCTTCAGTCCATTTACTAAAAGGAAACCAATCCAAAGCAAACAAACCCCCAACCAACCAACCAACTGGCCAACAAAACAACACAGAAATAGCACTTTTGCTTTATACCTTGGATCAGAATGACTTTTTTTTTCTTCCCATATAACTAATCTTATTTCTCCTTTAAGGCCTCACTTGGCATTTTAACCTACAAGAAAATTTTCCAGATCTTTCCAGAATGAATCCTGTACTTCCTGAGTATGTTATACTGTTGATTTGTGCTGTTCTCTTGTATGAAGACTCTATTAAATTCTAAACTGACACTTATATGGATTGTGTACTTGTTCATTTGCTTATTTCTCTTATTTCCAACTAGGATATAGGCATTTTGAGGAAAGAATACATGTATGTCTTTGCATTGTGCTTGGTACATAGTGTGTATTAGTAAAAAAGGGCCTCAGTAAATACTTATCAAAAGAACCTATAATTTGGAATACTTTTGTTTCCATAGAATTAAAGCACATTTTTCTGATGCAAAGATAAAGTAGAATGAAACAATGAAAATTTTATTCTTTCCAGCAAGGTACTGGGAAGTAGAATTATGTGGCTGAGAAAATGCTAATAGGATTTATGTATTAGATCCTAAGATCAATAATAATACTGTTCCATCATTGTGTTCTTATTATTTGAAATGCTGTCCATCAAATTCTTATTTACTATATAAGAGCACTATCTTTAGCTTGGTGAAATACAACTAAATCTGCGTCCTCTGGTTTTTGCTTTAAGCCCAGTGTCACATCCAATATAAGCACAAACATTTATACAAAGATTTGAAAAATAGTACATGTGTATCTCAAAGCTGTCTTGAAGATACTGAGAAGTATCTTCATGTACACAGCAATAACACACAAACCTTTTAAAAATTATATCCTAAAATATGTTTCTTAGAAAAGCTTTCTAAAATTTCTCTTTAACTATCTGGATATTCTCACTCTCCAGGAGTTTTTTTGGTGTTTTTTTCCTCTCTCATCTTTTTCCAATACTCTGTTTTTATGCATTATTTTAATCAGGACCACAGATTTCCTGGAGTAGATCAACACAAAAGAATTCTGTTGAGCAGTCTGGGGAGAGAGGAGGTGGGGTATACTTCTACTTTAATGTTTTTGCCTGTGTTATATATTCTTTATCATTCATGTGTTAGAGGTTCTCCTTCCTCATGTTAGGGACTCAAGCAAGTGAAGGTTAGAGAGAATAAAGAACTAGCCCAAGGTCACTGTTCCATTCAGTATTGCTCTGTATATGAGCCCAGAGCTCAGTGGTACACAGTAACCACTGTAATAGTCATACCGTCTCCATGGGGCAGGAATCTGGGCAGGGCTCAGCAGGGCCCTGTTGGCTGGGGCCTCAGCTGGGAAGGTGTGAGTACTGAGGTTGATGAATCTGGGCTATAAACTTTTGGAGACACCTTCATTCACATGAGCGGTAGGTAGGCCACTGATGTTACTGTTTGGGCTCTCAGCTGGTATTTTGGCTGGAACACTGACTCTGGCCTCTCCAAGGGCTTTACATACCCTAGTTCAGGCTTCCTCACAGCTTGGTGGCTGGGTTCTCAGAACAAGCACTCCCAGAAAATAAAGCAGAAGTGAGCACCGTGTTTAAGGTCATGTCTTGAAGCCTGCAGGTGTCACTTCCACAGTACTCTGTTGGTTGAGGCTGTCCTAAAGGTCTGTCCATGTTCAAGGGGAAGGGATCCTTACTGCTAAGTGGATGCATGTCAAGGTACATTGCATGAAGAGCATGGGGGATAGGAAATATTTCTGTGGCCCCAAAATACAATCTTCCAGAGTCACTGAGGTAGTCAGAAACTGAGTAAGGATTAGAACCAAGGTTTTCTAACTTCAGTTCTGATCACTTTGATAATTATTCTCAAATCCATTCCTCAGTGTAAATAAGAATTCTGTCACAATGTAGAACTGTATTCATTGCATTTTAGATATCAGTAAATAATTCAAAAGGAAATGCATTTACAAAAGTGTTGGATTATACAAGAAAAAATTTGTAGAAAGCCATTTTAAATGTGCTATTTTCCAAATAATAATGGGGAAGATTTTATTTCCTTTCAAAACCACATCTTTCTAAAGTGAGTGTGGGGGTTTGGCTTACACTGAGTTTCTCTGATATTTCTAAATGAAATGTCAAATATAATTTAATGCTTGGAACTTGAAGCAGGCCTGACTACATTTACAGTTTGACAGCTTGCTGTGTTTCTATTAAGCTATCTCACCATGGGGAGCAATATTATGTTTAATATAGAAGCTAATTAGATGATATCTGTGGATCTATCTATATATTTATGGGTTATTGATTATTAATAATAACTTGTATTTGAGTGCTTTCTATGTGCCATGTTCATAGTTTATCATTTTGAATACATTTAATAACTGTGTGTGGAAGATAGTATCACTTCCTTTTGACAGATGGAGAAGCTTACAAGTGTTTTTTATTTTTTGTCTAAGGTCACACAGCTGGTCAGAGCAGCATTCTTAAGCTCTATTTTATCCTGTTTCTATCATATGTGAATTATAACAATCTCATTCATCCTTTGAATATCTAAACTCCAACTACTCCCAAGGTGGCCCTTTGATAGCGTCCACCCTGACCCATCCTGCCTGGAGCAGCAAAGGTGGTATGATGTTGGTAAAGGTACAGTGCTCAGGAATATGTCTGTGAAGTCACTGTAGTTTAGCAAATGTGTGGCAAATGCCATTTCTTTGGTTACTCCCAAAGATCTGTAGGTTATCATTCTCCACCTTTTATAGATGAGGAGTGACTTCAGAGCTAAAATAGGACATATTTTTTCACTTTGATTTCAGTACAAGGAATCATGCCTATAAGTACTTCACTTCTTGCCCGTTAGTGCTTTTTGCTATAATGCAAGCACACACACACACACTCTCTCTCTCTCTCTCTTAGTGTGTGGGTAAGAATTATGTGGAAGGAATGATAGGACTAATTGTTTCTTTTAATGATGGCTTTTCAGTCTTATAAAATTTGTGTTCATCGAAGACTGACATACATGTAGCTAATGCTTTAGGTTAATCTGAGTGCTAACCTCTTACACATTAGTGCAGCATCTGGTGAGCCATGAACATTAATATCAGGATGAATGGAACCACTCATTCTTTAAAGTTTCTGAGAATAAATACAGACTCAATTATGTAAGTGATGTTCAGGGTAAGGAAGTTGTCTGTAGAACAGGTCCCCTGAAACGTCCGATGGAGTTGGATTTTCTCTTCTTCTACATAGTCCGATGGAGAGCTTCCTCCATATCTAGTTTTAGTGGACTAGAACCCCTTTCTTCTCCTATGGGTATTATTTATTGATTCTAAAATTTGTGTCCAGTGGTCTAAACCATAGTCTTTCCTTGGACCATCCACGATTTAATTGATGGGTGTGTGTGTGTGTGTGTGTGTGTGTGTGTGAGAGAGAGAGAGAGAGAGAGAGAGAGAGAGAGAGAGAGAGAGAGAGAGAGAGAGAGAGAGAGAGAGAGAGAGAGAGAGAGAGAGAGTTGCTCAGTCATGTCTGACTCTTTGTGACTCCATGGACTGTAGCCCACCAGGCTCCTCTGTCCATGGAATTCTCTAGGCTAGAGTAGTGGAGTGGGTTGCCATTCCCTTCTCCAGGGGATCTTCCCAAACTGGCGATCTAAGCCAGGTCTCCCGCACTGCAGGCAAATTCTCTACCATCTGAGCCACCAGAGAATGTGGTAGGGAATTATTTTCAGAACATTTTGGCTATTAACATTTAGGTTAACTTCATGGATTAGCCAGACAGCCCAGCACTCATTCCTTGCGGATGATAATATGATTTTAACATTTTTGGAGTTTTTAGCTCAAGATAATCATCTTGTACTGCTCCCTGGAATGGTGCATGAAGTTTTGGCATAAGGACATACTAAGAGGATCAGAACTAAGTTTGAAAATAAAAATATTAAAAGTATGATGGACCAAGTGATACGGCTGAAGTCTAGAAGTGAACAGGTAAATCGAATCCATGTGAGGTTTCTATATCAGGTAGTTAACACAGATACAAACTGAAAGTATAATTGGTGAACATTTTACAATTAAAATTAAGAATATTAAATAAAGGATATTTTAAAAATTTTATTTATTTACTTTTATTTTTGGCTGTCCTGGGTCTTTGTTGCTGCACAGGCTTTTTCTCTTTTTGCCAAGAGCAACTACTCTCTAGTTGTGATGTGTGGGCCTCTCACTGTGGTGGTTTCTTCTGTTGCAGATCACAGGGTCTAGGTGCAGGCTTCAGTAGTTGCAGCTCCTGAGCTGTGGAGCACAGGCTCAGTAGTTATGGTGCATGGACTTTGTTGCTCCATGGCACGTGGAATCTTCCCAGATCAGGGATCGAACCTGTTTCTTTTGCATTGGCAAGTGGATTCTTTACCACTGAGGCACCAGGGAAGCTCCCCGAAGCCACCCCCCACACCCAAAAAAAAGTTTCATAAGAAGTTGTTAAGCAAAAGCCAGTTGCTTTCAGGGCATATTTCTAACTTCTGGAGGTTGACATCATGGTAGGTAACCATTGTGTTTCACTGCAAATAATCTCTTGGTGACGGGGTGGATATCTGGGCCAGCTGCCCTGCATGACATTGCTTATTGTACTCACCTGCCTTGTCTTCTCCTTTATTTTCTATGTGGAAATATTCATAGGTTATCTGTAGTTACTCATTACCTTTGATTCCTTTCTCTTAGCAGTTCTGATAGAAAAATGCATGACATTTTATTATGGGCACAAAGATAAGTATTAATTTTTTTAATTCAAAAATTAATTATAGGGGAGCTGTATTAATAAATTTAGATCAATATAGCACATTTACACCTCGTCCAAGGTAAGGAGCCGGGGCTGCGCTTTGCTGGAGCAGCCGTGAAGCGATACCCCGTGTCCAAGGTAAGAGAAACCCAAGTAAGATGGTAGGTGTTGCGAGAGGGCATCAGAGGGCAGACACACTGAAACCATAATCACAGAAAACTTAGCCAATCTGTTCACACAGACCACAGCCTTGTCTAACTCAATGAAACTAAGCCATGCAGTGTGGGGCCACCTAAGACAGACGAGTCATGGTGGAGAGGTCTGACAGAATGTGGTCCACTGGAGAAGGGAATGGAAAACCACTTCAGTATTCTTGCCTTGAGAACCCCATGAACAGTATGAAAAGGCAAAAAGATAGGATACTGAAAGATGAACTCCTCAGGTCGGTAGGTGCCCAATATGCTACTGGAGATCAGTGGAGAAATAACTCCAGAAGAAATGATGGGATAGAGCCAAAGCAAAAACAATACCCAGCTGTGGACTGGTGATAGAAGCAAGGTCTGATGCTGTAAGAGCAATATTACATAGGAACCTGCAATGTTAGGTCCATGAATCAAGGCAAATTGGAAGTGGTCAAACAGGAGATGGCAAGAGTGAACGTCGAGATTCTAGGAATCAACGAACTAAAATGAACTGGAATGGATGAATTTAACTCAGATGACCATTATATCTACGACTGTGGGTAGGAATCCCTTAGAAGAAATGGAGTAGCCATCATGGTCAACAAAAGAATCTGAAATGCAGTACTTGGATGCAGTCTCAAAAACGACAGCATGATCTCTGTTTGTTTCCAAGGCAAACCATTCATTATCATGATAATCCAAGCCTATGCCCCAATTAGTAATGCTGAAGAAGCTGAAGTTGAATGGTTCTATGAAGACCAACAAGACCTTTTAGAACTAACACCCAAAACAGATGTCCTTTTCATTATAGGGGACTGGAATGCAAAAATAGGAAGTCAGGAAACACCTGGCATAACAGGCAAATTTGGCCTTGAAGTACAGAATGAAGCAGGGCAAAGGCTAATAGAGTTTTGCCAAGAGAACACACTTGTCATAGCAAACACCCTCTTCCAACAACCCAAGAGAAGACTCTACACGTGGACATCACCAGATGGTCAACACTGAAATCAGATTGATTATATTCTTTGCAGCCAAAGATGGAGAAGCTCTATACAGTCAGCAAAAAACAAGACCGGGAGCAGACTGTGGCTCAGATCATGAACTCCTTATTGCCAAATTCAGGCTGAAATTGAAGAAAGTAGGGAAAACCACTAGACCATTCAGGTATGACCTAAATCAAATCCCTTATGATTATACACTGGAAGTGAGAAATAGATTTAAGGGACTAGATCTGATAGATGCCTGATGAACTATGGATGGAGGTTCATGACATTGTACAGAAGACAGGGATTAAGACCATCCAATCGAAAAGAAATGCAAAAAAGCAAACTGGCTGTCTGAGGAGGCCTTACAAATAGCTGGGAAGAGAAGAGAAGCAAAAAGCAAAGGAGAAAAGGAAAGATATTCCTATTTGAATGCAGAGTTTCAAAGAATAGCAAGGAGAGATAAGAAAGCCTTCCTCACCAATCAATGCAAAGAAATAAAGGAAAACAACAGAATGGGAAAGACTAGAGATCTCTTCAAGAAAATTAGAGATACCAAGGGAACATTTCATGCAATGATGGGCTCGATAAAGGACAGAAATGGTATAGACCTAACAGAAGCAGAAGATATTAAGAAGAGGTGGCAAGAATACACAGAAGAACTGTACAAAAAAGATGTTCATGATCCGGATAATCACGATGGTGTGATCACTCACCTAGAGCCAGACATCCTGGAATGTGAAGTCAAGTGGGCCTTAGAAAGCATCACTATGAACAAAGCTAGTGGAGGTGATGGAATTTCAGTTGAGCTGTTTCAAATCCTGAAAGATGATGCTGTGAAAGTGCTGCACTCAATATGCCAGCAAATCTGGAAAACTCAGCAGTGTCCACAGGACTGGAAAAGGTCAGTTTTCGTTCCAATTCCAAAGAAAGGCAATGCCAAAGAATACTCAAACTACCGCACAGTTGCACTCATCTCACACGCTAGTAACGTAATGCTCAAAATTCTCCAAGCCAGGCTTCAGCAATACTTGAACCGTGGACTTCCAGATGTTCAAACTGGTTTTAGAAAAGGCAGAGAAACCAGAGATCAAATTGCCAATATCCTCTGGATCATTGAAAAAGCAAGAGAAAAACATCTATTTCTGCTTTATTGACTATGCCAAAGCCTTTGACTGTGTGGATCACAATAAACTGTGGAAAATTCTTAAAGAAATGGGAATATCAGGCCATCTGACCTGCCTCTTGAGAAACCTGTATGCAGGTCAGGAAGCAACAGTTAGACATGGACATGGAATAACAGACTGGTTCCAAACAAGAAAAGGAGTACATCAAGGCTGTATATTGTCACCCTGCTTATTTATCATGAGAAACACTGGGTGTAAGAAGCACAAGCTGGAATCAAGTTTGCCAGGAGAAATATCAATAACCTCAGATATGCAGATGATATTTTCCTTATGGCAGAAAGTGAAGAAGAACTAAAAAGCCTCTTTATGAAAGTGAAAGAGGACAGTGAAAAAGTTGGCTTAAAGCTCAACATTCAGAAAACTAAGTTCATGGCTCTGGTCCCATCATTTCATGGCAAAAAGATGGAGAAACAGTGGAAACAGTGGCTGACTTAATTTTTGGGGGCTCCAAAATCACTGCAAATCCACTTACATCCATAAAATTAAAAGATGCTTACTCCTTCAAAGGAAAGTTTTGACCAACCTTGATAGCATATTTAAAAGCAGAGACATTACTTTGCCCACAAAGGTCCGTCTAGTCAAGGCTGTGGGTTTTCCAGTAGTCATGTATGGATGTGAGAATTGGACGGTGAAGAAAGCTGAGCGCCGAAGAATTGATGCCTTTGAACTGTGGTGTTGGAGAAGACTCTTGAGAGTCCCCTGGATTGCAGGAAGATCCAACCAGTCCATCCTAAAGGAGATTAGTCCTGGGTGTTCATTGGAAGGACTGATGTTGAAGCTGAAACTCCAATACTTTGGCCACCTCATGAGAAGAGTTGACTCATTGGAAAAGACCCTGATGCTGGGAAAGATTGAGGGCAGGAGGAGAAGGGGACGACAGAGGATGAGATGGCTGGATGGCATCACCGACTCAATAGACATGGGTTTGGGTAGACTCCGGGAGTTGGTCATGGACATGGAGGCCTGGCGTGCTGGGATTCATGGTCACAAAGAGTCAGACGTGACTGAGCGCCTGAACTGAGCATATTTAATCTGTGTCTGTCTATACCCAATTCTATAGCTATATCTATGTTTGTAACTTTAATTATATTACTATGAGACCTATTTCTTTGGTTTATCAAGCAAGTTTTCTACTTTACTCTAAAGGCTTATATCCTGATCTGATTTTTCTGCATTATTCCTTCAACTTACTCTGGCTCACTGAATGCCTAGGGTGAGCATGTACATCAAGAGACTGCAGTTTTGGGACATTAGACATACGAAGCTGCAGAATGTGTCGGTAAGAAGCTAATAATCCAGCTGAAGGGCCATGAGTGATGAAGCAAGGTCTGCCAGTTGCTCTGCTTCTCTTTGTCTGCTCACCTTGAGGAAGTTCAGAGTCCTGAACCCTCTCAGTCCAGTGCCCATCTTGCTATGACATCCGGTGCTAAGGCAAATGTGGCAAGTTCTTTGCATTAGTTTAGCACTTGAGTACAATCTAGCTATAATGTTGAGGAATGGCAAAGATATTAAGGCCATTTCTGTTCCCATTAAGGGAACAGATTTCAGACTGTAATACACAGAAACTGTGCTAGTCTAATCTCACAGGAAGACTGATTTTATAGAGAAGACAAATAATACATATGGAACAAAACAAATACTGAATAAAAATAAGTTCCATTGACTTGTTCAAAGGCTTCCTGGTAAGTGGCAGGGAAGATAGTCACATGTTGACAATTGGGGATGAAAGCTGGGACAGAGCAGAAAATTATGCTCGAATCTTCTGACAGGATATTACATTTGCTTCACTTGCTCCTTATGTCTGAGACATAATTGAATGCTCCTTAATATGCCTTTCTTCCCCCAAGCAAGTGCCCTGACCCAGTTACAGAATATTTGTGGCAATTTTAGAAGAAGGGTTGAGGAAGAGGTTTATGAGTCTGAGATAGTAACAGAAAATTTAATTTACTTTGCAGATCTCCGTGCCTGTTTGAAGTCTTCTGGCATAGTTGTGATAGAATTTTGCTTAGCCTGAGTCGTTATTTAGCTTGAAAAATAATGTGTTAAAATAAGTTCACTGGGCTGATCTTGGGTGAAGGATTTTATTTGAAAATAAGGATTAATCCAATCATACCTAATTTGTAAAGTGCTCCAAAATAAACTAGAGTTGTATGTTGTATCTATTGTTTCATTTAATATAAGTACACAGATTGGATTGCAACTTTATGTAAGACCCCTTGGGAAGTGCTTCAAAGGATGAAATACCTCCAATACAAAAACAAAAACAGAATCATTTAATCTTCTGTTAAAAGCCCATAACCTTTGGCTCCTACATATTTGTTTTTTTGCAATTAAAATTATCTGAGACATTAGTTGTTGTTGCTGTTTAGTTGCTCAGTTATGTACGACTCTTTTGCAGCCTCATGGTCTGCAGCCTGCCAGGCCCCTCTGTCCATGGGATTTCTCAGGCAAGAATACTAGAGTGGGTTGACATTTATTCTCCAGGGGATATTCCCGACCTTTGTCTCCTGCATTGATAGGTGGATTCTTTATCTGTGAGCCACCTTGGAAGCCATTAGTATCCATCTCTAATTTCCAAATAGCTGCATGTACATAAAATCTTAACATTACAAATAAAATACAGACTTTGGATATTGGGGACTTGGAAGGAATTAAACCATGCACATATGCTCACTAAGAAAATTTACACCTCAGCTTGAGAAAGCTTCAAAATTGTTCTGAAAAGTGAAATCTAGCACTCACATTGGTGGGAGTAAAGGAAGTTAGCTGAAGTTATTTGTTTTTTAGGGAGTCAGGGTAGTGTGGGATAGTCTGTTTCAAATTGTAATGTCTTTACCTGGGAAATATGTGATTCACAGGGGATCTTGCTCAAATGCAGATTTTAATTCAGTGGATCTGAAATGAGACTGGAGTGTTTCTAATAAGCTCCCAGGTGAGGCCAGGGCAGCTGGTCTGAGGATCATATCTGAGTAAAAAGGAGCTGCAGAGGAAACTTTTCTTCCCTGGTGGCTCAGATGGTGAAGAATGTGCCTGCAATGCAGGAGACCTGGGTTCGATCTCTGGGTTGGGAAGATCCTTTGGAGAAGGGAATGGCTATCCACTCCAGTATTCTTGCCTGGAGAATCCTGTGGACAGAGGAGCCTGGTGGGCTACCGTCTGTGGGGTTGGACACGACTGAGCAACTAACGCTTTCACAGAGGAAACCACCTATGCAAATGCAAGGGTTAAATCCTAGCTGTTTACTAGCTGATCTTAACCTCTCTAAGCTCCAGCTTGCTTACCTGTCCAATTGAACCTATTTAATAGGAACATTGTAAATACACAAGTTAGTAAAGCATGCTTTTTGTATCCCCACTATATGCCATGTCAGTAACTGTAAACATAGATGATTTGAAATATAATCAAATCTCATAGAGCATTATTATAGTCATTTACTATTTTTTGGTAGGATGTAACTATCTTTTGATGATAAGTTTTGAATTGTTGCAGATACAGGAAGAAATAGAAATAAATAAGTACTGAGTAAGCTGGATGGAAACAGAGTCCCAATAATCATAGAGGTTCATCTAGAGTTGTTCTGGGAGCCCGGTCCTGCCTGGTGGCATGTGCCTCACCTGGAAACTCTTAAGAAATGCAGATTCTCAGACGTCATCCCAGACTTCCTGAATCAGGGGTGGCCCAGCCTCCTGGGATCCAACAAGCCCTCTGGATGATTCTGATGTATTTGAAAGAGTGAGACCCATTGAGAAAAGCAGGAAGCCCTTTATTTGGGATTGTGGGTTTAAGAAGCCATTTGTGGCTGTGCTCTGCAAAGTGACCCTATTCTGTTTTCTGAGTCTAGGTCTTCACATGAATAAATGGTTCAGCTCAGAAAGTATTAAATATATGTTACTTATGAAACAGCACGATGTTAAACAATCAGGAGTCCAGGCAAGAGATACAGATGAGGTTGGATACAGGGTGTGTGTGCGTGCTCAGTCGTGTCTGACTCTTTGCAACCCATGAACTGTATCCCACCCATGGGCTGTAGCCCACCAGGCTCCTCTGTCCATGGGATTTTTCAGGCAAGAAGACTGGAATGGGTTGCCATTTCCTCTTCCAGGGGATCTTCCCAACCCAGAGATAGAACCTGTGTCTCCTGCATTGGCAGGTGGATTCTTTACCACTGAGCCACCTGAGAATCCCAGATACAAGAGTAGAGAGTAAAAGAAAAAAATAAAAGAATTGGTGGAGACTGGGGGTCAAGAGAAACTGATCTGAATAGAGTCAGATCACTGACAAGCAACCACAATGTTTGACATCAAAAGAACAGCACAATATACCCTATGCCTTTGGATGTGTCTGTCTTACAGTAATGAGCTAGAAATTGTAACCCTGGCAAAGGAAGCTTCAAAGAAAGCACCACAATTTTCAACCTATATTATAGTGTAGAAAATGATGCCACCTAAAATATCCATAAATTCAGGAGCCTTCTGTGAACCAGGAGAAAAAAAAATAATACTTCAAATTTTGTAGATAAGTAGTCACTAGAAGGTTCAACTACAGATGCACCTGTAAATTCGAGTCTGTGATGTCTGCATTTTAAAATCTCTCCCAGGTTCTTGAAATCTGAGTTTATCACACCCAGTTTTCACTAAGGCATCTACTTATATCTGTCTATCTCCACCCATAAGGCATGACATTGAACATTTCTTAGAAAAAGAAAACCAGCTTTATGGAAGATGATGTAACATCTCCTGGTTTCTGAACAAGATGTTTTACATTTCAACAAGGTCTAAGAAATCAGACTATCACTATGTACAGGCCGTGATTTGAGATAAGCTCTGTAACTAAACATTTTAAAAGTTCTTGTATTTAGTTTGTATCATGTCAGGGGAGAGGAGAGGAAGAGAGAGGGAGGGAGAGATGAGGAAGAGGGAGAAAAAGAGAGAGAGAGCACTATGTCTCTCTGTTTTATATTCATTCAGTGAGTTAGAAAATAATACTGTGTGTGTCTTAGTTCAGTGAGCACTATAAAAAAAAAAAAAAGAACTCTGTTTGTGGCCCTGTGTGAGCAGGTAAGATGAGTGACCTGTCAAAGCCTTGGAGATGCAGCTCAAACCTCTTCTCTGCAAACCTGTGGGGGCATCTCAGCACTGCTGACCTGTTTCTAAGAAAGAAGCCCAGGGACTTCGCTAGTGGTCCAGTGGTTAGGAATCTGCTTTCCAGTGCAGGGTATGTGGTTCAGTCCCTGCTCAGGAATCTAAGATCCCACACACTGCAGGGCAACTAAGCCCGTGCCCACCATGAAGAACCCGCATGCTGCAACTGAGACCCAACAGAGTCAAATAAATAAAAATACAGTAAAATGAATTAAGAAAAAAGCCCTGAGTGACAATGCAGTTGATCATAGAATCAAGCCAGGATTGTGTGTCGGTGACTCAGCAGCATTTTCCCTGTAGTATGTTCCTGTCGTTATCCTTAGTGATGTGTTTCCTTGGTGATATGATTCCATTTTTCTAAACAGAACAAGGAAGGATGAAGGAGCAGAGGCTTAATTGTGAAATCTCTCTATCTCTAAACACTTCCTTGAACCTTGCTCTAAGGATGAGTCCGAGGGGGTATTTTTCCAGTTTCATGAAAGAGAGTCCTTTCTCCTTTGACCAACATGAACAAGAATGTTCCTCTTTTAATTGGAGAAGAGATACTTGTCATGAATGAGGCATCTTTTTGGTCCAGGGTGTCTAAAATCTTGTTGTTTTTATACTGTAGAAACAAGTCCAGTTTTACTAATATACAGTATGAGTTTATGAGTTTCATCTCACTGGATCAGTGAGATGTTTATGTTAATATATGTTATTTGTTAATTTTGATTTATGTTAATTCTATATGCTCTCATACAATGAGAGCATATCTCATATATATACCTCATATAATGAGATCAGAATTTGGTATCTTCATTTTCACCTTTATATCTATTACCAGTATATTGACTGGCACTCAATTTTAGTGGAATTAATAAACAAATCAATTAATAAGTATTTAGTGTTTCTTAATATTTTATTTTTGTTGGAGTAAAGTTGCTTTACATGTTGTGTTAGGTTCTGCAGCACTAGTGTTCCTTAAAATGACATTGTGGTGTCAGCGGAGGATGGATCATATCTGTTTTTAAGGAGCAATTGGGGTGAATTTTGAGAAATTGAAAAATCACATTATTTGGAATTGAAATGAGTAAAACAAAAACTGATAATAATGAATTATTAATTAATGGTACTGTGGATATTTGTTTAAGCAATGTAAATTAAACTGCATTCTATTTGTTAAAAACAAAAGGGGTTAACTGATTTTCCAATGGTTCTAATCTAGTCAGTCTCAGAACTGATACTAGAATAAATTTTTGGGAATATTTTTGTTAAAGAAAGTTGCACACATTTATGAAAGTAGAGGAGATAGTATAATGTCTTGTTTCCATCAGTATCTTCAAGCGTATTCTATTCATTAACTCAATATTGGTTTATCAGTGCCTGTTTCTACCCTCTGCTGTTCCCAGGTTGTTTTTAGGCAAATCCTAGGAATCATATCATTTGTAAACATTTTAGTATTTAGCTTGAAATGTTAGAGACAACATATCCACAGTACCATTAATTGATAATTCATTATTGTCAGTTATTGTTTTATTTTATATTGGATTCAGTTCAGTCACTCAGTCGTGTCCGACTCTTTGCGACCCCATGAACCACAGCACACCAGGCCTCCCTGTCCATCACCAACTCCCAGAGTCCACCCAAACCCATGTCCATTGGGTCAGTGATGCCATCCAACCATCTTATCCTCTGTCGTCCCCTTCTCCTCCTGCCCTCAATCTTTCCCAGCATCAGGGTCTTTTCAAATGAGTCAGCTCTTCTTATGAGGTGGCCAAAGTATTGGAGTTTCAGCTTCAACATCAGTCCCTCCAATGAACACCCAGGACTGATCTCCTTTAGGATGGAGTGGTTGGATCTTCTTGCAGTCTCTCAAGGGGACTCTCAAGAGTCTTCTCCAACACCACAGTTCAAAAGCATCAATTCTTCGGCGCTCAGCTTTCTTTATAGTCCAACTCTCACATCCACGCGTGACTACTGGAAAAACCATAACCTTGACTGGACAGACCTTTGTGGGCAAAGTAATATCCCTGCTTTTTAATATGCTGTCTGGGTTGATCATAACTTTCCTTCCAAGGAGTAAGCGTCTTTTAATTTCATGGCTGTAGTCACCACCTGCAGTGATTTTGGAGCCCAGAAAAGTAAAGTCAGCCACTGTTTCCCCTGCTTCCCCATCTGTCTGCCACGAAGTGACGGGACCAGATACCATGATCTTAGTTTTCTGAATGTTGAGCTTTAAGCCAACTTTTTCACTCTCCTCTTTCACTTTCATCAAGAGGCTCTTTAGTTCTTCACTTTCTGCCATAAGGGTGGTATCATCTGCATATCTGAGGTTATTGATGTTTCTCCTGGAAATCTTGATTCCAGCTTGTGCTTCCTCCAGCCCAACATTTCTCATGATGTACTCTGCATATAAATTAAATAAACAGGGTGACAATATATTGGATTACAGTTGATTATAAATATGTTAGTTTCAGATGTACAGCAAAATGATTCACTTATACCTACACATGTATATATTCTTTTCATTTTTTTCCCCATGTAAGTTATTACAGAATATGCACAAAGTCCCTTATGCTATACAGTGGATCCTTGTTGATTATCTATTTTATATAAAGTAGTGTATATGTCAATCTCAAGCTCCCAGTTTACTCTACCCCACCTTTCCCCTTCAGTAACCATAAATTTATTTCCTAAGTCTATGAGTCTGTTTCTGTTTTGTAAATAAATTCATTTGTATCCATCTTTTTAGATTCCACACATAAGCAATATCATATATTTGTCTTTCTCTTCTGATGTTATTATCATTTAATATCCAGTCAGTGTTCACATTTCCTTGTTTGTCTTATACATTTCTTACATTTCATTTGTTTATATTGGAATTCAAATATGGTCCATATGTTATGATTAGTTTTATCTCTTAAGTATCTTTTAATCTACAAATTCTTCCTCTCTGCCTCCCTGAGCTCTAATCTCCCTTTGTTTTTTCAGTTGTTATTCATGAAACTAAGTCATTTGTCCTGTTTTTCCAAGTATGGAATTTGCTGGTTGCCTAAAATACAATTTTCTAACATAAAATTTGCAGTTTAGACCTAGTTAAAAAAGAAAACAAACTTGGGGTGTAAGATAAATGTATATTGAAAAATATTTTCAGAATGTATGCTCTTCTAAAGTTTGAAAAGTTGTGCTATCATATTTGCTTCTATTTGAAATTCAAAAATGATATCTCAAAAAAGTTTTACCACAGAATTCTGTCAGTGATCTTATTAATTTTCTGAAGTGTTTGTTTCTCTTTCCTCTTTGGTATTTGGATTAAAACCAACTTTTAATTAATGCAGAAAAAATACAAATCAGAACTGTGACAGGAACTTTCATAATGCTTAAGTGTTTCTTTACTGATTAGGGCAAATCCAAAGAGTTATATTAATTTTTATAATTACTCAGTTTTTATTAATAATTTAGAATAGGAACCAAATGGACATGAAAATCCTGTCTTCTAAGGATTTATGTAATAAAACTCTCAGTAATGCTAGTCAGTGATGTTTCTGGCTACAGAAGTACCATTATTGCCCTTTCTGGTTTATTCTCCATAGGCTTCTGAGGATATTCCTAGAGATACGTAATGGTAAATTGAAGTCGACTCATGAATTTTCACCTTATTGCATAAAAACAAAAGGATTAAAACATATGCTACAAGAGTGTGGAATATGAACTTTTTATCGTATGTAAAATTAGCTAATCCATCTAAATTGTAATAATATCTGAACAGTTAGTTGGTGGTACATTGAAAATTTCTTTAAAAACAAAGTTGTTGTTATTCAGTCGTTAAGTTGTGTCTGACTCTTTGCAATCCCATGGACTGCAGTACACCAGGATTCCCTGTCCTTCACTATCTCCTGGAGTTTGCTGAAACTCTTGAACATTGAATCAGTGATGCCATCCAACCATCTCATCCTCTATTGCCCCCTTCTCCTCTTACCCTTAATCTTTCCCAGCATCAGGGTCTTTTCCAATAAATCAGCTCTTTGTATCAGATGGTCAAAGTATTGGAGCTTCAGTGTTAGCATCAGTTCTTCCAATGAATATTCAGGGTTGATTTCCTTTAGGATTGACTGGTATGATCTCCTTGCAGTCCAAGGGACTCTCAAGAGTCTTCACCAGCACTGCAGTTTGAAAGCATAAAAGCATAAAAGTTACCTCCCTCATTAGAGGTTTCTGTTCTCTTTGCTCTGTTGCTGACTTTAATTTCTGCAGTTGTGAAAGCTCTGGCATGTTACACAGCTGCCAGAGAGCTGTGGAGGAGCCCACATGTGATTCTTTGCGCTCAAAACACTTAGGATTAGGAAGGCTGACTGAAGGGTAGCTTAGGACTCTTTTAACGATACACTATTTTATGTTTTTCTTTCAATTTAAAGCTATTTCAAAAGAGAAAATATGTGAAAATCTTGAATTTTATTCATTTCTCTATATTACTGAAATATCATTAAGATAGGAAATATGTATTCACCTATGCTTTCTCCAGCCTTCCCCAACAGAAAAATATTTCACGTCTTTGTTGAATTTCTTATGATATTGCTTCTGTTTTGTTTTAGTTTTGTGGCCCTGAGGCATGTCGGATGTTAGCTTTCTGACCGGGGATTGAAGTCAGAGCCCTTGGATTGGAAGGTAAAGTCTTAAACACTGTCAGGGAAGTCCCCCAACTTAAAATTTAAGAAATAAAATCTGGAGGGAGGAATAGTTTAAAGGCTTCTCTTTGACATTTTAATGGAACAAAAATGGTTGTTTTGCCTATTTCAGGGGTAACACTATTTACTAAGTGTTTTCTTCTCAATAGGGGTGTCTGTTTAATGGCCACCTTATACTTTTTCAAAAATAAAATTATAGAATGCAAAAAAATCAGTTATTATAAGTCATTTCATTTATGAAAAGGATAAAAATTACTAATTGAATTCCCTGATTCCAACAATTGTCGTATTGTAACATTGGAACCAACTAGAACACTTATAGTTGAATTCTTAGTAGCTTAGGGTTTTAGATGGATTTATACTCAAGTGTAAAAATTTGAACTATTACTGTAATGATTTTGAATGTTATATTCCTTTTGGAAATTATGATCAAACACTTTCCTGATGACTTTGCATCCTGAATGTTATACTATCTCCAGTCTTAAACGTCTCAATTTCATTTTCTATAAGACTTCCAGAGACATGTTACTAAACATAAAAATTTTGATATCACTCCTTCAGTGATTTTCTCCAGGCTTCAGGATAAAGTCCCAGCTCCACTCTGTGACAGATGATGCCTTATGCCCTGTCTTTGTGGACCCCTCCATCTATTCGTGGAGACCCCTCCATCTCCTCAGCCCTGGGTTCTTGTCACCCAGACCTGGTCTTCTTTACTCACTTTTTGTGTCACACACAGTGTGGAGATTGCTTTGAATACTTTCTTCTACTCCTGGCCTTGGTTAAAGCTTAATCATCTTTTAAGTATGGAAGATTTAAGCAGGTAGCCCTCCTCCTCTTCCCTCTTGCTTCAGGATACCACAGACTCTGATGACCTTTATCACGTCTCCTGTGATTCTGTATTGTAATAATAAACTATGTGTTTGTCAACATTTAAGATGGTAAGTATTTGGGGTATAGACCACTTGTCGTTTCAGCATCTATCGTGATATTCTTACACGTAAGAATCGATCAATAAATAGTGCTGGTTTTTGAATGAATAAGTAACAGTGTAATTATTGGAATTTACTGAAGAACATAAGGTTATATTATATCAAATGCTGTGTTTTTTTCAACTATTGAGTTTTCACGGTATTGTCATTCTGTACGTTCTTTCTCTGATTGAAAGAGAGTGAAAGTGAAAGTTGCTTAGTCATGTCCAACTCTTTGTGACCCCATGGACTATACAGTCCGTGGAATTCTCCAGGCCAGAATACTGGAGTGGGTAGCCTTTCCCTTTTCCAGGGGATCTTCCCAACCCAGGTTGAACCTAGGTCTCCCGCATGCAGGTGGATTCTTTACCAGCTAAGCCACAAGGGAAGCCCAAGAATACTGGAGTGGATACCTTATCCCTTCTTCAGGGAATCTTCCTGACCCAGGAATTGAACCAGGGTCTCCTGCATTGCAGGAGGATTCTTTACCAACTGAGCTATCAAGGAAGCCCCCTTCTCTGATTGGCCACTGCTTGATCCTCCAGTGTATCTGTCTGTGGTAGCTACATTTTTTTTAATTTGGTAATTTTCGTATATATTTTGTTTTCTTCTCAAGAAAGAATGTGAGAATATTCTATTTATGGCTAGAACTATTTGCTTCTAAGTGCATTAATTAATTCTATTCAAGAGCTGCTTAATTAAATGCTATGACTAATTTTATAGTACTGTTGGTTAGATATTCTTGGTTAGTTGAATTCTTGATTATTTCAATCTAATCAACCATTGCTTTTATATTATTCAATAATAGCATCTATTACTTTTCTAGGACATGCAAATTGCTGTCATGTGCTCTAAGCATGAGCTTACAAAAACAAGTTTAACCAGGTCTATTTGAATGTTAAAAACAAAGCAGATAAAGAAGTTGTGGTTCATATACACAACAGAATATTACTCAGCCATAAAAAGGAATGCATTTGAGTCAGTTCTAATGAGGTGGATGAACCTAGAGCCTATTATACAGAGTGAAGTCAGAAATAGATAAATCATATTCTAATACGTATATACGGAATCTAGAAAAATGGCACAGAAGAATTTATTGACAGTGAAGCAGTGGAGAAAGAAACATAGAGAATAGACTTATGGACATGGGGAGAGGGGAGGAGAGGGTGAGATGTATGGAAAGAGTAACATGGAAACTTACATTACCATATGTAAGACAGATAGTCACTGGGAATTTGCTGTTTGGCTCAGGAAACTCAAACAGGGGCTCTGTATCAACCTAGAGGGGTGGGATGGGGAGGGAGATGGGAGGGAGTTTCAAAAGGGAGGGGATATATGTATACCAATGGCTGATTCATGTTGAGGTTTGACAGAAAACAACAAAATTCTGTAAAGCAATTATCCTTTAAATAAAAAATAAATTAATTAAAGAAAAATAAAGACAATTCATTTGTAAAGTGGAAAAAAACCAAAGCAAACCCAACACAAACTAACTTAAAATTCACACGGGTAAGTTAAAAAAAAATAACACCATCGTGTAATTCTGTTTATTGAAAGATGGGCACATCATATTATGTTATCTCAAATGTTTAGAATATTTTTTACAATGACAGTTGGAATTATTCTTATTTTTAGAGTTCATAACGGCCAGTTTTCTCAGTAAAACCATAGGAGGGTTGACTTTTTTCCTCCTAGCTTATAGCTGAGAAAATTAGTGTGCAGTAAACTAAAGAGTTATATTGACCTCTCAGTTTTGGCCATTTTTAGGGGTAACACTACCTCTTTTCATTAACTGTGTTTTAAAGGCAGTGATCATTTAACTCTCCTCTCTCCAATAATCTGTTTTTTTTAAATTAAAATATCATATTATATGCTTTGTCACACAATAGAGTTAAGTGTCACTTTCCTTGGGGTGGGGCGTCTCCTTTCCTTGCTGGAACTATGGAATTAAATTAAATTGATCTTATCAAACAGTTAAATATTCTCAGCAATGTGACCTGGATTGACAAACTGAAATGCAAGCTGGGCACTTTGAGGTGAGCAGAAGGAGTATGGGGAGAGTGTCCTCTAAACTTGTTTCGCTCAACCTTGAAGGCAGGTTAAGTGTTCATTCCCTGCCTCAAATAAAGTGCACCAAGTGTACGCAGTGTTCCTGAAAGCTTCCTAATGAACTGAAAAACAAACAGTTTGAGGTGGGAAGAAATATATTTCATCAGCCCCCTGCACAGCGATGATTTACCTCAGCTTGTCATACCTACTTGATTCTGATTAGAAAAAGGCAAAGGAGCTATTTTAACCTTTCTTGATAAAGAAATTGCACTTGTATTTCATAAAATGTCAGACCGCTCATCGTCTGAATTTTATACGTTCACTGTTAACGTGAGGCTAGACGGGTACATGAGACAGTTAAATCGAGGAATGTATTTCAGAGGTCATTGCTGGATAGAGAATTCATCATTTTAAAATGACCCAAATGACAAAGATGACAGGATTTGATGTGATGACCTGGCTAAAGAGTCTTTCAAAGCATGTGATTTAAATGTTAGTTGCTCAGTCATGTCCAACTCTTTGCGACCCCATGATGGTAGCCCACCAGACTCCTCTCTCCATGGAATTCTTCAGGCAAGAATATTAGAGTGAGTTGCCATTCCCTTCTCCAGGGGATCTTGCTGATTCAGGGATCCAACCTGGGTCTGCTGCACTGCAGGCAGATTCTTTACCTTCTAGCCACCAGGGATGCCCTGATTAAAAGTCAAGTCCTCCTCAAATAGTTCCATTATTTTTTGACATTTCTTGTAGTTGGGTTAATAAAAGTCACAATGGTGACTGATGTTTCAAGAAAGAAAAACAATATCTTAGGGGAAAAACAGAGGCAATGCAAAAACATTTCTGAATTAAGTTTCTTGTGCTACAGAAGACAGATGAAGGGTAGCAAGACAAAAAGGTAAAGATGGTCCCCAGGCTCTCCTTGCATCACTGTTCCCACTGAAGGTCTGAATAGGAGAGGGTCAGCTTGAGGCTTGTTGATATACCGTAGGGCACCTGTTAACAGGCTAGCTTCCTACCTTCTGAAGGCATCTACTAGGAACAGCAAGACTTGGAGAAATGACCTACATAATTTTAATCAAAAGGATATTCTGCCTGACTAGTAATAAACCAAGATGATTTTATCGTTATATGATGGTTTATGTTTTATAGAGCAAGTTCAGCATGTAATCTCATGCATATTCACAGGGACTTTGGGAGACACTCTCATCCTTTACTGATGAGGTTCACAGAGATTAAGTTGAATAACTAGAACATGAAACTGGATGTTCGGATTTCAGATCCAGAGCTCTTCTACCATTTTGCTGTCTGGATTTCTTACCTGAAGGCCTTAGTGAAAATCATCTTGACAGAGAGCATCTTGTGGTGACTAGGCATTAATATCTACTATTATATCTGTTACTGGTTCTTGGAACTACAGAGTGTGGCTTTTTCTCTTTCTGCACCTGGCATTTCAAACTTTGCATTGTAGAATGTAATATAAAGATATAATATGACTTGGTTCTCCCTAATGTATTTTAATATGATATACTGATATCTTCTCTAATGCTACTGTCTAATTTCATATTAGGATTTGTGTATGTGTGATTCAGTAATTCATGTCCTTTGGAGTATTCTGATTATGAATATGTTGGTTTCTGGTTACAGAATTTGGGGATGTTGTGTGTGCTCAGTTGTGTCCGACTCTTTGCAACCCCATGGACTGTAGCCTGCCAGGCTCCTCTGACTGTGGGATTCTCCAGGCAATAATACTGGAGTGGGTGGCCATTTCCTCCTCTAGGAGATCTTCCCTACCCAGGGATCGAATCTGCATCTCCTGTGTCTCCTGTATGGCAAGCGGATTGTTTTTATCACTGAGCCACCTGGGAAACCCTTGAGATGTTGAAGGCCCTGCTAAAGAAAGGCTCTTAATGGTCATATATTTTTATCTGAAGAAGAGAAAATATTTTTTCATTGGATTATTATTTTTTTTGGAATTTAAACATGCTTTTATTTGCTAATAATTCTGTGGATCAGAAAATGGGGCTGATTTTTTAAAAAAATTTCATTGGAGCATAGTTACTTTACAATGTTGTGTTAGTTTCTGCTGCACAGCAAAATGAATCAGCTATATGCATACATATATCTCTTCTTTTTTGAATTTCCTCCCCATTTAAAGGGTCACCACGGAGCATTGAGTAGATTTCCCTGTGCTATTCAATAGGTTATTATTTATCCATTTTATACATAGTAGCAATAATTTATATATCTACGTGTGTGTGTGTATATATACACACACACACATGTATATATATATCAGTCTCAAACTCCCAATTCATCTCAATCCCCCTTTCCTCCTTGGTGTCCGTATGGTTGTTCTGTATGTCTGTGTCTCTATTTCTGCTTTGCAAATAGGGTAGTCTATACCATTTTTCTCGGAGAAAGCAATGGCACCCCACTCCAGTACTCTTGCCTGGAAAATACCATGGTTGGAGGAGCCTAGTAGGCTACAGTCCATGGTGTCGCTAAGAGTCAGACACGACTGAGCGACTTCACTTTCACTTTTCCCTTTCATGCACTGGAGAAGGAAATGGCAACCCACTCCAGTATTCTTGCCTGGAGAATCCCAGGGATGGCAGAGCCTGGTGGGCTGCCATCTATGGGGTCGCACAGAGTCGGACACGACTGAAGTGACTTAGCAGCAGCAGCAGCATACCATTTTTCTAGATTCCATATATATGCATTGATATACTATACTTGCTTTTCTTTTTCTGACTTAATTTCACTTTGTATAACAGTCTCTGGGTCCATCCATATCTCTGCAAATGGCATGATTTTGTTCCTTTTTATGGCTAAATAACTTTCCATTGTATATATGTACCACATCTTCTTTATCCATCCCTCTGTTGATGGACATCTTGGTTGCTTCCATGTCCTGGTTATTGTAAATTGTGCTACAGTGAGCACTGAGGTGCAGATATCTTTTGAAATTATGGTTTTCTCCATGTATATGCACAGGATTGGGATTTCTGGGTGATATTATTATTATAGTCAATGTTTGTTTACTGAAATACACGTGTACAGACACACATATATGTAAATATACATACACACCCTGATATTCAAGATGGCTGTGAGGAATTCTACATTATTTTTAAATAACATATAATATGTATATGGAACATTTTTATAACCCACCCCTCACACATAACCTCTGTTTCATCTCTGTTTCATTCTTAGGAGTTTATTCAGTTTTATTAATCTTTAGACAGAATATTTAACATTTTGAAGGTATATATTTTCCATAAAGTAATAAAATCTGTAATGTCAATAACATTTCCAGGTAGATTTTTTTGAAACTTAGAAACATGAAAGTAAATTTCAACTGAAATTTATTTATAAAAACAGCAGGAACTCTTTGAAAAAGTAGAGTAATACAGGAAAAGAATGGCTTTAAAACTATAGGACATTGATACTATCAGAGACAGTGGAACAAGATAGGGTCCAGAAAAGGCCCCTATGAATATTCATGGGTATGTAAGTGTCCTTTCAATTCAGTAAAGAGATGGCTCACTCAGTAACTAGTATTAGGAGAACATGGGTTCATGTGGAAAAATGAAGATAAATCTCAATCCTTGCAGCAAGTGGGACTTTTGCTTTTCACTTGTACTATCTTATCCTAGTTCACATTTGTACTCTGTTCATGTTTTATTTTTATAAAAACTTATTTAAAAATTAATGACCTCATAATTTGACTCTCTTGCGTGAATACCAGTTTATGCTGTTGTTTCCATAGAATGAGTGATTTGTTATTCTAATGTTTCATATTTTACTCTATGTTAACATTGAATATACATTTTAAAATGTGGACTTTTAAGTTGATAACAGAATGCCTTGCTTAGAAAATGAACTGTTATGCAAGTACTTTTAACACGAAGTTTTAGTTCCGTAATTTTCTTATGATGTTTCTTGTTGATGGCTTTTGATTCTGCTTTAAGTCTCTGATTTTATAAAACTCAATTTTCTCTAATGCTGCAGTGCCTGTGACCTTCCTTGCAGGCAGTGATATTTCTGTTCACCGTTTAGTCTGTGGGTTCCTTTTCTGAGCTGAACTTTGTACAGCCGTGACTCAGTTGTCAGCATGGCACAGCTTCTGTTACCGGGAAGGAAGGGTCAAAGAGGACCCTCCCTCATGGGCCTCAGTTCTTGGTGAGGACACAAAGAAGAATCTGAGGTCTCACCCATGGTAAAAACAAAGAACAGAGAGAACACCTCAAGGGAGAGGTGGGCCAGGCCAAGAGAGGCACTGGTGCTGGAATCATGAGGTATGGGTTTTTCAAGACAGGGCTTTTGCATATTCATCTAAGTGGGCATGGACTGACAGTTTTGACTGACAGTTGCAAGTTACATAACAACAGGCTCTATTGCATATGTCTTTCCCACAATTCTGTCTCTTATAATCAGATATATGTATGTATAGAATGTTCATGAACTGTTAATTGGCTCCTGGCTGCTTAAGGTCACTTGAGGACAAAGCTCTGCCTCAAGGGCAGGTGTCTAGGAGCTAGAGAAGCCCCTGAGGTTAGTTTGTAGCTACTGTGTGGCTAGGGTGCATTCTTGGAGCTGGAAAAGTCTCTGTGGTTATTTTGTAGCATATACATGAGCTCTCCAGGTGGGGTTTAAAGGTAAGCATCTGTCCTTGTTGGCTACTATTGGCTAGGCCAGCCCTTTTGCTCATGCCTAACTTCCTACCTAATACTTTGACTTAAGTAAAATCTAGATGCCAGTAGTAGCATATTAGAAACACAATGTCTTCATCTAATAGTAATTCGAAATGAACTTGCATCCTTGAGATTGTAATACTATTTAAGAACACAAGAATCCTAAATGGAGGGCAGCAGTTCCTAGAAATGAAATGTTCTCTGTCTGTTCTGGTGATATAGGTAAAGGGTTGCTTTATAATACCTCTAATTTAGCCTATAGATAAATAGATAAAGTTTTCTGTGGAGTTGGATACATAAATATATATGTGTATATGTCTCTGTGTGTTTATTGCCTAAAAGAGTGTTTTACATTATGAAGGATGGTTAATAAATATTCATTATAAGAATATTTGAAATACAAAGTAGACTGGTAGCTGATAGTAGGATTCAGACAAGCACCCAATTTTCCATAAGCTGGGGACTTACATTGTTTTATTTAAGTCTTTAACTCTCATATTTACTCCTTCTTGATAATTTTTTCTTCTATCACCTAACCGGCAACCTCAGTGTACCTTTTCAGTTACATCAACGAGAAACAAGAAGAGGTACATGATGATATCTTAACCTGCTTTCGTAAGACCTCTGGATAGTGTGAACTTTCGATAGAGAATAGTTAATGAAAGGCAAACATTTCAGATTGGATTGAGAATAAGGTCAAGTCTACTGCTTCAAATAGATGTCAGCTCCACATGGACTTACCTACCAGAGAAGAGAAAATCTACTTTCCAAATCAATATCACATACATATTTTACATGTTTATGGTGTGTGTGTATGTGTATATATATATGTGTGTGTGTGTGTGTGTGTGTGTATAAAATTAAAACATTTTAAAGGTCAGTTTAAGGTTCACAATAAAATTTTGTAAAGCTACAAAGACTCCCCCTGGCCCCTCATGCATAGCTTCCCCCATTGTCAACATTCCCTGAAGTGTACATTTGTTACAACTGATGAATCTACATGGACACAACATAATCATCCATAGTCCATAGTTTATCTTAGGGTTCAATTTGTTCTACATTCTGTGGATTTTGACAAATGTATAATAATAAGTATCTACCTTTGGGGCTTCCCAGGTGACTCAGTGGTAAAAGAATCCACCAACCAATACCGGAGATGTGGGTTTGATCCTTGGATCAGGAATATCCCTTGGAGAAGGAAATGGCAACCCACTACAGTATACTTGCTTGGAAAATTCCATGGACAAGGAGCCTGGCTGGCTGCAGTCCATGAGGTCGTAGAAAAGAGTTGAACATGACTTAGCGTCTAAACAATAGCATCTTCTCTTATTGTATCATTTATTTTCACTACCATAAAAATCCTCTGTGCTTTGTCTATTCATTCGCCTACTACTCCAGCCTATGACAACCACTGATCTTTTTACTGTCTCCATAGTTTTGCCTTTTCCAGAACGTCACATAGTTGAAATATAATATGTAACCTTTTCAGGTTGTCTCCTTCACCTAGTATTATGCATTTAAATTTATTCTGTGTCTTTTCATGGCTTGATAGCTCATTTCTTTTTAGTGCTGAATAATACAGGCATACCTTGGGGATAGTATGAGTTTGGTTCCAGACCACTGCAAGATAGCGAATATTGCAATAAATGAGTCCCATGATTTTTTTGATTTCCCAATGCAAATAAAAGTTACATTTACATTATACCATAGTCTATGAAGTGTACAATATCATTGTGTCTACAAAAAAGTTATGTATATTAATTAAAATTTCTTTCTTGCTAATAAATGCTAGCTAGCATCTGAACCTTCAGCAAGTCATAATCTTTTCACTGAATGGTTATTTCTGCTGACTGATCAGGGTGGCATTTGCTGAAGGTTGGGGTGGCTGTGCCAATCTTAATATAAGACAACAGTAAAACTTCCTGCACTGATTTACTTTTTCTTTCACAAACAGCTTCTTTGAAGCATACAGTCTGTTTGATAGCGTTATACTCACAGTAGACCTCCTTTCAAAATTGGAGTAAATGCTCTCAAACCTGCCGTGAAACCTAACCAAACCTGGATCTGCTTATCCAATGCACAGCAAAGCCAATCTATAGACACCACTTTGCTCATCCGTAAGAAGTAACTCCTCATTCCTTAAAGTGTTATCATGAGATTGCAGCAATTTAGTCACATCTTCAGACTCCACTTCTGCTTCTGTTGCTATTTCCACCACATCTGCAGTTCTTTCCTCCACTGAAATTTTGATCCTCTCAAAGTCCTCCAGGAGATTTGAAATCAACCATTTCCAAACTCCTATTAATGTTGATATTTTGGTCTCTTCCCATGAATTATGATGTTCTTGATGGAAGCTAGAATGGTGAAAGCTTCCCCAAAGGTTTTCAACTTACTTTGCCTGGATATATGAGAGGAATCACTATCTCTGGCAGCTAAAGTTTTACCAAATGTATTTCTTAAATAATAAGACTCTCAAGTCACAACTGATACAGATCCGTGGCTGGAGAATGGATATTGTGTTAGTGGGATGAAAATAACATAAATCTCATTATACATCTCCATCAGAGCTCTTGGGTGACCAATATATTGTCAATGAACAGTAATAGTTTTGAAAGTAATCTTTTTATTTTTTCTGAACAGTAGGCCTCAACAGTGGGCTTAAAATAGTCAGTAAACCATGTTGTAAATAGATGTGTTGTCATCTAGGTTTTCTTGTTCCATTTCTAGAACATAGGCAGATTAGATTGAAGAAAATTCTTAAGGACCCTAGGATTTTCAGAATAGTAAACTAGCACTGACTTCATCTTAAAGTCACCAGCTGCATTAGCCTCTAACAACAGAGTCAGCCTGTCCTTTGAATCTTTGAAGGTAGACATTGACTTCTCCTTTCTATATATTAAAGTCCTCAATGGCATCTTCTTCCAATATAAAGCTGTCTCATCTAAAACTGAAAATCTGTTTTCAGTGTGCCATGCTCAAGTTGCTTAGTTGTGTCTGATTCTGTGACCTCATGAATATAGCCCACCAGGCTCCTCTGTCCATGGAATTTTCCAGGCAAGAATACTGGAGTAGGGTGCCCTTTCCTTCTCCAGGGGATCTTCCTGACCCAGGGATTGAAGCTGCATCTCCTGCCTGGGAGGCAGATTCTTTACCACTGAGCCACTTGAGAAGCCCATTGTCTACAGTATCCACCTTCATTAAGTATCTTAACCAAATCTTCTGGATGACTTGCTGTAGCTTCTACACAAGTACTTGCTGTCTCACCTTGCACTCATCTGTTATGGAGATGGCTTCTTTCCTTAAACCTCATGAACAAGTCTCTGTTAACTCCAGATTTCTGCAGCTTTCTCACCTCTCTCAGCCTTCATAGAATTGAAGAGAGTTAAGGCCTTGCTCTGGATTGAGCAATGTTTTGGCTGGTTTCGTCTTCTAGCCAGACCACAAAAATTTTATCTGTATCAGCTATATGTCTGATATGGAGAAAATTAGTTATTAATAGATGAGTTAGACCAACCAAGTCTTAGATGAAGAATATTCAACTTCTAGCTTGAAGAGAAGGAATTCAAACCTTGGTAGCCTAGAAGCAAAGCAGACTGAAGGGTTTGATTTTCCTTTCTTCTCTTTTGACCTAAATTTCAAACCTTGATGTGAGTATTTCAATGTGAGAAAACATCAATTAATCATATGGTAAGTAGATAAAAATCAAGAAACGTGTCCATGAGCTGATGGCAGCACCGGTGCCAGATGTGTTCTTGGATCGGCTTGGTTGCTTAACAAAGTACCATAGACAGGGTGGCATATAAGTAACAGAAACTTATTTATTGCAGTTCTGGAGGTGAGGAGTCTGAGATCAGGGTGCCGGAATGACAACATTTTTGTGAGTGCTGAAGAATTGATGCTTTTGAACTGTGGTGTTGGAGAAGACTCTTGAGAGTCCCTTGGACTGTAAGGAGATCCAACCAGTGCATCCTAAAGGAGATCAGTTCTGGGTGTTCATTGGAAGGACTGATGCTGAAACTCCAATACTTTGGCCCCCTGATGCAGAACTGACTCACTGGAAAAGACCCTGATGCTGGGAAAGATTGAAGGCAGGAGGAGAAGGGGACGGCAGAGGATGAGGTGGTTGGATGGCATCACCAACTCAATGCACATGAGTTTGAGTAAGCTACGGGAGTTGGTGATGGACAGGGAGGCCTGGTGTGCTGCAGTCCATGGGGTCGCAAAGAGCCAGACATGACTGAGTGACTGAACTGAATTGAACTGAGCTAAGAGCCCTCTTCCAGATTGCAGGCTGCTGACTTCTCCATGTATCCTCACCTGGTAGAAAGAGTGAACTAGCTCTCCTCTTATAAAAGCACCAACCTCATTTACTAGGGCTCCACCCTCATGATCTAGTCACTTCCCAAAGTCCTCACCTCCAAATATAATCACAGTGGGGTTTAGATACCTACACATGAATTTGAGGGAATAAAACATTCAGCCATTAACAGGGATGATGGGAAGGGGGTGGTTCTCAAGCCAGTTGCATCCAGGATTCAGGGCACATCTTTATGTGGGGGAGAAAAAGCAAGCATCTGAAGAGAAAAAGTTCCAGCTGAGAGTGATGTGACTAATAATTCTACATGGTGACTCAAAGGATGTTGTAAAATCTGTTGAATCACAGCAGTACTTTTTCTCCCTGGGGATAGAGGGTTGCATGGTGGACAGAGAGTGGAAGGAGAAGAGCCATGAGCTTTTCTTTGAACTGTGGTCCTCATTCATTTTTTATTTTTTTCTATCCCAACACACAAGAGCATTATTATACTAGACCACCAATAAACAATGGACCTCAGTGGCAGGGAAGGATATAAATCACCCTCTGTCTTGGAAGTGATTCGTCTAGGAGGAAGGGACGGTTATGTTGTTGGAAGAAACCCCTTCCTGTCCAGGGGTTCTGGTGCACTGTGCTCCCTTCTGATTCAGTAGGACTATTGCCTTAAGATTTCATTCACAGGAAAATGTAGCGTAGGGAGGGGGGGTCAACGTGAAAGAAATAAAGTATAATCTCTATAGGTACATTCTGGCATATGTAAGACACTGAAATGAAGAGGAATATATGAAAAAAATAAGTGATGACATGTCATGTTGTTCAGTCACTAAGTCATGTCCAGCTCTTTGTGGCCTCAGGGACTGCAGCATGCCAGGTTTCCCTGTCCTTCACCATCTCCCAGAGTTTGCTCAAACTCCTGTCCATTGAGTCAGTGATGCTGTCCAACCATCTCATCCTCTGTTGTCCCCTTCTCTTCCTGCCCTCAATCTTTCCCAGCATCAGGGTCTTTTCCAGTGAGTCGGATCTTTGCATCAGGTGGCCAAAGCATTAGACCTTCAGATTCAGCGTCAGTCCTTCCAATGAATATTCAGGCCTGATTCCCTTTAGGATTGACTGGTTTGATCTCCTTGCAGTCCAAGGGACTTTCAAGAGTCTTCTCCAGCACGACAGTTTGAAAACATCAATTCTTTGGTACTCAGCCTTCTTTATGGTCCAGCTCCCACATCTGTACATGCCAATTGGAAAAATAATAGCTTTGATTAGGCAGACCTTTGTTGGCACAGTGACATCTCTGCTTTTTAATATGCTATCTAGGTTGGCATAGCTTTTCTTCCAAGGAGCAAGCACCTTTAATTTTATGGCTGTAATCACTGCAGTGATTTTGGAGCCCAAGAGAAATGAGATGGAGGTAAAATGTAACTAAAATGCAAAGACAAATATCCTTGATTATCTATGGTCTAAAAAATGCAGTAGTCTTGCTAACAGTAGTGAACTGTTGAAGGTGTGTTGGCATTTGTCAGTGATCAGTGGATGGATCACTGAACAAGTATGATTTCTCTTGAGTGCAACATATCCATCAAGCAGGCTCTGCAAGAAATTTGATGATTCTGTGAAGTCTGATAAAGACTTTTTAGATTTATGCTGTGGTACCATTGAAATATTTAAAATATTCTCATTTTTAAAATTTAAATTATTATTTTTACCTATAAACTAGCTTTTTTTGTTTTATTCATTTTTAAAATTAAGTGTAATTAATTATAATATTGTGTTAGTTTCAGGTGTACGGGAAAGTGATTTAGTAATATGTATATATGTATATTGGAGAAGGCAATGGCACCCCACTCCAGTACTCTTGCCTGGAAAATCCCATGGACGGAGGAGCCTGGTAGGCTGCAGCCCATGGGGTCGCGAAGAGTCGGACACGACTGAGCGACTTCACTTTCACTTTTCACTTTCATGCGCTGGCGGAGGAAATGGCAACCCACTCCAGTATTCTTGCCTGGAGAATCCCAGGGACGGAGGAGCCTGGTGGGCTGTCGTCTATGGGGTCGCACAGAGTCGGACACAACTGACGCGACTTAGCAGCAGCAGCAGCATATATGTATATACATAGACATCCATATTGGCTTCCCAGGTGGCTCAAGTGATAAAGAATCCACCTGCCAATGCAGAAGACTTGGGTTTGATCCCTGGGTCAGGAAGATCCCCTGGAGGAGGAAATGGCACCCCACTCCAGCATGCTTCCCTGGAAAATACCATGGACAGAGGAGCCTGGTGGGCTATAGTTCATGAGGTCACAAAGAATCGGACATGAGTGAGCACACACACATGCATTCATATACATATTATTTTCCACATTCTTTTCCATCTTAGGTTACTATAAGATATTGAACATAGTTCCCTGTTCTATATAGATGGTCCTTGTTTTTATCTACTTTATATATAGTAGTGTGTATATGTTAATCCCAAACTCCTAATTTACTCCTTCTCTTTGGTAACCATAAATTTGTTTTCAATATTTGCCTGTTTTGATCATCAAAATATTTTACAAAGACAGTTTCACCTTTTAAAATTAGGAAAGTGATAGTAAAAATCACACACACACATCTGCGGTTATAATTCAGTGGTTTATACAAGTTCTTATTCTGCAATAAAGTGGTAATATGCAGATATTGTAGGACTGCCCCAGGGAAAAGTTAGTAATACTGGAAGATTTCCTGTGCTCCTCTGGATTTACCCAGTGGTATGAAATTGAATCATTGTGAAATATCAGACAATTTGCGGAATGATTTCCTCTTACTATAAGATTCCTCACCAGAGCATTCCACCCAATTCTTGGCTGATATTATTTCACTGACTTTTGAGAAGGGAAATGAAGCAGATTCCCTTTTGTGTGTTTATGGACCAGAAAGGACAGATCTCTGGGCAAAACGGGATGATCTTAAAACCTAGAGCTTTACATATAGAAAAGTGCTAGTATTCACAAACTAACACAACTTACTTTGGAGATTACTCTTCAAGCCTAACTCATGTAAACTCTACATTGTAACTGATTAGTATTTACAATATAGAAAACTTTCATTCATGTAGCTTTTATTTTGCTTCTTCATCAATTCAGAGCACACTCTTGTATTCAGCAGTTTTATATCCTTCAGGTATAATGATGAATAATGTTTACAAAATATCTCAAAGTCCCTGAAAAATTGTTAAGTTCTTTTTGTCATATAAGGAGCATAATACTGTATTCAAAATAATTGTGTGAAATATACTTATTACGTTGATTTTTTTACTTTGAAAATTGTAATTGTTATAAGGGACTTAACAGGAGTTCTCTACTTCTCGATGATATCACATAATACAATTTACTGTGCTGACTTGATTTACCATATTTATATATTTTTATAAGTTATACTTAGTCCAACACTGATTTTCTCTTGTATATTACCATCAAAACAAGGCTTTCCACTTTGAGGTAAGAAAATAGAGACTAGTAAGGCCAGCATGTGAAACAAAAGTGAAAGTGTTAGGGTGAGTTGTGTACATCTCTTTGAGACCCCATGGAATGTAGTCCACCAGGCTGCTCTGTGCATGGAATTCTCCAGGCAAGACTGCTGGAGTGAGTTTTCATTCCCTTCTCCCAGGGATCTTCCTGAGCCAGAGATCGAACACAAGTCTTCTGCATTGCAGGCAGATTCTTTACCAGACTCCCCAGGGAAGCCATAGATCTTATAATAAAATGGAAAAAAAAATATGGACCACTGAAAGAGTTATATTGCATAATTTTAAAAGTGTTTATACATGTAACTAAAAGGTATTTAAATATATCATATTCTATGGTGATTTTTTTGTGTTGGGTACCTATTCAGTTCAGTTCTGTCGCTCAGTCGTGTCCGACTCTTTGTGACCCCATGAACCGAAGCACACCAGGCCTCCCTGTCCAACACCAACTGCCGGAGTCTACTCAAACCCATGTCCATTGAGTCGGTGATGCCATCCAATCATCTCATCCTCTGTCGTCGCCTTCTCCTCCTGCCCTCAATCTTTCCCAGCATCAGGGTCTTTCCCAATGAGTCAGCTCTTCGCATCAGGTGGCCACAGTGTTGGAGTTTCAGCTTCAACATCAGTCCTTCCAATGAACACTCAGGACTGATCTCCTTTAAGATGGACTGGTTGGATCTTCTTGAAGTCCAGGGGACTCTCAAGAGTCTTCTCCAACACCACAGTTCAAAAGCATCAATTCTTCGGTGCTCAGCTTTCTTTATAGTCCAGCTCTCACATCCATACATGACTACTGCAAAAACCATAGCCTTGACTAGACGGACCTTTGTGGACAAAGTCATGTCTCTGCTTTTTAATATGTTGTCTAGGTTGGTCATAACTTTCCTTCCAAGGAGTAAGCGTCTTTTAATTTCATGGCTGCAATCACCATCTGCAGTGATTTTGGAGCCCCCTAAAAATAAAGTCAGCCACTGTTTCCACTGTTTCCCCATCTATTTGCCATGAAGTGATGGGACCGGATGCCGTGATCTTAGTTTTCTGAATGTTGAGCGTTAAGCCAACTTTTTCACTCTCCTCTTTCACTTTCATCAAGAGGCGCTTTAGTTCTTCACTTTCTGCCATAAGGGTGGTGTCATCTGCATATCTGAGGTTATTGATATTTCTCCCGGCAATCTTGATTCCAGCTTGTGCTTCCTCCAGCCCAGCTCTTCTCATAATGACTCTGCATGTAAGTTAAATAAGCAGGGTGACAATATACAGCCTTGACGTACTCCTTTTCCTATTTGGAACCAGTCTGTTGTACCATGCCCACTTCTAACTGTTGCTTCCTGACTTGCATACAGGTTTATCAGGAGGCAGGTCAGGTAGTCTGGTATTCCCATGTCCTTCAGAATTTTCCACAGTTTATTGTTATCCACACAGTCAAAGGCTTTGGCGTAATCAATAAAGCAGAAATAGATGTTTTTCTGGAACTCTCTTGCTTTTTCGATGATCCAGTGGATGTTGGCAATTTGATCTCTGGTTCCTCTGCCTTTTCTAAAGCCATCTTGAGTATCTGGAAGTTCACGGGATACCTATTGGGTATCTCTATATAGACCTCCTTTACCCTTTCAGGAACAGATACTGTTTAATCATATACCATTGACATTGAAGAATAGCAACAAACCTAGAAAAAGTAAATCTTGTTTAAGCACATTTGTAAGAGGACTATTAATAGACCCCTCACCCAGTCCCTACTCCACATACTAAAATCTGATTAGCAATAATCAGGTATGGTTTATTTGTATCATGTGGAGGATTAAAAAATGCTTCATAAAAATGCATCATACAAATAACTGAAGGACTTGTGCAGAATACATGAATTCACAATGTAGGATGATGAATACAGGCAGTTTCTCCTACAGTTAAAGTAAACATAGTTATATGCAAGTACACACCAATCACATTCATTGAAGCTTTGCTATTCTCTTGGGGCTTCCCTTGTGGCTCAGACAGTAAAGAATCTGCCTGCAATGTAGGAGACCTGGGTTTCACCTTTGGCTCAGGAGTATTCCTGGAGAAGGGAATGGCGCCCCACTCCACTATTCTTGCCTGGAGAATTCCATGGACAGAGGAATTGGTGGGCTATAGTCTATGGGGTCACAAAGAGTCAGACATGACTGAGCGACTTTCACTTTCACAGCCAATTGAGGCAAAGTCATGCTTTGGAAACAGGCAACTGTCAATTCTCAGTTGCTCAATTCACCAGAGATTATTTGGTTCTTATCTTCTGTGTAACAGAGTTTGGCCTTTTCTCTGCTCTGTGTCATCTTCACCCCAACATCAGGCTGACTGAATGATTTTTGTTGGAATATTGCTGGGCTCAAAGCAGAGGGGAAAAACGGCAAACTGAGCTTTAAGATTCAGCTCAGAGGTAACATACATGTCTCCTTGGTATATTTCACATTTCACATCTGGGTTCAACAGTATGGAGGTGAGTACACTTCCCTAAAGAGGGAGTCCATAGTAAGGTGGAAATTCAAGAGAGGAGCCACAAATATATGGGACAATAATACACTCTAGTGTAGGTTTAAATTTCTAGTTTATCCTCATTAAGGAGCTGATAGAAACCCTTGGGCTAGGTATGGTTAAATATGGTGCAAAGAGTGATTTCAGTTTGTAAATCCCATGCTTTTACTATGAATAGCTTGTCCTTAGTGAATTTTTAAAACCATTTTTTCTTATTATTGCAGAAAACTCTCGTACCCTATTATAACTGTGGCTACTCAATAGTTTATTTTATTCATCAAATGCTTAATAAGCACTCTGATGTATTCATGAATATGATAAAATTCTTACCACCAAAATCTCAGCATTTAGTTGAGAATAGAGATAATTATGCCAAATATTTTGAGGATAGTAAAATGGAAATATAGTTTTATTTAGAGAAGGAACTGGAACTCTCTCCAGTATCCTTGCTTGGGAAATCCCATGGACAGAGAAGCCTGGTGGACTACAGTCCATGGGGTCACAAAGAGTCAGGTACCACTGAGTCTCTGAGCATGAGCACATAGGTTTATTACTGTGTTCTATATTATTTTTAAAAATGTGAAATGTACTTTATGCAGATTTTCTCATTTAATGCAGCAGTGCTATCAGGTGGAGGTCATTTTTTTTTTTCATAATGACAGGCTTAGAGTGGTTAGTGACATGCCCAAGGTCATAAGTGGTTAGTGTTTAAGTCAAACCAGGTCATCTGCTCTAGAGCCTAAACTCTTTTATAACAGTATACTGTCAGCACCTTTGTTTTGTCCTCTGAAAAGGTCTTACTTTCAGTCTATGTGATCCTAAAGTTATTGTCTACTCTGTGTCCTGCATCTGCGTTATCAGCAGTGTCAAGGGCTGTTTTCTGTCACATTTGGTAGCATAAGTGACTTCTACTTCCAGGTCAAAGCTGAATGTTTGTCCCATTGGAGATGCATCACTTCCTGCACATCTTTCTTCAACTTCCCCAGCAGCAGAAATTCAAGACTATTTCACTATTTGTCTGCTTCAAAGTAGATCTATTTATGTTCAGTGTGCTTTACTCTGTGGGAATCATGATGGAAGGGACTTAGCATGATGCATGTGCTTACTTTAAAACCAGCATGAATTTAAAACTTAATGATAAATAGATTTAAATACTTACAGTAGTTTTAGGTACTCTCACTTAAATCACTAAGCCTCAACAGCATGGAAAAAAATTTATCCAAAATATTTCTATTGTTGAATAGAGTGCAATCTACTTATTAATGAAGCCTTTGTACACTTTAAAAATAATCTTTGTCAAGCTCCCGTGCTCTGAAAAGACTCATCAAAATTATGAAAAACTCAAAACCACTTTTGTGAATTCTGAAGATTTGAGGACAATAAAAATCTAGTTCATTTAGGTTTTAAAAGATGAGGAAATTTGTTTCTCTGTGTCTCAGAAGTAACTACAAAGGTTCAGATTTTGCCTGAATATAAGGAAGACTTACTATTATTTTTTTTTACATTAGAGTTTTTCTCCAAAAACTTGAATTGTTTTGGAGGTGGAGAGTTTTAAAGTCATTGTAGAATACAAATAGAAAGTAGACGTCTTCTTTGCAGAGAGATGATGGAGAGTTTGTAGCATTAGATAGAACCCAATAGATGACAATATCAGCTTGCAGCCTCAGTTTGTAACTCTTGAAGCATGACTCATATCTCTGATGCCCTTGAAATCCTAATGTAAATTTATTTCCCAAATTCAAATTAGTGATGGATATTTGTGTGACAATTTCTTGGGGGGAGAGAGGAGAAACCGTGTCACTGGCCATATAGCAAAGAGTGTTATGAAATCTTTATTTGACATCTTTGTTCTTCCAAAAGGACTTTCTTGGTAGCTCAGCTGGTAAAGAATCTGCCTGCAATGCAGGAGACCCCAGTTGGATTCCTGGGTCTGGAAGACCTCCTGAAGAAGGGATAGGCTACCCAGTTCCTCAGGCTTTACTTGACAGGCTCTCTGCCTTCCTTCCTTTCCCACTCAGGCATTTAAATTTTCCTTGGTCTGGTTTATCTCCTCAATCCGCTGCCACTTGGTATTCTCTTCAAGTCTCTAACTCCTCCTTTTTAAAATCAGAGCAATATAGCTCTTTATTATTTCTCTAATATTATCCCCGTCTTCTTGGCCTTGCTTTGCTAACAAAACACCTTTGCCTAGAAATTTCTTCCTTGAATGCAGTGGAGATTGTCAAGAACAGATATAATTTCCCTGTGATATACATACTGACATGCAAGTATGTACAGTTTGGGATGAAAACTTATCAAAAATAAAAAAATGATGATGCCATATGGATTGAGGAAGAAAATTGGAAGTACGAAAAAGGCATTATTTCTAAAGTTAATAAGCTGAACTGTTTGCAGCTAGTTACTGTTTTTGGTGATGGAAAAAAATCATGCATAGAAGGAAACCAGAAGATCTGACACCAATATCCTCCTCTCATGTTGTTGCAAATATAACATAATACTTAAAAAAATAAAACGATTAGTTAAGATGTACCTTACTCTTTATAAACGTGCAGTGTATCCACAGTTCCTAAAAATCACAAGAGAAATGTAGAGGGGAAAGACTGGATTTTCTTTTTTTAATTTCTATTTAACACAGGCTATCATGACTCCGACTACAGTCCATCTTTGTCATATCAAGTTTTTGTATCTTCAGTTCAGTTCAGTAGCTCAGTCATGTCTGACTCTTTGCTACCCCACGGACAGCAGCATGCCGGGCTTCCCTGTCCATCACTGAATCCCAGAGCTTGCTAAAACTAATGTCCATCAAGTAGGTGATGCCATCCAACCATCTCATTCATTGTTGTCCCCTTTCTCCTTCAATCTTTCCAAGCATCAGGGTCTTTTCCAATGAGTCAGATCTCTGCATAAGGTGGCCAAAGTGTTGGAGTTTCAACTTCAGCATCCGTCCTTCCAATGAATATTCATGACTGATTTCCTTTAGGATTGACTGGTTTGATCTTGCAGTCCAAGGGGCTGTCAAGAGTCTTCTCCAACACCACAGTTCAAAAGCATCAATTATTTGGTGCTAGGCTTTCATTATAGTCCAGCTCTCACATCCATACATGACTACTGGAAAAACCATGGCTTTAACTAGATAGACCTTTACTGGCAAAGTAATGTCTCTGCTTTTTAATATGCTATCTAAGTTAGTCATAGCTTTTCCTCCAAGGTGCAAGCATCTTTTAATTTCATGGCTGCAGTCACCATCAGCAGTGATTTTGGAGCCCAAAAAAGTAAAGTCTGTCACTGTTTCCACTGTTTCCCCATCTATCTCTCATGAAGCGATAGGACCAGATGCCATAATCTTAGTTTTTTGAATGTTGAGTTTTAAGCCAACTTTTTCACTCTCCTGTTTCACTTGCATCAAGAGGCTTTTTAGTTCCTCTCCACTTTTTGCCATAAGGGTGATATCGTCTGCATATCTGAGGTTATTGATATTTCTCCTGGCAATCTTGATTCAAGCTTGTGCTTCTTCCAGCCCAGTGTTTCTCATGATGTACTCTGCATAGAAGTTAAATAAGCAGGGTGACAATATACAGCCTTGTACTCCTTTTCCTATTTGGAACCAGTCTGTTGCTACATGTCCAGTTCTAACTGTTTCTTCCTGACCTGCATACAGGTTTCTCAAGAGACAGGTCAGATGGTCTGGTATTCCCATCTCTTTCAGAATTTTCCACAGTTTATTGTGATCCACACAGTCAAAGGCTTTGGCATAATCAATAAAGCAGACATAGATGTGTTTCTGGAACTCTCTTCCTTTTTTTGATGATCCAACGGATGTTGGCAATTTGATCTCTGGTTCCTCTGCCTTTTCTAGAACCAGCTTGAACATCTGGAAGTTCACGGTTCACATATTTCTGAAGCCCGACTTGGAGAATTTTGAGGATTACTTTACTAGCATGTGAGATGAGTGCAATTGTGCAGTAGTTTGAGCATTCTTTGGCATTGCCTTTCTTTGGGATTGGGATGAAAACTGACCTTTTCCAGTCCTGTGTCCACTGCTGAGTTTTCCATATTTGCTGGCATATTGAGTGCGGCATGTTCACAGCATCGTCTTTCAGAATTTGAAATAGTTCCACTGGAATTCCATCATCTCCACTAGCTTTGTTCGTAGTGGTGTTTTCTAAGGCCCACTTGACTTCACATTCCAGGATGTCTGGCTCTAGGTGAGTGATCACACCAATGTGATTATCTGGGTCGTGAAGATCTTTTTTGTACAGTTCTTCTGTGTATTCTTGCCATCTCTTCTTAATATCTTCTGCTTCTGTTAGGTCCATACCATTTCTGTCCTTTATTGTGTCCATCTTTGCATGAAATGTTCCCTTGGTATCTCTAATTTTCTTGAAGAGATCTCTAGTCTTTCCCATTCTGTTGTTTTCCTTTATTTCTTTGCATTGATCGCTGAGGAAGGCTTTCTTATCTCTCCTTGCTATTCTTTGGAACTCTGCATTCAAATGGGAATATCTTTCCTTTTCTCCTTTGCTTTTCGCTTCTCTTCTCTTCCCAGCTATCTGTAAGGCCTCCTCAGACAGCCAGTTTGCTTTTTTGCATTTCTTTTCCATGGGGATGGTCTTGATCACTGTCTCCTGTACAATGTCATGAACCTCCATCCATAGTTCATCTGGCACTCTGTCTATCAGATCTAGTCCCTTAAATCTATATATCACTTCCACTGTATAATCATAAGGGATTTGATTTAGGTCATACTTGAATGGTCTGGTTGTTTTCCCTACTTTCTTCAATTTCAGTCTGAATTTAGCAATAAGGAGTTCATGATCTGAGCCATAGTCAACTCCCGGTCTTGTTTTTGCTGACTGTATAGAGCTTCTCCATTTTTGGCTGCAAAGAATATAATCAATCTGATTTTGTTGTTGGCCATCTGGTGATGTCCACGTGTAGAGTCTTCCCTTGTGTTGTTGGAAGAGGGTGTTTGCTATGACCAGTACGTTCTCTTGGCAAAACTCTGTTAACATTTGCCCTGCTACATTTCATACTCCTAGGACAAATTTGCCTGTTACTCCAGGTGTTTCCTGACTTCCTACTTTTGCATTCCAGTCCCCTATAATGAAAAGGACATCTTTTTTAGGTGTTAGTGTTAGAAGGTCTTGTAGGTATTCATAGAAGAGTTCAAGTTCAGCTTCTTCAATGTTACTGGTTGGGCTATAGGTTTGGATTACCATGATACTGAATGGTTTGCCTTGGAAACGGACAGAGATCCTTCTGTCATTTTTGAGATTGCATCCAAGTACTGCATTTCGGACTGTTTTTTTAACCATTATGGCTACTCCATTTCTTCTAAGGGATTCCTACCCACAGTAGTAAATATAATGGTCATCTGCGTTAAATTCACCCATTCCAGTCCATCTCAGTTCACTGATTCCTAGAATGTTGATGTTCACTCTTGCCATCTCGTTTGATGACTTCCAATTTTCCTTGATTCATGGACCTAACATTCCAGGTTCCTATGCAATATTGCTCTTGACAATATCGGACCTTGCTTGTATCACCAGTCACATCCACAACTGGGTGGTTTTTTTTTTGCTTTGTCTCCATCCCTTCATTCTTTCTGGAATTATTTCTCCACTGAGCTCCAGTAGCATATTGGGCACCTACCGACCTGGGGAGTTCATATTTCAGTATCCTATCATTTTGCCTTTTCATACTGTTCATGGGGTTCTCAAGGGAAGAATATTGAAGTGGTTTACCATTCCCTTCTCTAGTAGACCACGTTCTGTCAGACTTCACCATGACCCGTCTTTCTTGGGTGGCCCCACATGGCATGGCTTAGTTTCATTGAGTTAGACAAGGCTGTGGTCTGTGTAATCAGATTGGCTAGTTTTCTGTGATTATGGTTTCAGTGTGTCTGCCCTCTGATGCCCTCTAGCAACACCTACTGTCTTACTTGGGTGTCTCTTACCTTGGACGTGGGGTATCTCTTTACGGCTGCTCCAGCAAAGCACAGCCGCTGCTCCTTACATTGGACGAGGGGTATCGCCTCACTGCCGCCCTTCCTGACCTTGAACATAGAGTAGCTCCTCTCGGCCCTCCTGCGCCCCCGCATTAAACATAAGAATAGGGCAAAATGTTAGATTCACTTCTCAGTTATAAGGAAATGTTACCCTTTTCTCTCATTTTACCTTTCTTTGCTTGAAAGTGAAAGTTTATTTGCTCAGTCGTGTCCGTCTCTTTGCAAACCCATGGACTGTAGCCTACCAGACTCCTCCGTCCACGGGATTTTGCAGGCAAGAATACTGGAGTGGGTTGCCGTTTCCTTCTCCAGAGAATCTTCCCAACCCAGGGTTTGAACCTGGGTCTCCCACATTGTAGGCAGATGCTTTACGGTTTGAGCCACCAGGGAAATCCTGTATATATGACTTAATTGTATACTTAATTCTTTGTTATTTATAGACTTTATCCTGATGGACTGTGGATTTAGCTCTGTTTTCACACAGAGTCTACTTGGTTATCTCAGTACTATTTATTAAACAATTTAATGTTCCTCCAGCGATTTGAGATTTTATTATATATAAATTTTCATGCATTTTTGATTCTCTTTCTGCATTTTACCTTCTGACTCATCCAAGTGTCTACCTTCATATAACCATCATTCTGTATGAATTCCAGAGTCTGGGCATGTTTTGAAGTTTTTTAGTGGTTATTCTCCCTTTTAAAAAAAAAAACAAAGTATTACTTTCTTTTCAGAGATATTTCTGGTTATTCCTTTTTGCTTATTTTTTTTCCATAGGAACTTTAGAATCAGCTTTTTTCCCTGAAACTGATATTTTCTAAGACATTTTAGAATAGAATCAGAATATTTTCTAATAAAGTGTTTGTATTCTGTGGGAAATAAAAATTGAGTTAGATTAGAAATTGCTTTAGAAAAAACTGGCTAATTTTTCACAAAGTAAACTCATCCAGACTGTGGGTACACTACAGTGTTTTAATATCTTTATACAGTACCTGCTTCTTTTTTCTGAACTTTTATTTTTGGTTGACTGTCTTTTCTAGTTGACATTAAAAATGAGAGCTCTTCCTCTAGCTGTTCATATTCAAATTTATGATTGATTTTATTATTTAAAGCTATTATGTTTTGTCAGTTATTTACCCTATCATGTTACTAAATTCTCTCATTGCTTACATAATTTTTAAGTTTATGCTTTTGACTTTCAAAATGGACAGTGATTTCATTAGCAAATTTACATCTTCTTTTAGTTTTACGTCTTTTCAATACATATACCTTTTTTTAGCTAATTGAATTGACTAGTACCTTAAATACAATGATAAATAACAGAGGTAATGGTGGACACTTCCTTGTTCTTGACTTCTGTGGGAATGCTTCTGGATTCTCCTCATCAAGTATAATACTACTTTTAAGCAGAGTATCAGCGTTTTATCATGTAAAGAATATTTCTATTTCTGTTTCAATGCCTAGTGACTTTACTAGGTTATGTCTTCGGTAGAAAGTATTAGGTCCAAATTTCCTCTGCCATGTGTCCTTTTTAGTATTGCTGGATTCAAGTTTTCCTTTCTTTGATGGGGACATTTTTGAATCATAAATTACATATTTTTTCCTTCTCTGTACTTTTCATTTTCTTTGAGAATACATTTATATATTGAATCTGCTTTGCATATCTTTTACATATCTATATCTTTTTCTGCTTCTTTCATTTACTTATTTTTCTTCATTTGCTTAATTTTTTTCAGAATTATGACCGTTTTGTGCTTCCTCCAGTATTTATTCTTCTTTATGCACTCTCCAATTATTATGTTTATTCCTATGAATTTCTGTGTTCTTTGTTCCAGTCCTTTCCTATCAGTTCATGTCTCCCTCTGTTTTGTTCATTACTTCCATGCCGAGTCCCTGTGTGCTAGTTTTGTGGTCTCTTTTTATTGGCACCTTCCATATTTTTTTTTTTTGAGATGACATGTATATCCACAAATTTTATCTGTTCTCTAATATACTTTTTTCTCTTAAATGTTTTCCCACTGTGGATGATTTAACTACTGTTTTTTGTAGCTTTCTTATAGTATCTTTGCATCAAATCTATACCATGGTATTATTATGGATTTCCCTTTCATAGCTTTTGAAAGAGGTTCCTTTGGGGATGGGGTGGATAGCTTTCTAGTCTCTACAACCCAATCCTCCCTTCTTCCCCCAATCCTATGACACAGGGACAGAGTGACTCCTGCATGTAGGGTTCATGCGCGTGTGTGTGTGTGTGTTTGTGTGTGTGTGTAGGTGAACCTCTACCTCTTCTGTCCTCTGTGAGTAGACCACTTATAGGAAAACTTATACTGACTTTTGTAACTTTTTTTCTTCCTTCTTTGAAGACTACAGCCCTTCTTTCCCAAGGTAGACTCTTCAAAAAGTGTATTTTTATTGTCACAGTTTGAAATCTTCCACGTGTGATTCCCTTAACACTCCCCTGAAACTCTCCTAATGTGTTCTGTCCATTCTGAGATACATTATGCACTCCTTCCTAAATTTTGAAGTCTCAGATTTAAATACCTAAAATTGGTATTTGTGATACTTTAACAATTTGTGGCTTTATACACTTTTCAGAAGGAGGAAAAGCTTTGAATTAACATGGTATAATGTTTAGGTCAGAAATCTGAATGGCCTTTAACTAATTCTAAGAGAGAAAGAATTAGAAAATTGGGTACTCATTACTTAAAGATACTGTCAGCTTAGGATGGGCTAGGAGATATTATTTGTAGCTTGGTTACAAATTACTTTTAAAATTTTTTATGTTTTACACTATTAATATTTCTATAGATTACATAAAATATCACTTATGATGCTTTGCCTCCTGTCTCTCTATACACACCCTTTGCCAAGTCCTCTGACACTCTTCCTATCAAGAAATGGAGTCTGTTTCTCCACCTTCATCCATCCTGGCTAACCTTGTAACTAGATTTGGCCAGTAGATTAGAGCAGAAGAATTCTTGGCTTCTGCCCACATTCTTGTGGAGCTCTGTCAGCACCATGTGCAGACACCAGGCTGACATTTTTGAAGGTGACAGAGAGGCCTAATTTAACTAGAGCATTAACTCCTAGAAAAGTGATTGACACTGTTTAGACTGTCCAGCTGCAGTTGTATTGAAGATGACTCCAAGTGAGACAGCAAAATGTCTGCCCAGTTGAGCTTAGCCCAAATTGCTGACCCACTGAATTGTGAACAAATAAAATGGCTGTGATTTTCAGTCTATGTATTTGGGGATTTTGCTATAGTGCAATAGAATATTGATGTAATAGTTCAGTATATTTAATAAATATTTCACTATATCTATGCTGTCATTAGACATGGCATGAAAATCATAATAAAATAGTGCTCACGCATTATTACCATTTTTAAATAATAGAGTATACCACATTATAGGTTTAGTGATGTGCAGAAAATAAGCTCTTTGATACTACATAAAGACCCTGATGCTGGGAAAGATTGAGGGCAGGAGGAGAAGGGGACGACAGAGGATGAGATGGCTGGATGGCATCACCGACTCAATGGATGTGAGTTTGGATAAACTCCAGGAGTTGGTGATAGACAGGGAGACCTGGTGTGCTGCGGCTCATGGGGTTGCAGAGTCGTACACGACTGAGTGACTGAACTGAACTGAACTGAACTGATTGATATATTAAGAATTGCTTTATCTTAAAGATTCAGTGCTCTCAATTATTGCTCTCAATCCAGTCCTGTGGTTGGAACTCTGTGATAGTAGTTGTAAATGTGTCAAAATTTAATAACTTACCTAATAAATTTTAGAAGTGACTAAAAGTATTCTAAAATTATGGAATATATATATATATATTTACCAGTTGGAATACATAGTATATCACTTTTTAAAATTAATTTATTTTTTATTGAAGGATAATTGCTTTACAGAATTATGCTGTTTTCTGTCAAACCTCCACATGAATCAGCCATAGGTATACATATATCCCCTCGCTTTTGAACCTCCCTCCCACCTCCCTCCCCATCCCACCCTGCCAGGTTGATACAGAGCCCCTGTTGAGTTTCCTGAACCATACAGCAAATTCCCGTGGGCTATCTATTTTACATATGGTAATGTAAGTTTCCATGTTACTCTCTCCATACATCTCACCCTCTCCCCTCTCCCCGTGTCCATAAGTCTATTCTCTATGTCTGTTTCTCCATTGTTGCCCTGTAAATAAATTCTTCAGTACCATTTTTCTAGATTCTGTATATATGTGTTAGAATATGGTATTTTGATAAAGTCCAACATTAGTATATTTCTTTTATGGTTTGTACTTTTTGTAAAGTCACATCTAAAACATCTTTGGTTCCCCCAAGGTTGCAGAAGTTTTCTCTTATGTTCTATTTTTTTTTAAAGTAATCTCAACTTTTCATTTAGATCTGTGATCCATTGTAGGATAATTATTGTGTATTGTGTGTGGTAAAGGTCAAGAGGTGTTTATTTTTTCCATGTGGTCACGGTGTTGCTCAAACATCATTTATCTGAAAGCTCTCTGCATTGAATTACCTTTCTACTTTGTTGCAAGTGAATATGTATGTAGAGTGTATTTCTGCATTCGCTATGAGCACAGGTCATTTTTTAAAAATAATTATCATCTGTAGTTCACTTTTATACTGATTACCTCTAACATATAACTGTAGTTTAGTCACACTGCAGGACTGACTAGCTAGGGGAATGAGAACTGGAAAGGAGGTATTGTAAAGACTGAGAGATGGTGGTGGGGCAACTGCAGCCAGGAATGAAGGCACAGAACAACATTCATGCCTTGAACACCGGCCAGCGGGAGAAGGATATTCCCTGAGAAAGTTCTCAACAAATTTTAATGAAATAATGAATAGATTGATAGATGAATAAATTGGGAAGTGGAGTAGCAAATTAAGTTTTCTGTTCTTATAAATTACTACTATTTATTCCTACCTTTTTCTTAAGGCTTTCAATGGGGTTTCATTCTAAGACCTATTTGGTATAGTGTGTCAATAACTAGAATAAATTTAGATGCCATCTGGTAAAAGTTTCTCATTTTACATGTTAAGAAAACATTCCACTCAATAGAGAGAGAGATAGCATTCAAGGCATGCAGTAAATGGTCAAAGCAGAATCTTGATTCAGATCTTTGGACTTTTTGTGCAGGGTTTGGGTTCTTTGGATTGTAATAAATGTTTTGTTTCAAACACCGAAAATTATGCTTTTAAATGAATAATGGAATTAACTCTGGTAGGCCCCCCAAAATATTTAAAAATCTATAAAGGAAACCTTTTAGAAAAAAAGGTATCCAGGGAGTAAATGTTTTACTGATTGTTAAATCTAATGCTTTCTTCCATCCAAGATCAGTTTGGGTCTAGAATACACAGAAGACCTGTACCAAAAAGATCTTCATGACCCAGATTATAACAATGGTGTGATCATTCACCTAGAGCCAGACATTCTGGAATGTGAAGTCAAGTGGGCCTTAGAAAGCATCACTATGAACAAAGCTAGTGGAGGTGATGGAATTCCAGTTGAGCTATTTCAAATCCTGAAAGATGATGCTGTGAAAGTGCCTCACTCAATATGCCAGCAAATATGGAAAACTCAGCAGTGGACACAGGACTGGAAAAGGTCAGTTTTCATCCCAAACCCAAAGAAAGGCAATGCCAAAGAATGCTCAAACTACTGCACAATTGCACTCATCTCACATGCTAGTAAAGTAATGCTCAAAATTCTCCAAGCCAGGCTTCAACAATATGTGAACCGTGAACTTCCAGATATTCAAGCTGGCTTTAGAAAAGGCAGAGGAACCAGAGATCAAATTGCCAACATCCGTTGGATCATCAAAAAAGCAAGAGAGTTCCATAAGAACATCTATTTCTGCTTTATTGACTATGCCAAAGCCTTTGACTGTGTGGATCACAATAAACTGTGGAAAATTCTGAAAGAGATGTGAATACCAGACCATCTGACCTGTCTCTTGAGAAACCTGTATGCAGGTCAGGAAGGAACAGTTAGAACTGGACATGGAACAACAGACTGGTTCCAAATAGGAAAAGGAGTATGTCAAGGCTGTATATTGTCACCCTGCTTATTTAACTTCTATGCAGGGTACATCATGAGAAACGCTGTACTGGAAGAAACACAGATGGAATCAAGATTGCAGGGAGAAATATCAATAACCTCAGATATGCAGATGACACCACCCTTATGGCAGAAAGTGAAGAAGAACTAAAGAGCCTCTTGATGAAAGTGAAAGAGGAGAGTGAAAAAGTTGGCTTAAAGCTCAACATTTAGAAAGCTAAGATCATGGCATCTGGTCCCATCACCTCATGGGAAATATATGGGGAAACAGTGGAAACAGTGCCAGACTTTATTTTTCTGGGCTCCAAAATCACTGCAGATGGTGATTGCAGCCATGAAATTAAAAGACGCTTACTCCTTGGAAGGAAAGTTATGACCAACCTAGATAGCATATTGAAAAGCAGAGACATTACTCTGCCAACAAATGTCCGTCTAGTCAAGGCTATGTTTTTTCCAGTGGTCATGTATGGATGTGAGAGTTGGACGGTGAAGAAAGCTGAGCGCCTAAGAATTGATGCTTTTGAGCTGTAGTGTTGGAGAAGACTCTTGAGAGTCCGTTGGACTGCAAGAAGATCCAACCAGTCCATCCTAAAGGAGATCAGTCCTGAGTGTTCATTGGAAGGACTGATGTTGAAGCTGAAACTCCAATATTTTGGCCACCTGATGTGAAGAGTTGACTCATTGGAAAAGACCCTAATGCTGGCAAGGATTGGGGGCAGGAGGAGAAGGGGACGTCAGAGGATGAGATGGCTGGATGGCATCACTGACTCGATGAACATGGGTTCGGGTAGACTCCAGGAGTTGGTGATGGACAGGGAGGCCTGGCGTGCTGCGATTCATGGGGTCACAAAGAGTTGGACACAACTGAGCGACCGAACTGAACTGAATGTTTCAAGACTTTGTAGTGCAGCATTGGGATATAATGTCTAACTTTCTAGTGTTCAGATCAAGCAAGAGATCTATGCACAGTCCCTTCTGTATTTTTTTTAAACAGGGCTACTCTTGCAGGTATCAAAATCTGTTATATTTACTGAAAAAAATTTCTCTCAATAATGTGGAATTAAAGCTGCCTTCTGAAAGCTAAGTGGCATAATTAATACATAATGAGTCAGAATAAAGATATTCAACGTTAGCTTTAAGAAACATTGACTTTCACAGTCAAAACCAGACATGACACTAAACTGTTTTGAGGTCAATAATCTGTTTAAAGAATGAATGTTTGTCATTCAGGAGAAAGATTAGTTAGTGGAGGAAAGACAGGGAAAAAAAGTTAGGGATGCGGATGCATGCAAAGAAGTCACAGTGGTACTTAGAGAAAAGAATGTTCTAATTTTTAAAACAGCCTCTTTTTTTATTAAGAATATGTAAATTCCACTTTCTTAGCGAATTTCAGTTATACAATACAGTGCTATCAACCACAGTTAACATGTTATTATACATTAGATCCTCAGACCTTATTTATTTTCTGTATATAATATTATATTATCTGCAAAGAGAAACAGTTTACTTCTTCTTTCCCAATTTGGAGGCCTTTTATTTATTTCTCTAGCCTAATTGCTCTGTCTAGCACTTTCAGAAGTATGTTAAATAAAAGTAGTGAGAGTGGGAATCCTTGTCTTAGAAGAAAATTTTCACTGTTTAGCCATTGAGTTTGATGTTAGTTGTGGGCTTGTCATGTATGGCCTTTATTCTGTTGAGGTACATTCCTTCTGTACCCAGTGTTGGTGAGAGTTTTTAATCATTAGAGGATATTAAATTTTGTCACATACATTTTCGGCATCTATTGAGATGATCAGATGATTCTTATCCTTCCTTTTTTATGTTGTGTGCTACATTAATTGTTTTGCGGGTATTGAGCCATCCTTGTGTTCCTGGAATACATTTCCCTTGATCATGTGTATATTGTATTTTTTATGTATTGTTAATATATTTTGTTTGCTGATTTATTGTGTTAACTATTTTTGCCTCTATGTTCCTCAGAGATATTGAACTGTAATTTTTATTTTTTTGTAATGGCTATGTCTGTCATTGGTATTAGGGTAATTCTGGCCTCTTAAAATGAGTTTGAAAGTGTTGCCTCCTCCTTTGAGAGGGTAACAGGCTGGAAAGCCAGGGGTCTCCAAATGGAGGAAATAGGCCATAGGCCGCAAGTGTCCCATTTCTTATCTCTCTCTTAAGCAGAAAGAGGAAACAAACTAGAGTTACATTTTTTTCCCCTTCTCTATACAAATTTAAAAAGAGGTTTCTCTTAAAATTCTGTGTTGCCATAATGACACCTGGTTCCACCTGAACTTAACTTTTCTCAAACCTTGAGCGAACCAATGCATTTTTCTTATGGAAATGTTTGTCTTAAGCTATGTTAATGTACTATGTATTTACCCTAGACTTTGTCTTCAAGTCAGTTTCACCTAAAGGCTCATGACCTACTTGACAAACCAGTATGTTATACATTGTTCTCCTAACCTATGTTAATGAAACTATATATTTGTATGGAAATTTGCCTTTCTTCAAGATTCATGTCAATTGTTTTATGGCTGGGGGTGACTCACCTGGCGCCAATGTTACCTCAATGTATGTTGTGGGTGAGGGGCCTGGTGCCATTCTCTGAGTTTTGAGACATTTCCTTTCCCTAATTAGCAGACTGCTATTAGCTATATATTATCCAGCTAAAGACTAGCAACGTGGCAGTGTTTCTGCTCCCTTCTGATGTCTATGTCAGAAGGTTTCTCTATCTCTTTTATACTTTAATAAAACTTTATCACACAAGAGCTCTGAGCAATCAAGGCTCATCTTTGGGTGAAGATTGAATTCTTCTCCTCTGGAGGCCAAGAATCCCAGCATCTTTCGTGGTTCACCAACAATCTTTCATGTTTATTGTTAGAAGAGTATGAGAAGGATTGGTACTAATTCTTCATTAAATATTTGGTAGAATCAAACTGTAGAGCCATCTGGTCCTTGTTTTTGTTGTTCAGTCAGCAAGATGTGTCTGACTTTTTGCAACCCCGTGGACTATAGCACATTAGCCTTCCCTGTTCTTCACTATCTTCCAGAGTTTGCTCAAAACGCATGTCCATTGAGTCGGTGATGCCATCCACACATCTCATCCTCTCTCGTCCCCTTCTCCAGCCCTCTGGCCCTGGACTTTTTTCTTGAGAGGTTTGACTTTAGTGGTGCAGTTTCCTTACTTGATATTGGTCTGTTCATAGTTTCTACTTCTTCCTGATTTGTATTGATTGGTTTCATGTTTCTATAAATTTACCCACTTTTCTAGGTTATCCAGTTTGTTGGAAAGTAATTGTTTGTAGTAGTTTCTTAAGATTTTATGTGTTTCTGTAGTATCACTTGTAATATTGCTTCTTTCATCTTGGACTTATTTGATTCCTCACTCTCTTTTTCTTAGTTAGTCTAGCTAGAGCTTTGTCAACTTTATTTATATTTTCAGAAACCCAGCTCTTAGTTTTGTTGATCTTTTCTGTTGTTTTTCTGTTCTCTATTTCATTTCAAAGATCCACTCTGATCTTTGTTATTTATTTTTTCTTTGGACTGACTTGGTTTGTTCTTTGTTTCAAGTTTCTTGATGTTTAAAGTTAGATTTTTTTCTATATGAGATTTTCTTATTTCTTGATGTAAATGTTAACTGTAAAGTTTATGTAGCTATAAACTTCCCTCTTAGAACCGCTTTTATTCTATCATTTGCTATATATTATGTCAGAGAAAATAGATTTTTAAGCCAAATACTGTAAACCAAAAGACCAAAGGTAATTATGTAATGATAAAGGAGTAAGTAACAATTGTGTATACAATATACAAAGGCTATAACAATTGTAAATACTTATGAACCAAATATATGAGCCTCTAAATATATATGGCAAATACTGACAGTTCTGAGAGGAGACATAAATAGTGATACAATAATAGCCTTGGATTTCAGTCCTCTACTTTCACCAGTAGATATAATATCCAGATAGAAAATCAACATGGAAACATTGAACTCAAACTACACATTCAAATAGATAGAGCTAACAGGATTATATAAAACATTCCATCCAATAGCAGAATACACATTTTTCTCAATTTCACATGGAGTATTCTTTAGAATAGGTCACGTGTTAGGCCACAAAGCAAGTCAGTAATTTTAAGAAGATTGAAATCAAATTAAGCATCCTTTCTTAACACAAGTGTATGAAAGTAGAAATTAACTACAGGAAGACAACTAGAAAATCCACAAATATGTGGGCATTAATCAGAATGCTCCTGAACAACCAATGAGTCAATAAACAAATCAAGACAAAAATTAAAAAAAAATCTTGAGATAAATGAAAGTGAAAATCCAACATGCCAAAACTCACAGAAGAAGGCTCTGACCTGAAGGTATGGCATGTCTTATTTGGGTATCCAAAATAATCCTACTTTAAGTAGGAATAGTTTAGGTTACCTCATATCATTTAACATTTGAATTTTATGTCCCACTTCCCATGCTCTAATCTGTGGTCATCAGGTCATCTGCAATGTATATTTTGATGTCCCAGAAGCACACTCATGTTGACAGTATACTGCCAAGAAGAAGTTAGTTTCTGGTTCTATTAGTTTAATATTCTGAAAGTTACTGAATCAAGTACCATTTTGATTTTGTATCTCAGCCTCTAGCATATTTAGGCACAGACTCTGTATCCATGAATTTTACAAGCACCTGAGGAGATGAACATCTGTAAATCTGCAGAGGAGACATGGTAGAAAGAAACTCTTCCTTGTGGGGGATAAATAATGGCAACATGTCAGATGTTATTGAGGTAGCCAATGAGGGGTTTCATCTGTGGAGGGACTCTGGGATCAGGAATATTTGAAATTCAGCTTTAAATTTTTCTTACCTGTGTTGTAATTCATTTACATGGCTCTATGATTTTCAATATGGAATCTTATGAGGAAATACATTAGAAAGAAAGGAACATATTTTGTCCATCTCTGCAGCAAAATTAAACTCAGCTACAGAAAAGCCATGAATTAGTTGTGAATATGAGAAGGAGCCAAGAGAGTAGCCCAGAGCTGTGCAATGGCCCTAAATCATCAGGTGTGGATTTGCCAAGTAGCAAAGCAAAAGAGTGAGCGTCCTTTCATCCTCAATAAGAATGTGCAGCGCACAGAAGTATTAGATATATTGTTGTCATTATTTCTATTTGTACAGTAACTGTCTTTCAGGAACTAAGTTGAATAGAGAGTCGTATAGAGTTTTTTTAAACCTCAGGTAACATTTATATGTTTTACTTAAAAATGCAGTTTCTTGTAGGAAAAAACGTACTTATATGGTTAAAATAGAAGCCCAGATGATTTTTTTCCTCAAGGGTGTCATTTGATGTGTGTAAAAAATATTAGACTGACATTGGTGATCATCTTTTGTCACCACGTGGCTCAAATGAATATGTTTTAAGCTTAGATTTTGGAACAAGAAAGACATAGCTATGAAAAATGATATCATCATTTTCACTGGGATAATCTCCAGTGACTTTTGATAATGATAGAGTCTGACAAGGTATTTCTATATAAACACTTTTTTGTGAAGTAATATAGTATAGAATCTCACTATCATTCTCCCACTAAGCAAGATTTAAGGGTCTGGTGAATGTTTCCCCTTGGACAGTGTTAGAAGTTTCACATTTGTAATCAAACGAGGTATGCTCTTCTTTACTCATTTCAGAAAAGAAGAATGTGAACCTCTTTCTGTTTGCTCACTACAGATGAAATCAGACATTCTACTATTCCCTTAATAACGTATAGATAGGGCCATGTCATAGATTGTGAGAAAGTATTTGATAAATTAGTAGAAGCATAAGCTTTAGCACTATTTCTGTGAAAATTTAGTGTATTTAATGTGGAATTCAATAGAGTGTGCCTAAACTAAGCAAGCAGTAAATTAAATTTGTGTACCTTCATTTTAGTTTAAGAAAATAAAAGAATTACTGGTAGAGCACAGAATGTGGATTATTCATAGGACGGGCAGGAATTATTAGTTTTAGATAGATGACACTCTTACTTAAAAGAATGTTTGGATAGTCAACATAAGGCTTTATTCGTGAGCTTAAATGTATAGCAGGAGAAAGAAGATATTTGTGTTAAAAATGAAAGGTTAGAAATATCATTTTATGTGTATCACTTACTTGGAGGAGGAAAAGTCTACCAAAAAAATGACCACAACTAGAATTAGAGAACAGAGATTATATATGGAAAACATAGATTAATGTTTGGAGAAGAAATTTAAGGGGATAACTAGTGAACCTCACAAAAAACTCTTAAATAATAAAGGAGAAGATGCAGTTGAGGGGTTTAACTGTTTGGGGCTGGCCTTAATGCCATAAACATCTGGAAAACTGAAGGAAATACATGAAACATTGATTTAATATATAGAAAAACAAACAGTACATAATTTTGATCTGAGAGAAGAGAAATAAACATAGTGAACCCTACGCACCATGGCTTTCTTACCAAAGGAAATATCTAGGCTGCAGTACAGGGACGCGTAGCCACAGAGACTGGCACTCAGAGACAGAGACCATAGCTCAGGGAGGTCAAGGTGGGATTTGGGGGACAAGTGTTAGAGAATTGGGATTAACAGAGAAAGAGAGAGACTCAGTGAAGTGACTCTGTCAGTTCTTTATGCAGGAGAAATTCCCACAAGATCAAGCAAAGAACAACTGAAAAAGCCATAACTCAAAAGTACCCGAGAGATGTGTTTGTTCCTACTAGTCACAGTTAACCTTTGATAGAGAATCTATCAAGATCTCACACCTTTATTGGGGGGTGGGGTGCAAACTTACTATAGAGTAAAGGTTACTCTAGAACCATATTAACAGAGCTTAAAAAACAAAGCTTCAAAAGATGAAGCTGATTTGCAAGCACTCTGAAGGGTCTGTGTGAAATTTCATGCTACCTATATGTTCACATGTTAGCCTGCCATAGTTTCATGGAAACTGGCAAGAGACATAAGTATATTGGATGTGAGACAAAATACAGTTTATTATCTGCAGCAATGATGTTAATAGTAAGCAGTGGTCATGTATTTTTGTGTTGGTTTTCTGAATCTCAGGTCCCATTGGCAATGCAAAGAATAGTGTGTAATAGTGGGGTTTGTTATAGGAGAGGAATCCAGATCTAAGGAATCTGAATCTTAATAGAAAAGTAAGCTTGCTTATCCTTCTGAGGGAGACATTAACTGTATTATAGTAGACAGTGAAGATACTTGACATTTGCTCTGAAGGGAGGCAACATCTCTATCTTCCCAAGGTTGACTGCTATTAAAATATCTTTGAAAAAATAGTACAAAACCCGGAGAAATTTGTGACTTGCCCATAAGATCTGCGGAATCCCATGGAGAATTGTGTCCCAACAGTATTTGCCATTGTTTCTATGCCATTTTTGTCATCTGGTAAATTTTCCCATGAGTAAGCCACTGTCTTGGCCACTCTGATGAATGTAACTGGCAGTGTCTGGGACCAGACATATCCTATTTATTTCATGGAGCATTTAATTAAGGCCAATATTAATAGGATTTCAAGTAGCAGGATAAGGCCAGTCTGTAGTTTTGACCTCAACCATGCCCCATACCAGCTAAACTAATACCCATAATCCATTAAAGTCAACATTAGGAAGAAGCTTGAAACAACCTAGCTCAAAGAAAATACCATGGGATACATTAGAAAATATTTGGAATTGAATGATAAAGAAACAAAACATAAATCCATGGAATACAGTGAAAGCAGTGTCTGGACAGAGATTTATAGTTTTAAATGCTTATGGTGGAAGATAATTAAGATCTAAAACCAATGCTTTAACCATCTACCATAAAAAGTTCGAAAAATAATAAACCCAAAATATATAGAAGACAGGAAAAAAAATAAAAAGAGAAATCAACAAAATAGAACACAAACAATAGAGAAGCAACAAAATTAAAAACCTGTTCTTAAAAAGGAAAGATAATTAAAATTGATAACCCTATACAGCCAAACTGGCAAAGAAAAAAAAGAGAGAAATGACACAAATTTTGAACATCAGGAATGAAAGAAGTGATATTCACATAGATTAAAGAGAAATTAAGTAGAAGATAAGAGAACTTTATAAGCAAATATATGCAATAAAATAGACAACTCAGAAGAAATAGACAAACTCTTGAAGCAAATAACCAAGGTGACACAGGAAGAAACCAAAAATCTTAATAGGCCTATGTATTAGTTTTATAAGGCTGCCATAGCAAAGTACCATGGGTTGGGTTACTTAAGCAACAGAAATTTATTTTCTCATAGTTTAGGAAATTGAAAGTCTGAGATCAAAGTGTAGGCAGTATTGATTTCTTCTGAAGACTTTGTTCTCTGCTTGTCCCACTCTAACTTTATGTGATCTTTCCATCTTGCCTCTTGGTGTGTATCTGTCCTCATCTCCTTTTACATAAGGACATCAGTAATACTGTTGCTGTTCACTCACTAAGTTATGTCTGATTGTTTGTGACCCCGTGGATTGCAGCAGGCCAGGTTCCCCTGTCTTCCACTGTTACGGAGTTTGCTCAAATACATGTTCATTGAGTTGGTAATGCTATCTAACCATCTCATCCTCAACCACTCCCTTATCCTTTTGCCTTCAATTTTTCCCAGCATCAGTGTCTTTTCCTATGAGTTGCCTCTTTGCATCGGGTGGCCAAAGTATTGGAGCTTGAGCTTCAGCATCAGTCCTTCCAATGAATATTCAGGGTTGATTTCTTTAGGGTTGACTTGACTCCTTGCTGTTCAAGGGACTCTCAAGAGTCTTCTCCAGCACCACAATTCAAAATTATCAGCTCTTCAGTGCTCAGCCTTCTTTATGGTCCAACTCTCACATCCATACATGACTACTGAAAAAGCTATAGCTTTGAATATGCAGACCTTTGTTGGCAAAGTGATGTCTTTGCTTTTTATTATGCTGTTTAGGTTTGTCATAGCTTTCCTTCCAAGGAGCAAGCATCTTTTAATTTCATGGCTGCAGTCATTGTCTGCAGTGATTTTGGAGCCTCCAAAATAAAATCTGTCATTATTTCCACTTTTTTCCCTTCTATTTGCCATGAAGTGATGGGACTGGATGCCATGATCTTCATTTTTTGAATGTCGAGTTTTAATCCAGCTTTTTCACTCACCTCTTTCATCCTCATCAAGATGCTCTTTAGTTTGTCTTCACTTTCTGCCATTAGAGTAGAAAGATATTCACCTCTGCATATCTGAAGTTGTTGATAATTCTTCCAGAAATCTTGATTCCATCTTGTGATTCCTCTAGCCCAGCATTTTGCGTGATGTACTCTGCATATAAGTTAAGTAAGCATGGTGACAGTATACAGCCTTGTTGTACTCCTTTCCCCATTTTGAACCAGTTTAGTTATTCTGTTGGTTTCCAACCGCCTACAGGTTTCTCAGGAGATAGGTTAGGTGGTCTGGTATTCCTCTGTCTTTAAGAATTCTCCACAGTTTGACCAACCTAGACAGTCACAACAGTTTGTTGTGACCCACACAGTCAAAGGCCTTAGCATAGTCAATGAAGTACAAATAGATGTTTTTCTGAGACTCTCTCACTTTCTCCATGATCCAGGAAATGGTGGCAACTTGACATCTTGTTCCTTTACCTCTTTGAAGCTTAACTTGTACATTTGGAATTTCTTGGTTCACCTACTGTGGAAGCCTAGCCTGAAGGATTTTGAGCAGACACTTGCTAGCATGTGAAATGAGGTTAAATGTATGGTAGTTTGAGCATTCTTTGGCAAAGAAAGATATTTGGTATTTTGCCCTTCTTTGGGATTGGAATGAAAACTGATCAGTGATATTAGATGAGGTCCATGATCTCACTTTAATTTAATTTAATTTTATGCAAAGATGGGCCCAATGAAGGACATAAATGGTATGGAAATAACAGAAGCAGAAGATATTAAGAATATGTGACAAGAATACACAGAAGAACTGTACAAAAAAGATCTTCATGACCCAGATAATCACAATGGTGTTATGATCACTCACCTAAAACCAGACATCCTGGAATGTGAACTCAAGTGGGCCTTAGAAAGCATCACTAAGACAAAGCTAATAGAGGTGATGGAATTCCAGTTAAGCTTTTCAAATCTTAAAAGATGATGCTGTGAAAATGCTGTACTCAATATGCCAGCAAATTTGGAAAACAGCAATGGCCACAGGACTGGAAAAGATCAGTTTTCATTCCAATCCCAAAGAAAGGCAATGCCAAAGAATGTTCAAACTACCACACAATTGCACTCATCTCATGTGCTAGTAAAGTAATGCTCAAAATTTTCCAAGCCAGGCTTCAACAGTACGTGAACCATGAACTTCCAGATGTTCAACAAGGTTTTAGAAAAGGCAGAGGATCAAATTGCCAACATCCGTTGGATCATCAAAAAAGCAAGAGAGTTCCAGAAAAACATCTAATTCTGCTTTATTGACTACACCAAAGCCTTTGACTGTGTGGATCACGACAAACTGTGGAAAATTTTTAAACAGATGGGAATACCAGACCACCTGACCTGCCTCCTGAAAAATTTGTATGCAGGTCAGGAAGCAACAGTTAAAACTGGACAAGGAACAACAGATTGGTTCCAAATAGGGAAAAGGTACCTCAAGGCTGTATATTTTCACCCTTCTTATTTAACTTATATGCAGAGTACATCATGTGAAATGCTAGTCTGGATGAAGCACAAGCTAAAATCAATATTACCAGGAGAAATATCAGTAACCTCAGATATTCAGATGATACCATCCTTATGGCAGAAAGCAAAGAAGAACTAAAGAGCCTCTTGATGAAAGTGAAAGAGGAGAGTGAAAAAGTTGGCTTAAAGCTCAACATTCAAAAAACTAAAATCATGGCATCTGGTCCCATCACTTCATGACCAATAGATGGGGAAACAGTGACAGAACTTACTTTTTTGGGCTCCAGAATCACTGCAGATGGTGACTGCAGCTATGAAATTAAAAGACACTTGCTCCTTGGAAGACAAGTTATGACCAACCTAGACAGCATATTAAAAAGCAGAGACATTACTTTGCCAACATTTGTCCATCTAGTCAAAGCTATGGTTTTTCCAGTAGTCATGTATGGATGTGAGAGTTGGACTATAAAGAAAACTGAGCACCAAAGAATTGATACTTTTGAACTGTGATGTTGGGAAAGACTCTTGAGAGTCCCTTGGACTGCAAGGAGATCCAACCAGTCCATCTTAAAGGAAATCAGTCCTGAATATTCATTGGAAGGATTGATGCTGAAGCTGAAACTCCAATACTTTGTCCACCTGATGGGAAGAGCTAACTCATTTGAAAAGGTCCTGTTGCTGGGAAAGATTGAAGGGGGGAGAGAAGGGGACAAGAGAGGATGAGATGGTTAGATGGCATCACTTACTCAGTTTATATGAGTTTGAGTATACTCTGGGAGTTGGTTACGGTCAGGGAGGCCTGGTGTGCTGCAGTTCATGGGGTCGCAGAGAGTTGGACACGACTGAGCATGTGAACTGAACCTAAAGATTCCATCTTCAAATTCCATCACATTCTGAGGAACTAGTAAAGCTTTAACATGTGAGTTTTGAGGGGATACAATTTAGCTTATAACATTTTACATATTAAAGAAATCAAATTTGTAACACAATTTCTCCACAAAAATGTCTAGGTCCAGGTGCCTTCACTCATGATCTTTATTATACTTTAAAAAAGAAATAGTGTCAATCCTACACAAACATTTGGATAAAAGTAGAAAGGATAATGCATCCCATTTTTTTCTATAAGGCTGTCGTAACTCTGATACAGAACACAAGACATTATGAGAAAAGAATGGATACAAATATCTTCCAAACTGACAAGTTGAATCAGGAATAAATAAGCATGATAATATATTATGACTGATTTGAGTTTATTTTAGTAAAGCAAGGTTGGTTTTGCCTTTAAAAATCAACATAGTTCACCTATTAACAGAATAAAGAGAAGAAGACATACAATTATATCTGTCTTTCCAGAAAAATTAAAAATGAATAAGCAGACATTCATGATTAAAAAAAAAATTCTTACAAAGTCAGAATAGGAGGAAACTTCTTCATACTGGTAGAGTTAATCTTCAAGTATCTTAAGTTAATGTCATACTTAATGGTCAAAATTTAAACCCTTTTACTTCAAGTTCAAAATCAAAGTATGTCCACACTCACCACTTCTTCTCAACATTACACAGGAGTTCTGGCCAATGTAATAAAGCAATGAATATATATGAAGGCACACATGTTTTAAATGAAGAGGTATAAGTATATTTGCAGACAACATGATCATGTCTGTGCTTCCCTTGTGGCTCAGCTGATATAGAATCCACCTGCAGTATGGGAAACTTGGGTTTGATCCCTGGGTTGGAAGGTCCCTTGGAGAAGGGAAAGAGTACCCACTCCGGCATTCTGGCCTGGAGAATTCCATGGACTATATAGTCCATGGGGTCGCAAAGAGTCGGACACAACTGAGTGACTTTCACTTTCACTGATTGTGTCTATAGAAAAATCTACGTGATCTGTAAAATGCCTGTTTGTTATAACATTAGTGACCTTAACAAGGGTGAAGGCTATAAGGACAATATAAATAATTAATTCTATTTCTATTTACTAGCAACTAAAAATTGAGATTAAAAAATCTATGAGTCAAACACATGAAATATGTAAAAATTAATATAACATAAGATACAGATGACTTTTTACACTGAAAAGTATAACATGTTGCCAAGAGAAATTAACAAAGACCTAAGAATAACTGAAGAAACATACAGTGTTTATGAATTGTAAGAATCAATATTGTTGAAATATAAATTCCACCAAAATTGATATATAGAAGCAGTGCAATCTTTATAGAGTTTAATTTTATTGAAATTAATAAGTAAATTCTAAAATTCATATGAAAATTAAAAACATCTTTGTGTGGCTGCTAAAATAATTTTGAAGAAAGTTGGAAGATTTATATGCATGATTTTAAGATGTACTAATTTTCAAATAGTGCTATGTATCTCTTTTGCCAAATAGAATAGAGCCCCCAAGACTTTTGGGGTGATGGAATTGTTCTTTGTTGTGATGGTAGTTATATGGATATATGAATATGTATGCATGTGTGCATTCTGTGTGCTAAATCGCTTCAGTTGTGTCCGATGCTGTGAGTCCCTTAGGCTCCTCTGTCTATGGCTTTCTCCAGGCAAGAATACTGGATTGGGTTTCCATGTCCTCCTGCAGGAAGATCTTGATCCAGGGATCAAAACAACATCTCTTAAGTCTCCAGCTTTGGCAGACAGTTTCTTTACCACTAGGGCTGCCTGGGAAGTCCCATGTACATGCACACACACACACACAGACACACACGTGTGTGTGTGTGTACATATATACTTTTAAAGATACTACTTGTATACTTAGAAAGGATGCCTTTTAATTATATATAAATTTTATCTCTATATTTTGTTGTTCAGTCACTCAGTTGTGTCTGACTCTTTGTGATCCCATGAACTGCAGCATGCCAGGCTTCCCTGTCCTTCACCATCTCCCAGAGCTTGCTCAAACTCATATCCATTGAGTCAGTGATGCCATCCAACCATCTTGTCCTCTGTCTTAAAAAACTATAAAAAGAGTGAAAGAAGAAGTCTGAGGTTAAAACAGTTGGCTTATCTTGAACTATTCAAAATTATTTATGAGTAGAATTGAACTTTTCACTCATTTGAATTTAGAGTCAGTCAATATTTGATTTGTTTAAGGCAATACAAGAATAGGTCATGTGTCACTTCTCATTGGAAAATTAAAACACAAAAAATGGTTCCCCAAGCTCTCTTTCCCTCTGACGATATTTGGGATGGTGGTTTCTTCATTAACACAGATTTCTGAGTGACCTGGGTTAAGGAGAGGCTGCCTGTTGACGCAGGATAGATTCAACTTGGTGGTTTTAAACTACTAAGATTTTGTTTTTATTCTAATTTTGGGTTGTTTTTGCTTTCGTAGGTTAAAAATAACCCACCTGGACTGACACAAAAATTTTTCCTTAAATAAATGTGCCTGGCTTAATTATAGTCTTACTGTGTGTATGAGCCCATAATTTCCTAAGGAAATGCAGTCTATTTATATAGCTTTGTCCATGATTTCTATTCTTAGGTATGCCTGTTGGTTTCTTTCTATTTTAGTACTACAGCCTCTAATTCTTATATTCATTGAGATAGACAAAAAGATGTTGTGAGAGCAAACTACCACATCAGCCAGAGACTATCTTCATTGAAACTAAGTCCTTCTTAATATTCAGCTGAAGAAAAGTCACATAAATCAATTAAATTCTCAGTGTCATATAACTATCACTGTTTAAAGAAAGTGAAAGTGCTACTCAGTCATGTCTGACTCTTTGCGGGCCCATGGACTGTAGCCCACCAGGCTCCTCTGTCCATGGAATTCTACATGCAAGAATACCAGAATGGGTTGCCATTTCCTTCTGAAGGGGCTCATCCCAACCCAAGGATTGAATCTGGGTCTCTTGCATTGCAGACATGTTCTTTACCATCTAAACCACCAGGGAAGCCTTTAATGATAACTCATTCCAGTATTCTTGCCTGGAAAATTCCATGGACAGAGAAGCCTGATGGGCTACAGTTCAGGGGCCCGCAAAGAGTAGGACACGACTGAGCACAACAACAAACCATTGTTTATCCATTCTGTAATTACTGAACAGAATTTTTTTAAGTTACCTGTTTAACATTTTAAGGGACATTCATTTTTAAAATTATTCATAGATTCATTGGGATGACAACAGATTTAGAAGAAGGAAAAAACAGTAACTTTAAGATTCATGAGAATTCAATATAAGAAAATGTGCAGTATTTACAACAGAATGACATGTTACATTTCTCTTTCCAAAGGCCAGGAGTTATGGACTTTTGGTTAAATGACTGGAAAACACAGCAGTTGAGAACATGGTCTCCCAAGGCAGGCTCCTTCAGGTCAAATCCCAGTTCTGCTATTTACTCATTACTTACCCTTTTTAATTTGATTAACATCTCTTTCCCTCAATTTTTTTCAAGCCTAAAAAAAGACAAAAAATTGTTCTCTACATGATATTGTTGCTTTGATGAATGGATTCCCTGGTAGCTCAGTTGGTAAAGAATCTGCCTGCAATGCAGGAGACCCCAGTTTGATTCCTGGGTCAGGAAGATGTGCTGGAGAAAGAATAGGCTACCCACTCCAGTATTCCTGGGTTTCCCCTGTGGCTCAGCTGGTAAATAATCTGCCTGTAATGAGGGAGACCTGGGTTCAATCCCTGGGTTGGGAAGATCCCCTGGAGAAGGGAATGGCTACCCACTCCAGTATTCTGGCCAGAAGAATTCCATAGACTCTATAGTACATGGGGTCACAAAGAGTTAAACACTACTGAGGACTTTCACTTTTCAACATCTCTTTCCCTCAATTTTTTTCAAGCTTGAAAAAGACATAAAATTGTTCTCTACATCATATTGTTGCTTTGATGATTGGAATGAGTCAACAGAGAAATTAGAACAATGCCTACTATCAGGTATTATTTTTGTTCTCTTACATTCCTGCAAATGTACATTTCAAGCCAGCACCACTCTGCTTAAATTTGCTTCCCCAGCACTGTGCACAGTTGCTTAGGGCTTCTCTTCATCAGCTGGCCAGCAGATTGGTAAAGAGTAGCCTCAGTCAATGCAAATTTGTTTGCCTTTAGAACTCTGCTGATGAAGTTCTTTCTGAATGGATATGGAATTAGTTTATACCCTTTGAAAGACCAGTCTTTCATGTATGTTAAACTAGAGACTGATTAATTTACTGAATATGCTATACATACACAAAACCAGCAGTTTCGGATCTGATAACGTGTAAACCTATTTTCAGTCTATTTTCGATAAAATGTTAGTAAGTTTTGGGTAAGGTTATACACTAGAGAGCATTGTTATTTCTTTTATAATGCCTAGGGGCAAACTGCCAGTAATAATAGATTTTGCTTTTTTTAACTTTTGCTCAGTCTTTGATTCTGGAGATAGGAATAGTTATGGGCTAAGTTTAATTGGCTGAACATAAACTCTTGAGAATTGATTTCCTTGTAGAAGCTGAATTGTAGTATTGTAGTAGTTACCTGAGAGTCAGGCTGTGCCTCTGTCTCTTAATCATTAGTGATTTCCAGTGACACAAAAGAGGGGTATTTTCTCTTTCCCTTAAAAACATTTTCCTTAATAAATCAGCGGTGCTTAGTCATGTGTGACTCTTTGTGACCCAACCAGGCTCCTCTGTCCATGGGATTTCCCAGGCAAGAATACTGGAGTGGGTTGCCATTTCCTACTTCAGGGGGTCTTTCTGACCCAGGGATTGAACCCATGTATCTTGTGTCTCCTGCATTGGTAGGTGAATTCTTTACTGCTATACATCTGGGAAGCCCAAGTCAATACTATTTTTTAATTAAGTAGACATTGTTTTAGTGAATGGAAGGAGATGAATTTTCTTATACCTGACAATGCTGAGAAAGAGATATGAAATTACAACTGAGATGCAGATGAAGAAAATTATGGAGAATACTCTATTAAATACTCCAAATAATGCTGCAGCTTTATTCATTGCTCTAGGCTGCTTCTTGTAGACCACAGAAAAAAAAATTCTCACTTCTAGCTCAAAGGACTTCCCTAAAAATCTATTTTGCAATGGTTAATGAATAAGTTTCTTGTGAAAGTTCACCTCCAAAACATGTGATCATTCTAACAGTTTTGATATCTTCCTTTACTCAAAGAAGACAATATAAGATAGAGAATAGATAATATAAAACAGAGAAGGCATCCAGTCATTCTTTAAGATTACAGTGACATAATCAATCCTGTAATTGCCTTAGAGAAATTGTATCTTATTAGCTCACCTCAGAGTGACTCTTTCATTAAAAGGGGACACACTGCTTTTAGTGTTATAACAATAAAGCCCTTTCTTATCTTCTAATTCTCTGCGTGAACTCATTTCCTCTTTTAGAACTCTCCTTTGGGCTGAAATTTTGAATGTTATAGCCAGAACCAACTTTCTCTTATGTTCCTGAAAAGAAATGTAGGTCTTTGTAAAAAATTCTGCTTAAGACCTGAGTGATTACCTCCCCTCAGAGTCAATACATGGTCACTCTATGTTATATTGTGTATCTTTGATTTTCTCCATATCGATGGCCCTTTTTGTTTGAAAGAAAGGATTAGGCAACCTGAGTCCAGAAAAGGCCTCACAGCTGAGTTGGGATAACAGTGGTTGCAAGGGAAGACTTCTCTTAATTCTTTTGAAGTGAGAAATGGACCCAACATTGAGAAAAATGGGCAATCTCAAGAGGCTCAGTTACAACTTTTAAAATATGACCCTTAGGTATCTAAGTTGGTGAAAAATTAAAAAAACAAAAAGTGTTATACACTTGAAATAGTCAAAAACTTGTGTTGCTCCTAACTGTCTTGGTGTGTAGTATACTCACCTCGTGAGGCTTAAATATTCAGGCCCAATAATTAATATGTACTAAACTTTCTTAGATTGAAACTTAAAACTGAATTTTTCAAGAAGTGGCTTTATATTGCAACATTATTAACACTGTTTTCTACTTTTTATTTTTTATTAAAGTATAGTTGATATATGATGTTTTTATAAGTTACAGATGTACGGCATAGTGATTGACAATTTTTCAAGGTTATACTCCATTTATAGTTATTATAAAATATTAGTTATATTCCTTGTGTTGTACAATATATCCTTGTAGCCTTTTTTGAATGTAAATTATGTATTATTTTTGAATATTGATTCATAGAATTTATGGTTATTGTTTCTAAAAAATGGCTTGTGTTTTAACTATTTACATAGCTCAGCCTGTGGCACTTTGCTCTGCTCTTGGCTGTTCTGAGGCTCCTGTATGCTTTCAAGAGCCAGACCTTTGAGAGGAGACTATGTAATTGGGTCAAGTCCCTGGAAAATAAGGTGAACAAGTTGTGTGCCCAAGTTCACAGTGTACTTGTTTATTTTTGTAGCCTTTCTGTCATAGCCTCTTGTTTAATCTACAAACTTCACTTACTCCACCTTACTCGCTAGTCAAAGAAGTAGCATGAAACATGATCAGTAAAACCTGTAAAATCTATTCAATAAAATAATATAAAATATCTGGTTGGCATAAAAAATAAAACTATTAAACTGTTATTGGTTTAGTTGAAGTTGATGGTCATTCAGTTCAGTCGCTCAGTTGTGTCTGACTCTTTGCAACCCCATGGACTGCAGCACCTCAGGCCTCTCTGTCCATCACCAACTCCGGGAGCTTACTCAAACTCATGTCCATCGAGTCGGTGATGGCATGCAACCATCTCATCCTCTGTCGTTTCTTTCTCCTCCTGCCTTCAATCTTCCCCAGTATCAGGATCTTTTCTAATGAGTCAGTTCACATCAGGTGGTCAAAATATTAGAGTTTCAGCTTCAGCACCAATCCTTCCAATGCATATTCAGGACTGATTTCCTTTTGGATTGACTGATTTGATCTCCTTGTAGTCGAAGGGACTTAAGAGTCTTCTCCAGCACCACAGTTCAAAAGTTCAACACATGTACGTCCATGGTGGATTCATGTCAATGTATGGCAAAAACCAATACAATATTGTAAAGTTAAAAAATAGATAAATAAACTAATTAAAAAAAAAGTTCAAAAGAATTTTCAAAAAGATTCTTTGACACTCAGCTTTCTATAGTCCAACTCTCACATCCATACATGACTACTGGAAAAACCATAGCATTGACTATGTGGACCTTTGATAGTTATTAATCTGTCTGAAATAATTCTGTTACAGAGTTAGTACCTCGTGTGTATGTCTGCCTTCCTGAAGAAAACTCTGGAAAGAATGTTGGCAATAAGGCCTGAATTCCCATTGGTGCCCTCTTTCAAGACTTTTGCTAAAGTTTAATTCAACTTCCTAAGATTCCATTTGGAATAAAAGTACATGCTTTCTAGGGATATGAAAGTCCTTCATTCAAGAAAGACCAGTTCTATTTTCATCACTATAGCCATTCTTACTAAGAATGTTCCACAGGAAAATGATAGTAATACTATCATAATAATAACAGTGATGCTGCCAACTAACTGGAGAAAGGAATGGCAGTCCACTCCAGTATTCTTGCCTGGAGAATCCCATGGACAGAGGAGCCTGGCAGGCTATGGTCCGTGGGATCGCAAAGAGTCAGACATGACTGAGTGACTAACGCTACACACTACACTGCCAACTAACGTGAGTTTCCAAGCATCTCTCTATAGCATCAGATTCTGCCAAGACTGCACAAGAACTGCTCTGTCTGCACAGGAATTCCTCTTTAAAAGAAAGAAAAAAGCAAATTAAAGTTTCCTCTGGAATATGAGTCATTTGTAACTGACTTCACTAAAGTACAGACTCACTGTGTGCCTGATGACTGAGACTGTGGTTAAAATGAGAACGTATTGCTTTCCCTGGGATACCAGAAAAATTACTGCCAACTGTTGTCTTAAAACAATAGACACTTATTGTCTTGTGGTTCAGGAAGCTATGCATCTGATCTCAAGATATTGGCATGGTTGGGTCCTTCTGCAGGATCTGAAGAAGCGTTCTTTGCCTCTTGCTTAGCTTCTGGGGGCTCCTGCAATCCTTGGCATCCCTTGACTTGTGGCTGCATCCCTGCAATCTCTTCCTTTATCTCTGTGTGGCCTCATCTGTGAATATGTCATCTGTGTCTTTGTGTCCAAACTTCCCACTCCTTCCACTTATAAAGACCCCAGTCTTTACATTTGGGCTCACCCTGATCCAGTATGACCTCAGTTTAACTTGATTACATCTGCTAAGATCTTATTTCTATATAAGTGTACACTCACAAGGATAAGGGTAAGGATGTGTATCTAACTTTTGAAGGAATATAATTCAATACACTTGGCAACTCAGTGTTATAGAACCTACCAGTCAGTGCAGCACCCACAGGAGATGTGGGTTCGATCCCTGGGTCAAGGAAGAGGAACTAACAGCTACTCCAGTATTTTTGCCTGGGAGATCCCATGGACAGAGGAGCCTGGTGGGCTACAGTCTATGGGGTCGCAAAGAGTCAGACATGACTTAATGATTAAACAACAACAATAACAAATGCAATACACTGCAGAGGGGATAGGTAAGAATATGTCAAAGAACTGAATGGAGACGCAAGACAAATTAATTCCTTGTAATGGCATAGACTTAAACATTTTGGTTCATTTAATCAGCTAAAATTTAAATACCATTTTATAGATGATTTGTAGTTATATTATCAGTTCTATTTTGTTATCATTATTGTTAGTTACAATTTTCTAGACACAGAGGGCTCAAATTTGAAGGAAAGAGAGCAAAAGTAAAATGATCAGTTTTTTAATAAGATTCAAACTTTAGGAGCAAAATTAATTTGAATATGAGGAATTACGAATAATTACCATTCAAAGCTAATTCTTTTTCTCAACTAAATACAATCTTATTCTTAAAGACAGCCTCAGAAAAATGCTATTATTCTGGTGGTAAATAGCTAAGATTTTCAATTTGCTGTATGATATTAGTTTCAATAGAATAATTTTTTAATATAGTTATTGCCAATCTGATCTAGGTCAGAGTTTTGGAGGTCCTGAGTTACTTTTATCACATAATAATCTGGCAGTATTATCTCAATCTAGGAATTGCTTTAACAGATAGCTGTACACAATATTCATTTATTATTTGATATAAAGGTTAAAAATAAATATTGAAGAAGATAGTTTACTATTCTAGGGAACATAATTACATCTTAAACTAATTTATGGAAAACAAAGTTACATCAGGTCACCTTATTCAGATGCCTTTTTTCCTCTTCAAAGAGACTTTCTTGGAAAGTTTACTAGGAAGTAGTACTGTATAAAGCTGGGTAGACCATGAATGCCTTGTAGAGATTTATTTTTATGACAGAGTTAGACATTTGGTTCCTCTTTTAAAACTTTAAGCTAAAATTAATCTCTTAATAATGATCTCTGTATTATAAATTTGTGCAAACAGTGTTTTGCTTTTTCTAAGAGGCTTTGTATCCTTCTCTGCAGATATTCCCTTAGTTTAACATTGAAGAAAGTTCTACTATCCTAATTTCAAGTACTTGTTCTTTTCATTTTCCTTAATTTCTCAAACAGCAGTGTGACTTCTATTTCTGAATCCTTGAGTTTCACTGGTAAATAACTTCACTTCATAGTAAGTTGTGTAAGGATAATTATGAGTTTAGCTTATATGCTCTGCTTCATTTCTCACCCCTACTTTGTATGTAACATATCTGGTTTTTCTGAAATATTTGCTCTTATTGGTAGGGGTCATTCGCTTTTTAAACATCTATTGTTCATTTGAAACTTGTCCTTTGTAGCAGCTGTTAAATCACTGTTCTCATCCTTCCCAAATATTCTGTCCAGCTGACTTCTCATATTCTGTTCTCTGAGTCAGCATCTTATCCAGGACATTCTAACTGTGTACTCCTTCCTCCTGGTCTGGATTAAATGTGTGTTCCCATAATTATAGTGATCGTATAATTGTCATTTCCTACCAGGACACTGAGAGTCAAGTAGGGTGCTAACCAGATGGGGCTCTAGGGAACTGATATAAGTGAATTTTCCTAGGTTACCTGAGAGGCATGGTCAGAGGATAGTGTATTTATTCTGGGTTACATTATACTTATTATTATGTTTTCCACAATACTGGTAGCTTTCTGTGGGTAGTGATTATGCCCTCTAATTCTGGACCCCAGTACCTGGTATTTCATAAATGTTTATTGAAATGAAATAAAAAATAAAATGGAATCAATGAATGTATAAATATGTAAAGAAGGGACTGGAATAGGTAAGATCTGAGCCTGCTAGGCTAGGCTCCTCTGTCCATGGAATTCTCCAGGAAAGACTACTGGAGTGGGTAGCTATTCCCTTCTCCAGGGGATCTTCCTTTCCCAGGGGTTGAATCCTGGTCTCCTGCATGGTAAGGAGATTCTTTACCATCTGAGCCACCAAGGAAGACCCAAGCCTCTTTTCAATTATACCGGAATTTAGCAGTTATGGTGCTTATGAAAATGCCCCATTCATCTTGACCTTTGTACCAGGCCTCTCATGCTGCTCCCAGCCAGTGGTCGAGCACAGTGGGGATGCTAATACAGGCTCATTCCAGCAAGACAGTTTTTCATATTTATTCATTTACTCTGTCAACAGGCAGCTTTGGCTGAAAGTCTCCACATGGACCTGGCAGATCTTTCTTAGCCCTGCAGAGCGGTCAGATTCTTCCCAACAGTTCCCCCTCCTTTTCCCTTTTCCTTCAATGGCTTATCCACCTCTACTTTTTTTCTCCCCTTTGTCCACCATTGGCATGTCCCCCAATAAATTTGTTGTGTATTATTATAGGATAAATAATATCCTCCAAAAGATGTCTATGCCCTAATGCCCCAAATCTGTGACTTTACATGACAAAAGGGACTTTGCAGATATGATTACATTAAGAATTTGAGTATGGAAGATTATCCTAGATTGTCAGGGTGGACCCAACATAGTCATGAAGATCTTTATAAGAGGAAGGCACAAAGGTCAGAGAGAAAGAAAAGGCAGTGTGATAGCACAACCAGAAGGAGAGGTGACAGTGGAAACAGAGGCTGAGATGAGGCAGCCAGGAGTCTAGGAGTTCAGGGAGCTTCTAGAAACTGAAAAGGCAAGAATTGGACTCTCTCATAGAGACTCCGGGAGGAACACAGCCTTTTTGATTCAGAGCTCTGTCCTTCAGAATTTTAAGGTATGCATTTGTGTTGTTTTAAGCCCTGGCATTTGTGGGATTATGTTGCAGCAGTTATTGGGCTTCCCTATAAGACTAACAGAGTTTTGCCAAGAGAACACACTGGTCATAGCAAACACCCTCTTCCAACAACACAAGAGAAGACTCTAACATGGACATCACCAGATGGTCAATACCAAAATCAGATTGATTATATTCTTTGCAGCCAAAGGTGGAGAGGCTCTATATAGTCACCAAAAACAAGACTGGAAACTGACTGTGGCTCAGATCATGAACTCCTTATTGCCAAATTCAGATTTAAATTGAAGAAAGTAGGGAAAACCAGTAGACCATTCAGGTATGACCTAAATCAAATCCCTTATGATTATACAGTGGAAGTGACAAACAGATTCAAGGGATTCAATCTGATAGAGTGCTGAAGAACTATGGACGCAGGTGTATAATATGGTACAGGAGGCAGTTATCAAGACCATCTCCAAGAAAAAGAAATGTAAAAAGGCAAAATAGTTGTCTGAAGAGGCCTTACATGTAGCTGAGAAAGAACAGAAGCTAAAGACAAAGGAGAAAAGGAAAGATACACCCATCTGAATGCAGAGTTCCAAAGAATAGCAAGGAGAGATAAGAAAGCCTTCCTCAGTGATCAATGTAAAGAAATAGAGGAAAACAATAGAATGGGAGAGACTAGAGATCTCTTCAAGAAAATTAGAGCTACCAAGGGAACATTTAATGCAAAGATGGGCACAATAAAGGAAATGGTATGTACCTAACAGAAACAGAAGATATTAAGAAGAGGTGGCAATATTACACAGAAGAACTATACAAAAACCCTTCATGACCCAGATAACCATGAGGGTGTGATCACTCACCTAGAGCCAGACATCCTGGAATCTGAAGTCAAGTGGGCCTTAGGAAGCATCACTACAAACAAAGCTAGCGGAGGTGATGGTATTCCAGCTGAGCTATTTCAAATCCTAAAAGATGATGCTGTGAAGGTGCTTCACTCAATATGCCAGCAAATGTGGAATACTCAGAAGTGGCCACAGGACCGGAAAAGGTCAGTTTTCATTCCAATCCCAAAGAAAGGCAATCCCAAAGAATGTTCAAACTACCTCACAATTGCACTCATCTCACACGCTAGCAAAGTAATGCTCAAAATTTTCCGAGCCAGGCTTCAACAGTATGTGAACTGTGAACGTCCAGATGTTCAAGCTGGATTTAGAAATGGCAGAGGAACTAGAGATCAAATTGCCAACATCCATTGGATCATTGAGAAAGCAAGAGAGTTCCAGAAAATCATCTACTTCTGCTTTATTGACTACCCCAAAGCCTTTGACTGTGTGGATCACAATAAACTGTGGAAAATGCTGAAAGAGATGGAAATACCAGACCACCTGACCTGCTTCCTGAGAAATCTGTATGCAGGTCAAGAAGCAAAAGTTAGAACTGGACATGGTAAAACTGACTAGTTCCAAATTGGGAAAGGAGAACATCAAGGCTGTATATTGTCACCCTGCTTATTTAACTTATATGCAGAGTACATCATGTGAAATGCCAGACTGGATAAAACACAAGCTAGAATCAAGTTTGCAGGGAGCAATATCAATAACCTCATATACACAGATGACACCATCCTTATGGCAGAAAATGAAGAAGAACTAAAGAGCCTCTTGATGAAAGTGAAAGAGGAGACTGAAAAAGTTGGCTTAAAGCTCAACATTCAGAAAACTAAGATCCTGGCATCTGGTCCCATCACTTCATGGCAAATAGATGGGAAAACAATGGAAACAGTGAGGGACTTTATTTTGGGAGGCTCCAAAATCACTGCAGATGGTGACTGCAGCCATGAAATTAAAAGACTCTTGCTCCTTGGAAGAAAAGCTATGACCAAACTAGACAGCATATTAAAGAGTAGACATTACTTTGCCAACAAAAGTCCATCTAGTCAATGCTATGGTTTTTCCAGTAGTCATATGTGGATGTGAGCGTTGGAGTATAAAGAAAGCTGAGCGCCGAAAAATTAATGCTTTCAAATTGTGGTGCTGGAGAAAATTCTTGAGAGTCCCTTGGATTGCAAGGAAATCCAACCAGTCCTTCTTAAAGGAAATCAGTCCTGAGTATTCATTGGAAGCACTGATGCTGAAGCTGAAACTCTAATACTTTGGCCACCTGATGTGAAGAACTGACTCATTGGAAAAGATCCTGATGCTGGGAAAGATTGAAGGCAGGAGGAGAAGAGGATGACAGAGGAGATGGTTGGATGGCATCACTGACTCGACGGACATGAGTTTGTGTAAGCTCCGGGAGTTGGTGATGGACAGGGAAGCCTGGCGTGCTGTAGTCTATGGGGTTGCAAATAGTCAGACATGACTGAGCAACTGACCTGAACTGATAGGACTTCCCTTGGTTGCTCAGATAGTAAAGAATCTGCCTGCAATGCAGGTGACCCTAGTTTCATCCCTGGGTAGGAAGATCCCCTGGAGAAAGAAATGGCTACCCACTCCAGTATTTTTGCCTGGGAAGTCTCATGGACAGAGGAGCTTGCTGGCTACAGTCCATGAAGTCACAAAGAGTCGGACAGGACTGAATGACCAACACTTACTTACTTAGGATGCAGACACAAACATCTCGTTCTTTTTTAACATCTTGGGAATCTAAAGGAACTCAATTTTGATTGTTTAGTTTCACTATCTGATGAAAAATGTATATATATGAACAATGACTTAAGGGATTATTCATAAAGTTTTTTCATTGTTTTGTCACTTTTGAAAGTCTTTAATTTTTAAAGAAACAAAACTACTATGATGAGATGAAGTTCCCCTCAAACTTCAAATAGCAGCTTAAATCATTTAGAAATATTATACATAATATCTGTGCTGGAGGAAAGATGTTTCCCAGACATATACGTTGATAAAATATTGAGAAATCATCTTAAATAATGGATGATGCCAGTTAGAGGGAGAAAGCAGTAGTCTCAATCTTTGTTCTGGAATATATTATAGAGTTTTGTCTATGTTTATTAGACTGAAAAGCCTCAGCAAGTTCTTTGAAGGCTTTTATTTTTCAGAAATGTAGATGGACAAAGAGGGTATGAGACCCTGCCTGCCAGGCATTTAGCCTGTGTGCCTGCTGCATGCACTAAAGAATAGCATGGAACCCACCCCACAATGCTGTTTTGTTCACTTTCATGCTCTGACTCCATCTGAGAACTTACAGGGTACCTAGAACATTGTGCTCTTCACAACAGTCTTTGATATTAGTCAAGTCCGTGATAAGTAAGTCTGATGGTAACTTACAGACCAACAGAGTTGAAACTTTTTAGATTTCCTTAGAAACTTAAAAATCGCATTATCTGTTAAATCTGAAGAGAAGGCTGTAAAACATGTTGTCTTCATACCTTTCTTTGTGTGAGCTTTTAATATCTTACTTTGTTATCTGCTCTGCTTAGATTTCATGTATTCTGATGCATTCTGTGGAGTGTCCTTATTACGCTGGTAGTCTGAGTTGAATTAACTAATCATTAATGGCTCATATTGCCTGATAAATTTGAATTTAATGATGGGGATTAATAAGATTAGCTTTTCTTTACAAGGAGGAAACAAATTCCAGGAACACTAGCAGTTTTGGTTATAAGGCCTTTTGTGGAGTTTTAGCTCAGTTTGTTATAAAACATAATGGTAATTTTCCAAGTAGCATTTTGACATACCTGTACTAATTTTTAATTAACTGACCACAATTTAAATGGGACATGGCACTTACATATTCTATATCACAAGACGAATAAGGAGAATGGTACAGTGGACAAGTTAATTCATATCTGTCCTACTATATATTATATATCAATCAACACATACATTTATTTGCTGATTCAGTATTTGCATTTCTAATGCAGTTTCTTTGAGAATGTATGTGTTCAGGACATGCACACTAGGCACAGAGAAAAGTAGTTACAGCCCTTACCTCTAACTATTTCACAACCAAGTGAGACTTGGACAGGTGAGTAAATGAAGTGTGACAATGTGTTATAGGAAGAACTGCGGTAGCATTAATTATGGGTGGGTGGAAACACAAAGAAGAGTGCTAATATCTGGACTGGTGAGTGGGTTAGGAAAACCTTCTTGGAGTGGGTGTTGCCTCTGCATAGAAGTCGGTGGGAGTGAGTGACCAGGGAAGAGAGGGGAAGGATGAGTTGTCCACACAGTGCGAACGGAGTATGAAAGGTTAGAAAAGTCTCAATGCATCTGGAGAAGTGGTTTGGCATTGCCATTGTTCATGTCAGGGTGCTTCTAAGGTGCCTGTGCATGCATGCATGTGTGCTTAGTCATATCCAACTCTCTGCAACACCACAAAGACTCTTTGTGTTGCCTGGGAAACTTAAGTTGGTGATAAGAGATACGAATGAAGGCAGACACTCCACACACTCAGGGCCATACACAGCTCCTGCCTTTACATACTTGCCTCAAGAAAATCTCTCTCAATGCCCATTGAGTGTGTATGTGTGCTAAGGCATTTCAGTCGTGTCTGACTCTTTCTGATCTCACGGACTGTAGCCTGTCAGGCTCCTCTGTCCATGGGGTTCCCCAGGCAAGAATGCTAGAGTGGGTTGCCATGCCCTCCTCCAGGGGATCTTTCCAAAACCAGGGACCGAACTCATGTCTGTTATGTCACCTGCATTGGCAGGTGGGTTCTTTACCACTAGCACCCTGGGAAGCCCCTTGATGCCCATTATTACCTCCAAATTTCTTTCTCATCTTCGAATTTTATTTGTGTTTTCTTCCTTATCTTTTTTTATGGAAGACAGTTTAGTTCAGATTCTATTCTTGCTTTGTGGCTTCCCCTTGGGGTATATCTTTGAAAACTACTTTTTTCTTGGCTTGAGTCTTGGATCGTGATTTCTGATTTGTTTCATTCTCCAGTGTGCAATGTAGGCACTGCTGCTGCTGCTGCTACTAAGTCGATTCAGTCGTGTCCGACTCTGTGCGACCCCATAGATGGCATCCCACCAGGCTCCCCCGTCCCTGGGATTCTCCAGGCAAGAACACTGGAGTGGGTTGCCGTTTCCTTCTCCAGTGCATGAAAGTGAAAAGTGAAAGTGAAGTCGTTCAGTCGTGTCCGACTCTTCATGACCCCATGGACTGCAGCCTGTCAGGCTCCTCCGTCCATGGGATTGTCCAGGCAAGAGTACTGGAGTGGGTTGCCATTGCCTTCTCCAAATGTAGACGCTACTCGCTTTTATATTTTCTCATATCTGAAAATTCAGCCTGGATGCTTGCTGTGAGAGAGAGGGTAGAAAGTAGAAGGAAGCCTGAGAGGCTGGGTATACCATGTTTATGTTTCCTAAAGAATGTGAAATTTAAATTTCTGAGATTTTAATTTCAGAAGGTTTACCCTGGTCATAGTGTTTGGTAGAGTCAAGTAATTGAGCAAAGGAATTAGGAGTCCAGAACAGAAATTGAATCAAGAAATAAGAATGATAACAGTGGGGAAAGCGAAGAAAGGGTGGATTTTAAAGTACAGCTAATAAAATTGGTCGCAAATTAAATTTATTCAATTTTCTAGCTTGAGTGTCTCAGTGGATGCTAGTATGATTACCTTAGCTAGAAAACAAGAATAGAAAAGCAAGTATAGGGAGACAGATTGTGCCTTCCTTTTTGCTGACAATTTGAGTTTGAATTGCTGGAGATATCTTTCAATAGAATGAAACTTATTGGTATAGACAATCTTATTTACAAAGCAGAAATAAAGATACAGACATAGAGAGCAAATGCATGGTTACCAAGAGGGAAAAGGGGGGTGGGAGGAATTGGGAGATTGGGATTGACATCTATAAACTCTTGATACTGTGTCTGAAATAGATAAACAATGAGGACCTTTTGTATAGAGCAGGGAACTACACAGTGCTCTGTGGGGGCCTAAATGGGAAGGAAATACAAAAGAGAGGGAATGTATGTATATGTAGAGCTGATTCACTTTGCTGTACAGTAGAAATTAACACAACGTTGTAAAGCAACTATATTCCAATAAAGTTTTTTAAAAAGAATGAAACTGAATATATGGCTCTGGAAATCATGAAGTCAGTTCTAGACTTGTAATATGGTTTGGAGTGTTATCAGTCAAGAGGTAATAGTGAAGACTGCCATAAATATTGCTCAGTTCATAGTAACTAATATGTAACAAATACTGTTGGTTTCCCTGTGGCTTAGATGGTAAAGAGTCCTTCTGGAATGCAGGAGACCCAGGTTTGATCCCGTGTCCAGGCACTGTTCTAACTGCTTTATGCATGTTAAGTCATGAAATTATCACAGCTCTATGAGACAGGTTCTATTTTATCATCCCTGTTTTGTAGATGGGGAAACTTAGACACAGAGAGGTTAATTAACTTGTCCAAATTACAGGTATGTGTGGAAGAATTGATATTCCGCTCAGCCTGTTTTCCATCCTCTTGATCATTATGCTACATTGTTAGGAGAAGCAGAACAAAAGAGAAGCATCTGGGTGTTAGAACTCTGAAGGAACACCAGTGTGTGTGAGTTGATGGAGACAGAAGAAGCCACAAAGGAGCCTGAAAAGGAACAGGGAATAAGCAAAGGGGAAGAATGATAAATCGGTTTAGAGAAACAGATGAAAGAGACAGAGGGAATGGTCAGTGGGACCAGATACTGGAGGAGAGCAAGTAGGTTGAAGCTGAAAGTGCCTGTTAAAATTAGCATTTAATTCTATGGTCTCTGCCTGTATTGCTCACAGACCTTTTTATAATGATAAATAATTTTGCAAATATGCAGAAAACAGTGAATCTCCAGATAAATGTACTTTTATTATTGTGGGTGAGGTACCAGCCTATTACAAATACTAAGTTTTTTCTCCTTCTGGGCATTCGGTTGAGTTGTGTATCTCTGTTATCTTTGAAGATAAGTGAAGCCATATGAGTTTCTTGGAAGAATATAAGTTGAAATGATTTCCGTCGCTTCTACGTATAAGTACCTATGCACATTTCCTGGTTCCCTTTCTCTTCCTTGGCAAGCCAGGAGCTGCTGTTAGCTGAGGCACTGAGAGGCCCCACCCTCTGTGGAACATGTGATGTGAGGTGTGTGTGTTAAGTCACTATGGTCCAGCCCATCATGATGCATCAGTGGGTCAGTTACATTTTTGCTTCCATGGGCTTTTCATCTGTTTGAATTCTCATTGTTGTAAAAAGTCGGTGTGGTAGAATACATCGGAAAAGGCAATGGCACCCCACTCCAGTACTCTTGCCTGGAAAATCCTATGGACGGAGGAGCCTCGTAGGCTACAGTCCATGGGGTTGCTAAGAGTCGGACACGATTGAGCAACTTCATTTTCACTTTTCCGTTTCATGCACTGGAGAAGGAAATGGCAACCCACTCCAGTATTCTTACCTGGAGAATTCCAGGGACGGCGGAGCCTGGTAGGCTGCCGTCTATGGGGTCACACAGAGTCGGACACGATTGAAGCCACTTGGTAGCAGCAGCAGCAGCAGCAGCAGCAGCAGCAGTGGAATACATTACAGCAGAGAATGAGAGTATATATTTTTCTGATACTCTTGTAAATTAAATACAAAAAATATTTTACTAGTAAAGATTTCAAAGAAATTAATTAAACACAATTTAATAATGAAATAGACATATTTCTAGGTCAAGGTTTTTAGGTGCTCTAAATTTATAAAATCATGTTTATGGACTCTCCGACATATGGAGTATGCACAGATATATAGAATAAACCATAGGCCAACGTTTTGGCACAGTGGTAAAGAATCCGCCTGCCAATGCAAGAGATGCAAGAGACGCTGGTTCAATTCCTGGATCGGGAAGATCCCTTGGAGTAGGACATGGAAATCCACTCCAGTGTTCTTGCTTGAAAAATTCCCCGGACAGAAGAGCCTGGCAGGTCCATGGGGTCTCAGAGTCAGACATGACTGATCATGGTCTATGCATGCAAGCATTTTTAGAAAGCTGATACAACTTTAAAAAATAGTAGTGTGTTTATAATAAACAAGGCTAAAATCCATTTTATTATAATTTGAAGGTCTGTTGACTTATAGGTAAACCTTTTTACTGTAATTCTACAATTATATGCTGCTGCTGCTGCTAAGTCGCATCAGTCGTGTCCGACTCTGTGCAACCCCATAGATGGCAGCCCACCAGGCCCCCCTGTCCCTGGATTCTCCAGGCAAGAACGCTGGAGTGGGTTGCCATTTCCTCCTCCAGTGCATGAAAGTGAAAAGTGAAAGTGAAGTCGCTCAGTCGTGTCCGACTCTTCGCGATCCCATGCGCTGCAGCCCACCAGGCTCCTCCATCCATGGGGTTTCCCAGGCAAGAGTACTGGAGTGGGGTGCCATTGCCTTCTCCGACAATTATATGAAATTCTAATAAATAAGTAAAGCTTTAAAATTCCTGTTTTATTCTTCAAGTTTATAGAGAGCTTTTAAATTTACAAAACACTTTTCATGTACATTATTTCAGTTCATCAACTGACATTTGAAGTCTCTGTTTTTTAAGAAATGAGAAAACTGAGGATAGAAATGCACATTTAAAAAACACTTATAATAATAAATTACTTTAAATTAATAATAAAGTTTCATCTGAAAAAAATTATGTGCTGCCTATAGTAAATTCACTCTAGCATTACAACACAGTGAGATTGTCATCATGGGGAAAAGGCCACAGAATATCTTGTCATGTTTGTACTGGCATAGTAGGTGTTTATAATTGAGGTACTTAGGCAGGCAGGGTTTTAAAATGGAAATAACACATACTCCGTTTTTTAGATAATTTCCTACTCTCGATCTCTTTTCTCCTAACTTCACATTCTAGAATTTGCTTTTAACCCAACATCTGATATGAAGTCTGAAGAGCATAAATGTTTATCAGTTGTGTTTTTGAGTCTTTTTGTGCACCGCCCCCCTCCCGCCGTATATAACGTGATCCTGATTTTTCTGGAATCACATTTCTTTGCAAAATCTGTTGACATTTTTCTCCTGTGAAAATGAAAAAACAGAGAGTTGGCAGCTGTGACACGTCTGGTGATGGAAGTGGTCCGGGTGATTGGTTTTGTGGCAGATCTTGAAAGGGGACTATGGAGAAAAAATCAGTATAACCAGGAAATTCCTTTAAAGGGAACCTCTTTATGCATTAAAAGCAAAATTAAAGTTAAGGTTTGAGGGCCACAAGGATGAGGAACAGTATTTTGGGTCTATAGATAAAAAGATGATAAATATATCCATATGGGGTCCTCACATTCCTGGGGGCTGGGATGGTGGAGAGGAGGGTGTAACAGGAAGAAAGAATAACTGCAAATGAGAATACACATGAGTTATAATAGAGGGCACAGGGGTCCTTCAGGTGCCAAAATTATTCTTACAAATTTGTTCTCAGTGAGACACATGCCAAGGAAGTGATAAGTCCAGTGTTTACTAATAGGGAGGCTCCTTGCAGTTGGAAACCATGCCTAACATGTATATATTTCTAATTCTTGGTACTTAAAGGGAATGGTGATTTGACTATTGTAACATATCTACTTCAATCAAGTGGTCAACAGTGATGCCAAAGAAATGGAGGAGAAAGGAGAATTTTAGTAAAATTCATTGTTATCTAGCAAGGTCATATCTAGTGAGAGCAAAATTGAACAAAAATAATAGGATATATAGTTAAACTGGGATTGGAACTAAACTTCAAATAGTTTTTCAGTATAGATGTTTCTCAGATATTGCCTGTTTATTTTATCTAGCAAATGTAGTGATATCAAACTTCTCAATGCCACCTTGCCCCTGTGCCTATATGACTGAATTTACTGTTTCTTTTCTCTAAACATTTCTCAATTAAAAATTATTAATGGTATAGCTGAAACTATAAGTTTGATTTTTGTCAACAGAAATTCCATTGCAATTTTATCTTTCTGTGATAATATAAAGTATAGTAATAGCTTGAGGGCTATACCCATAGAAGATGATAAAATCTATACTTCTGAGGACAATGTAAATTGATCTTATTGTAATTCTTATGGAATCAGCCTGTGAGTTCCCTGAGTACAACTAGCAACATCTAAATAACATGAATCATATCTTATATTATCCTACTCAAGCTGACAAAGCAAAGGGATTTATAACCACAGCTGCCATTCCTTTATTTAGGTATTTATTAATCTCTTTTCAAATATAAGTACCTACTCTCATTACTTTTATCATTTATCTTGACAGTGTCTGACACTGGTAGGACCACATTTTCCGGGACTAGAGTGTAACAGGGTTTTCTGACTAGCACTTAGAAATATGTATTCATTGTAGGTTTTATTTTTTCTCTAGTTTCTTCTTGTGGGGTGAATTGGTTTAGAAATCTTTACACTACAGAATACATGGCTTATAGATCTTTATTTCTATTTTTAGAATTTCAGTTCTTGAATTCACTCTGAATATGTATTGTGTTAACGATGAACTAAATAAAAAAAACTAATTTTTTTAATACATAATGTCTAATTCAGACCATTGCTTATTATTCAGCCTTTTGTGTTTCGATATAATCTAAAAGTAGTTATTTTCTTTAACATGCACGTGGAGGTACATGTAAAGAAAGTATATGTGTCATATGGTCGTTTTTAAAATGTGGTCTTCAATTTCAGACTTTTTACAAGTAATGACATAAAGTAGCTCGTGTGTGCTTAATCTTTAAAATTTTATTATTTATTTTGAAAACTGTTTTAATACTGTGGTTCAGGGTCCTGTCTTCAGTTCAGTTCAGTTCAGTTGCTCAGTCGTGTCCGACTCTTTGCAACCCCATGAACCACAGCACACCAGGCCTCCCTGTCCATCACCAACTCCCAGACTCCACCCAAACCCATGTCCATTGAGTCGGTGATGCCATCCAACCATTTCATCCTCTGTGGTCCCCTTCTCCTCCTGCCCTCAATCTTTCCCAGCATCAGGGTCTTTTCAAATGAGTCAGCTCTTTGCATCAGATAGCCAAAGTATTGGAGTTTCAGCTTCAACATCAGTCCTTCCAGTCAACACCCAGGACTGATCTCCTTTAGGATGGACTGATTGGATCTCCTTGCAGTCCAAGGGACTCTCAAGAGTCTTCTCCAACACCACAGTTCAAAAGCATCAATTCTTCAGCGCTCAGCTTTCTTTATAGTCCAACTCTCACATCCATACATAACTACTGGAAAAACCATAGCCGTGACTAGACGGACCTTTGTTGGCAAAGTAATGTCTCTGCTTTTTAATATACGGTCTAGGTTGGTCATAACTTTCCTTCCAAGGAGTCAACGTCTTTTAATTTCATGGCTGCAGTCACCATCTGCAGTGATTTTGGAGTCCTAAAAAATAAAGTCAGCCACTGTTTCCACTGTTTCCCCATCTATTTGCCATGAAGTGATGGGACCAGATACCATGATCTTAGTTTTCTGAATGTTGAGCTTTAAGCCAACTTTTTCACTCTCCTCTTTCACCTTCATCAAGAGGCTCTTTAGTTCTTCTTCACTTTCTGCCATAAGGGTGGTGTTATCTGCATATCTGAGGTTATTGATATTTCTCCAATCATTCTTGATTCCAGCTTTTGCTTCCTCTGTCCCAGTGTTTCTCATGATGTACTCTGCATATAAGTTAAATAAGCAGGGTGACAATGTACAGCCTTGACGTACTCCTTTTCCTATTTGGAATCAGTCTGTTGTTCCATGTCCAGTTCTAACTGTTGCTTCCTGACCTGCATACAGGTTTCTCAAGAGGCAGGTCAGGTGGTCTGGTATGCCCATCTCTTTCAGAATTTTCCACGGCTTATTGTGGTCATGTCTAGATGTTAACATTTCACAATTTTGTTCACTAAGGAAATTGGGCTGTAAGTAACAATGTATCAAAATAAACAATGGTTTAAATGTTTAAGAAAATAATGATAATTATTCCATAGAACCAAAGGCTGGAGTCACTGTTTCCAGCATTGGGTCAACATCTTAAGAATCCTTCTGTACCCCCATCATCAAAATATCAGCCTTTCGTTTTCACTCCATGATTTTAAGTTGGCTGCTACGGCTTTAGCGCCGTATCTTCTTCTTATCAGGTTTAAAGTCCTGCAGATATGAGGTCAGAGAAGCTAAATAGCTCTCTTTTCTGTTTTAATCAGGGAGCAGAATATTTCCCAAATGTTTTCAGCAGCTTTCCCTTCCTCTCTGCAGGATGGATTCATGTTAGTGCGCTGCACTTTCCCATTTTGGGAAAGACCACCCCTCCAGTATAATGGGCTCCATTAGTCTGCATGTCCTGTGTCTTATTACTGAGGTTTAACTCTTACTTTCCTTTTCACAGACTTTGGGAGAATGAGACTATGATGGAAAATTTGAATTCTAAATTTTAACCAATGTTTCTTTAGTTCTTGTATTCTGTGTTTGCATTGTTTTGAATAAAGTAGAAAATGTGTAGAAAGGTGATACTGTTACAGGCTGAACTTGATTTAGTCTATATTTTTTATATTTTGCCACTGAATCAAGCCAGATCATATGGTTTCAATGAGCTTATGATATAATCTAATGACATAAAACTAGGTTAATAATGAAGACTGATGCTAAGATCTAATGGTCTTTAAAAATTTAAGTGAAAAGTTGCATTTTAGCTTCACCATTTAAAATGTGACCTTTTTTGCTGTGATTTTCAAATATAGGTTAAATTTCTTTCTTTTTATTTGACTTTATGTTCTTATTTTGGGATGTTGTTGACAGGAAGTGAAAAAGAGGTGTGCTAATAAAGCTAGATGTAAAGGAAGAAATGATTTCTGAAAATGTCTAGTAAGAACCCTTCTTGCTGAACACTGGAAAAATAATAATGCTGCCATTATATTTATTTAGCAGTAGGTCAATGACCCTTTAACATCGTGTTCTAGCCTTAAATTAGCTCAGTGAAATTTGTAGGTGGCTGTAAGGGCAGATGATGTCCAGTGGGTACCAGGATAGGAAACCTGGACAGTCATGTAGGACATGGTGGAAAGCAAATAAAAATTTGGACAGGCAAGACAAAGTTAGAATAGGCATGTAAACACAAAGTCGAGACTTCATTTTAGGATCTAAGAGACAGTTATATAACAGAAGGCAAAACAGCAGCCAAAATATATGGGCAGATCAGGAAATCGAGTGATGTCACCAGTTTTTCAGAACATCAGTATAATTCTGGTGCAAAGACTGTGGGTGGGTGCGGAAGTTGAGAACTGCCACTTATCTCTCTGAGTAGATACCCAGATTTTGCAGGTTGTAATGGAAAGATTTTTGTTCTACAAGTATAAACTGAGATGAAATCTTAGATCACTCAAAAATAAAAGAAATCATGTCATTAAAGAAAAACAGAGGATGGGGCTTCATTTTCTTCCCAGCTCTTTGCTTCTGCTTCCTAATTCTTCTGTGGCTTAAGAAAAAGAAACAAGAGATAAGTAAAATTCTGTAGCATCATTTTCCTCATTTTAAGAAGACTAACTGAGAAAATACTTTCCCATAGGATCTTTGACAAAGATGTAATTTTATTGATCTCTTTATCAAGGGATGGAAAGTTACAAAATTAAGTAGCAGTAATATTCTCTAATAGAATATTCAGTAAGAAGCATTAAATATGTAGAAATGTATAACATGGAACTATAAATTAGATATTCCTATTAAGGAAATATTATCTCACTTTATTTATAATAATTAAATGCCTGTCCTAGGCCTGATAATTTGTCACGAACTTGGTGAAATAAACAAAGAGCTGATGGCTACTGTTCTGTGAAAAGTTACAGTTTAGGAAGGGAGATAATATTCATTTAACAGGTCTGCACTAACCTGTTAAGTTAGAAAGTGAAAAATGAAAGTGTTAGTCACTCAGTCATGTCCAACTCTTTGCGACCTCATGGACTGTGGCCCGCCAGGCTCCTCTGTCCATGGAATTCTCCAGGCAAGTTGAGTGGTTGCTGTTCCCCTCTCCAGTGGATCTTCTCAACCCAGGGATTGAACCTAGGTCTCCCACATTTCAGGCAGATTCCCCATCTCAGCCATTAGGGAAGCCCCCAAGTTAGAAAGAACAATTACCACATTCTCTGAAACTCAGTTTCCTTGTGTATAGGCCTTGTTCTGAAAGCTTCCATCCAGGTGATAAATTGCATTATTCTTGAATACAAAGAAATATATGTTTTCAAACATATTCATCTCTCAGAAAGCATCTTCGACTCAAGTATGATGATCAATAAGAGAATGAGCAGAGGGACAAAAGTGATGTATTATCTTAACATTTCTGTTGCTAGATGGAGAAGTACAAGCTAGAGTTGTGGCTGCAGATTTTAGAAGGTAGATTTTATCTGCTCATCCACTGACTGACACTTAGTGTTCCCATATCTTGACTGTTATGAATAATGCTTCAGTGCACACAGTAGGTGTATATCTCATTGATACCCTGTCTTCATTTGCTTTGGTTGTATACCCAAAGGCAGAATTGTTGGATCATATGCTATATCTATTTTTAATTTTTTGAGACACTTTCATGATTATTCCAATTTACATTCCCACTAACAAGGCAGAAGTGTTCCTTTTCTCAGCATTCCCACTGGTGCTTATTTCTTGTCTTCCTGGTAAGCCATTCTAATGTGTGCTATATGCAGACAATGGAATTTTACTCAGCCGTGAGAAAGTAGGAAATCTTGCAACAACATGGATAGAGCTTGAGAACATATGCTTTGTGAGATAAATCAGACAGAGAAAGACAAATACTGCATAATATCACTTATATGTGGAAGTTAAAAAAAAAAAAACTAAGCTTATAAAAACAGCAAGTAAGATGGTAGTTACAAAGGGCTGGGGGATGGAGGGATGGGAGAGAGGTTGTTTAAGGGTCCAAACTTGCAGTGAGTTGTAAATAAGTCCTAGAGGTCTAATGTGCAGTACAGTTAGTATAGACAACAACTATTGTATTGGGTTCAGGGGTAAAGAATCTGCCTGCCGATGGAGGAGACACAGGTTTGATCTCTGGGTTGAGAAGGTCCCCTGAAGAAGGAAAAGGCAATCCACTACAGTATTCTTGTCTGGGGATCCCATGGACCGAGGAGCCTGGTGGGCTACAGTCCATGGGGTTGCAAAGAGTAGGAAATGACTTAGTGTCTAAACCATCATCACCATTGTATTATAATCATCAAACTTTCTAGGAGACTAGTTCTTAATTATTCTAACCACAAGAAAAAATGGTAATCATGTCATGTAACAGAGGTGCTAACTGTAGCTACAGTGATAATTATATTACAACATATACATAATTAAATCAGCATGCTCTATATCTTAAATTTACAGAATGTTATATGTCAAATGTTTTTCCATAAGAAAGAAGGCAGATTTTGATAGTTATATAAAAATGTTAATAAGGACTAAGTATGGTGACAGTGGTTTAGCCGCTAAGTTGTGTTCGACTCTTTGAGATCATATGGACTATGGTTCACTAGGGTCGTCTGTCCATGGGATTTCCCAGTCAAGAATACTGGAGTGGGTTGCCATTTCCTTCTCCAAGGGCTAAATACAAGTTCTCAAAAAATGAAATTTCAGTAAATAAATCACAAGCTTATTAGATGAGAAAGAAAAGGAGGAGGCATTCGATGAAAGCGATTTAACTGAATAAATAATTTCTTTGACAATGGCACAGTTTAAATCGAGAGGGAGTGTATAGATGGATGGCATTGTGCTGTAATATATATGATGAGAATTATGCCATTTAGATAAGGACTCAGTAGAAAGAGGCTTGCAAAGTGTTAAAACAATAAAACAAATATTTAAAAATTTCCACGCAGCAAAGGGAAGAATAAAGAGGCCTGTATTTTGAGATCAGTGACATAATATGAACAGTTGAGGATCAGATGAATCGCTATTCAGCTCTTGTGTTGCCTGGTTCTCTCTGTTGTGGAAACTGCTTGTCAAATCATTCCAGGCAGGAATACTGTTGGTAGGAGGATAATGAAGCTCAAAATAGTTGAAAAGAGGCAGAGGACTCATTAGTGCTTTATGTAGGTTCATTTCATCTAACAGGGGCTGGTTTTATCACCAAGCACACAGAGACAATGCATGAAATTGGTGAACTTCTATCAGTTACCTTGAAGGAATAGCGGTAAACCAAAAGAGTTCCAGATTAGAGATGGACTAGAAATTTTACTGGATCCAGTATATGTGTAAACTTTCTGTAGAGATTGGGTGAAATAGAGAATTATTAAAGATCATTTGTGAATTTTCAAAAAAAGAAGTCTAGATTTCCTACTTAAAATGATGATTTTAAGTAGTCCAAATCATGCATTTCCCTTGCTTTAAAATTCTTAGTAAAAATGAATAACTAGAGGAATATTAAAAGAGGAGACCTGATACCATTCTTGGATCTTAATGTAGCATGTTTTCCACGTGTGAGAAAATTCTCAGTGGTTCAAGAGAGTTCAAATTGGGGGGAAGATCAAACATAAATAATATATGAGGTGTGAAAGAAAGGTTCTCCTGTAAAAGCACTCCAGAATAAACCTAACAGTTTTCCCTGGGTGAGAGAACAGATGTGAGTGAAGGTCAGGGAGCAGATAATTGGGCAATTCCCCCTCCTACTGAGGTCTTTGGATTCTTGCCCATTGATGGAGCCCACAGGTGCCAAAGCAAATTGTCTCAGAAGGTAAACTTCTGCATTATAGATACATCCAGCTTTAGCTATTTCCTCAGACCAGTGCATCTTCACATAGGTTAGTTTAGACTGCAGTCATCTATATTTTCCCTTATCCTTTCATCTGGGCCTGCAGTATTTGATCAGAGACCACACAATATTCATTTTATATATATATATAAATTATATATTATATAATTATATATTTATTATATATATAGATAAATAAATATATTTATAAATAAATATATATATAAATAAATTATATATTTATTATATATATATTATATAATTATATATTGTATAAATACAATATTCATTTTATATATATATATATAGACACACACACACACACACACATATATATATATACACACACATATATATATTTTTTAGTATGAGACAAAAAAAATGAGAAACCAACTCAAAACCCTTAGTTTGTAAGATAAGCAATGAGAAAATAGTGCTGGGGCTTACCTGGAGGTCCAGTAGTAAAGAATCTGCCTGCCGGTGCAGAGGACACGGGTTCTATCCCTGGTCCGGGGAGACTGGACATGCTGGTGGGGCAGCTAAGCCCACATGCCACAGCCACTGAAGCCTGCACACTCCAGAGCCTATGCTCTGCAGAGAGAAGCCACCACACTGGGCAGCCCCAACACCACAAACTAGAGAGAGCCTGTGAGCAACAGCAAAGACCCAGCACAGCCAAGATAAATAAGTAAATAAAATTAAAATACTGAGTGTACAAAAATATTGACCAGCTCAACATTTGGGGAAATTTTAAGAAATAAATTTGCTCCTTATGAGAGTGAAGAGGAAGCAGTAACAGATTTAATCGTAGACCGTGGGCAGTATATTTTTCCTCTTTCAACTGTGGTAAACAAATTTAAATTCTGGAGAACTCCCAAGTGGACTGGAAAGCAGGAATGGTCGAAACTCAAGCTGGTTTTGTTCCTTACTTGGTGCCAGCTAGTGTCTGGTATGGTCTTTGGTGAAACTAAGTTCTTATACTGGAAACACAGTTTCACAGAGATAACTATCAAGGTGGCTGTTTTCTTAAACTTCTGGTTTTCTGGGCCAGCACTGTGACCCTTAAGGTCACACTGAACTATTCAGTTGCAGAGACCTTAAAGAGCCACACCCAGCCTGGTGAGAGGCAGCGTGCGATGAAGCGATGAAAATTCCCATTTCTACCTGCCTGGCATCTGGAGCCCCCACCAAGAGCAGGAAGAAAGAAACTGTTGGGGAGCATAAGTTTGGGACTTCATTTAAATTTCATTTATCCCATTCTTGTATCATCATTGTCTGTCACGTATATGGGCAGCAGGGAGCTTGCTGTTGAATTCATAGCTCTTTGATTTGGGAGGAACCAAATTCCAGGATACAAGGCAGAATAAACCTCATCTCTGCCTGTTCCTGATTTGGGGAATCAGGGTTGTGCTGAATGAAAGTGTAGCATCTGTTGCAGGTGCTGAACAAGGAGTCGGGGTGACTAGTGCTTAAAAGACTGAAACTCCTTGAAGGTCTTCAGGGAAAGGTTTGTAAAAGCAGGGTGAGGGAGGGGGGTGTGGGGTATGTGATCACCTGGTGGACATGCTTCCGATTGGCTGGTGGTGAAGTAGTCAGAAGTCAACATCATCAACCTCTGGTTCCAACTGGTCTGGGGTCTACGTGCTTGTGAGCCAAATATAGTTAACTTCTTCCACCTGATGGGAGTTTCAGTCACTGCAAAACAGTTCAAAGGACATGGCTCAGAATATTGTTTATATCCCCTGAGGAGGAACGAAAGGTCTTTGACTTTGTTTCATGGCTGGTGGTAGCGGTTTAGTCGCTGAGTCGTGTCTGACTCTTGCGACCCCCATGGACTAGAGCCTGCTAGGCTCCTCTGTTCGTGGGCTTCTCTAGGCAAGAATACGGGAGTGGGTTGCCATTTCCTTCTCCATGTTTCATGGCTGAATTATTATTATTTTGTCTTGCTTGACCATTTGCTTTCTGCATTTTCTCACTCCTCTGATTAAATTGATTCTTTGGTTGAAGTTTTTCTGCATACAAAATGCAGACAGAGATTGTGGGTGGCAGTCTGTTCTGGGAAGGCCTTGAAGGGTCCTGCTCGGTTGCACAAGTGGGAAAATGCAGTTAATGGCCAAAGGACAGACTGTGGCAGCTGAAAGATAAGTAGACCTTGTCTGGTGTGCCTCTCACTACAATATGATGTCTCTGTGCCTTCCCTCTGATCCAGGCTGGGCTGATGCTCACAGTAATGTATGGTGGACTGTCAATTCCAGGCCAGGCTTTGAAAAGCCTAGAGTTTTCTGTTTCTTCCTCTTGGGGCCCTGAGCAGCCATGTAATAAAGCTCACTGTCCTGCTGGAGAGATCATGCAGAGGAGGAGCTGAGCTGAGTGCTGCCTCCCCCCTGTCTTTGCCCAACCTGTGCTGCAGCCGTGGGAGGAAGCACACAAAGAGGGCTGTGGGGCGAGGCTGCTATGGACCCAACACCTGCGTCCTCCCCAGACTCATGCACTGAAGTTGTAATCTCCAGTGTGATGATATCAGGAAGTGGGGCCTTTGAGAGGTAATTAGGCCATGAGGAAGGAAAGCTTTAACAAACCTAGACAGCATATCAAAAAGGAGAGACATTACTTTGCTGACAAAGGTCCATCTAGTCAAAGCTGTGGTTTTTCTAGTAGTCATGTATGGATGTGAGAGTTGGACCATAAAGAAAGCTGAGTGCCGCAGAATTGATGCTTTTGAACTGTGGTGTTGGAGAAGACTCTTGAGAGTCCCTTGGACTGCAAGGAGATCCAACCAGTCCATCCTAAAGGGGATCAGTCCTGAATATTCATTGGAAGGACTGAGGCTGAAGATGAAACTCCAATACTTTGGCCACCTGATGCAAAGAACTGACTCATTTGTAAAGACTCTGATGCTGGGAAAGACTGAAGGTGGCGGAGAAGAGGATGACAGGATGAGATGGTTGGATGGCATCACCAACTCAATGGACATGAGTCTGAGCAAACTCTGGGAGTTGGTGATGAACAGGAAGGCCTGGCGTGCTGTAGTCCATGGAGTCGCAATGAGTTGGACACAACGGAGTGACTGAACAAAAAAAACCACATGGCAGAGAAGATCTTTCTTTTCACCATGTAAGGATACAGTAAGAAGGCAGTTGTCTGCACACCAGGAGGAGGGCCCTTATCATACACCAAATCTGCTGGCACCTGGAGTGTGGTCTTCACTGCCTCCAGAACTATGGAAAATGCACTTTTGTTTGAGCCATCTAGTCTACAGTATTTCAGTGCCACACCCTGAACTGACTAAGATGAAGGCTCTACAAGATTTCTCACTTGAACTCTACCATCGCCATGGCTCTGTTGGAGTACAAGCATAATGGTTAAACTTACGTGTCTGGAACATAAACGGCATGGAGATTATGGTATTTCTGTTCTCATTTTTCTGAGGCAAGATTTTCCTCGAAACCACTTATGTTTTTTTAGCCTCACACTGGAACTGGAAGTGTTGGGGGAGGGAGGAGGGCTAGATTTGCATAGCTCACCCCTTGTACCTCTCTTCATTTTGTGTAACAGCTACTTATAGAATGCACACAATTTTGTTTGCTTCTCTGTGCCTTAAGCGAGGAGGATTGAGTTTGTTTCTCCGGTTGAGAATGGTAATTCTAGGTTCTGAAGCCTGTTGCTGATACATGAGTTGGCTGCATCTTCCCCTTCAGCTTTCATTGGTAATAAAGCTGATGTTCTAATCTCTAACTTCTTTTTCTATATGTGTTTCCTAATTGGTTCCAAACTCTTGACAAGAGAAAAGGTGTCATTTATTGAATCCTTGAAACCCAAATATCTAGATGCTTTGTCAGGGCCCACCTGGCAACTCTTTAATGTGAAAGTAAACAAGGGCACCCTGTGAGAAACATGGAGTTGAGAAAAAATATGTAGATGTTTCAGTTTGTCTCAGTCATGTTCTCTGAGCCATGCTGATGTAATTGTAGCCCAAAAGTATGTAGATTATCTAGAAAATGGTTTTGTGCCAGGCAGTTCACAGAGCTATTTTGTTAAACTCTTTAGTGATAAACTCAAGAGGTGGTTGGTTAAACTGAAACTGGTTTAAAAGAAAATGACCTGGATAATGACAAGATAAAATCTTTGGCCATTGAAACATATTTAAGATTCGAGATGCTTGGCTTTGAAAAGGACAGACTTGGGGATTTGAAAATTTTCTTCTGCTCCTGCACATTCATCACACAGAAGAAAAATGGGCCTTGTGTGAGCAGCTCTTGACTAGGTTTGCAAGTTTCAAGGAAGTACATCTTCTCCAGTTTATCGTTTTCCATCAAATGAGAAGGGTATTCTTGGGAGATGGTGAAAAACCTCCAGAGGCTTTTAAGCAGTGATTGAGCAAATGTTTGTAAGTGATATTTTAGAGGACATTCAAGTACCAGATAGCAACTATGGTATTTCTAAAATTTCTTCCAACCTTGAATTTTTAATCTTTTTATTTTGTGATTTAGATAATGTGATACAGTCTAGAGCGCTGTGGAAAGATGGCATAACACATAAAAGAGAGAGGGCATTGCTAACCGAAGTTACCTGAAATATCCCAGACAGAGGCCTCACAGTCTGACATGATCTTTGGCATCCACTCCAGTCTGCGCCTCAGCTCTGCACAGCACAAACATTATTTTATCATTCTGCCAGTGTGGAGCAGACTCAGGAACGCTTGCAACTCTAAAGAAGTTCGCACGAGGCTGATATATGAAGCCGACTTATTAATTTACATTGAGAAATAAATCTGCTAATGGAGTATATATTCAGTTCCTCTGGCTAACACATCTCCTTGTAGGCATGCTATATTGAAAGCCAAATTAAAATCAGACTGTTGTTTGATGAGCATGGGATCAGAACAACCTGGAGCAACTCTAGGAATTTAATGTTGAATGATATGAAGCCACCAGAGCCTGATGCATCTTCTCTGTGGTGGGGGTGTACCCTGCCACCTGGAATAGCAGGTCTTCTTGTATTATTACCCTCTCCTTTGGTTTGCATTTACTGGAAGTGTCTGTGCTTCACTTTCAGTTATATTTTTTCCTAGGCTTCCTGGAATGAGCCGTTAACTTTCTTTAGTGGTTAAGAATACAGGCTGTGTGAGTTCTAATTTAGTTCTAACACCACTGAGGTTTCTTGGGCAATTTGCTTAACATCTCCGTAGCTGTTGCCACATCCATAAAAAAAACATAATAATAGTGCTATCTCTCAGTATTGGTACAATGATTTAGTGAGTGAATATGTCTAAATGAGCTTTGAATCATTCCTGGCACATATGAAGAACTAATATTAGTTATTATTATTACTAAAGTGGCCACAGTTAAGTGATTTTGTTCTTTCAGACACTGGTTTTATTTCAGTTTATTTTGAAAAAAAAAAAGATTTTTGTTGATATTTTGATTTCATTTCAGATGATAAAAGTTTTTGGCTCTGTGTCAGTGTTCTTGGAGGATATTTCACTATTTCCCTGTCTACCCACACCTATACCAACACCAAGCATGAAGATAAAGAAAGACAAGAGTCTTCCCTGGTGGTGGCTCAGTAGTGAAGAATCCACCTGCCAGTGCAGGAGAGTGAGTTTGATTCCTCGTCTGGGAAGATCCCACATGCAGTAGAGCAGCTAAGCCCTTGCACCACCACTACTGAGCCTGTGCTCTGGAGGCTGGGAGCCAGAACCACTGAGCCCACACGCTGCAACTACCGAAGCCCTTGCACCCCAGAGCCTGTGCTCTGAAGCTAGAGAAGCCACCAGAGTGAGAAGCCCGAGCATTGCAACTAGAGAAAAGCTGGTGTGGCAATGAGGACCCAGTGCAGCCAAAAGTAAATAAATCAAATTAAAAAAAAGAAAGACAAAAATGTTATTGTAGGCTATGATTAATCAAGGGAAAGTTTGAGATCAAATGAGTATTGGGGGTGGGATCAAGAATGCCAAGTAGGAAGATGCCAGCTCACCTACTCTCATGAACACACCAAAAGTACAGCTACACAGAAAATACTTATCTTTGAGAATGACCTGAAGACTAACAGAGTGGCTCTTCTGCAAATAAAGATATATTAAAAAAAACACACCGAAATAGGTAGGAGGGGCAGAGACAGTCTCTTCAGGACCCACACTCCTGGCACAGATACAGTCAAGCAGGAGGGGCTGTCTCAAGTGTAGAAGGTCTTCCCTAAGAATAAGGGGGATTCCAGTCCCAGATCCAGCATCCCAGCCCTGGGAACTTGCTCTGGGAAGATGATCCCGCATAACATCTGGCTTTGTCAACAAGGAGGACTTATGTCTGGGAGAGATGGAGGGCAATAGGAGATTGAAACCCTGCTCTTAAAGAGCCCTTGCACAAGCTCACTTGCCTAGTATCCCAGAGTGTACAGGCAGCAGCTTGAAAAGCTATATGTGAAAGGGATTCATTGATAAGTTTAGGGCGGATACCAAAGGGACAGGCATCTGTCGAAACTTTCTTCAGGGACTAGAGCACTAGAAGGCATCATTTAAAAAAATTTCCTCTACTGAGTTGTCCAGGAGCTGGCAGAGGCCATTTTTAACATTTTGCATCTCCTTGCTAGCACTGTTCATCCTGTCCTGGTGTTCCCTGCAGACTTGCCCAACCCAGGACACTTGCCTTGACTGACCATCCTCCAAAGTATTCCCTGTCCCACTGCACCCAGTGAGTGGTTTCAGCTTGGACTGGGGCCTCCACAAAGTGGCTTCTGCACCAGGGCTCCGTGTGCCCACCAGGTTGCGAGCAACAGTCATGGCTGGACCTCACAGACAGCTAGACCTGGAGCCAGCCCCACCCACCAGTAGGCTCACAGCAACCACAGCAGTGCCACACAGGAGGGCACACACAGCCCACACAGGGGACACCTCTGGCGCTCCTGGCTCTTGTAACAAGGGGAATTGCTCTTCAGAGTGCCACAGGAAGTCTTCTACAGAAGCCCACTTCCTCAAGACCAGAAGATGTAGCTGAACTACCCAACACACAGAAACACACACACACAGAGTTAAGAAACTGAGGAAACAATAAGTTCCAAAGAAAAGACAAAAACAAAACCTTAGTAAAATTCTTAAACAAAACAAAAATAAGTCATCTAGAGCTCAAAGTAAAGGTCCTAAAGATGCTCACTGAGATAGAAAATGGATGAACATAGGGAGATCTTTAAAGAGAGAGAAAACATTAAAGAGCCAAGCAACGCTGAAGGACACAATAACTGAAATAAAAGCACACTAGGTGGAATCAACAGCAGCTTAGGTGATGTAGAAAAATGCACCTGCAGTCTGGAAGACAGGGTAGTGGAGAGCACCCAATCACAACAACAAAAAGAATTTTTAAAAATGAGGATAGTTTAAGGAACCTCTGGCACAACAGTCAGTTGTACTGTCATTTGTAATATAAAGATCCCAGCATGAGAAAAGCGAGAGAAAAAAGCAGAAGACTTCCCTAATCTGAGGAAGGAAATAGACACTCAAATCCAGGAAGCACAGAGAGTCTCAAACAAGATGAACCAAAGAGACCCACACCAAGACACATTATAATGAAAATACCAAATGTTGAACAGAATCTTAAAGGCTGCAGGAGAAAAACAACTAGTTATATATCAGCTAGTTTTTTAGCAGAAGCTTTACAGGCCAGTAGAATGTGGCATGCATATTCAAAGCACTGAGAGGAAAAACTTTTAACCAAGAATATTCTATGTGATAAGGTTATAATTCACAATTGATAGACAGATAAAGAGTTTCTTAGACGAGAAAATACTAAAAGAGTTAATCACCACTAAAATGGCCTTATAAGAAATAGTAAATGGACTTTAAAATGCTTATACTAAGCAAAGCTGTACACAAATTCAATGAAATCCCTATCAGAATACCAACGGCATTTTTCACAGGACTGAAACCAATAATCCTGAGATTTGTATGGAACAGTAAAAGGCCCAGATAACCAAAGAAATCTTAAGAAGGGAGGACAAAGTTGAAGTATCACACTTCCTAATTTCAAACTATATTACAAAGCTATTACGATGGGAACTATTTGCAGTGGCACAAAAACAGACGTATGGATTAACAGATGGACCCAATATCATTTATTGAAGGAACTTTTCCCCGCCATATATCATTGACTTCTTTGTCCTAAATTCATTGGTATATAAGTGTGGGTTTATTTCTGGACTCTCTATTCTGTTCTGTTAATCTGTGTGTTTGTTTTTGTGCCACTACAATTCTCATCATAATAGCTTTGTAATATAGTTTGAAATCAGGAAGTGTGATACCTTCAACTTTGTCTTCCCTTCTTAAGATTTCTTTGGCTATCTGGGTCTTTTACAGTTCCATACAAATTTTAGGATTATTTGTTCCAGTTCTGTGAAAAATGTTGTTAGTGGTTGGATGGCATCACCGACTTGATGGACATGAGTTTGAGCAGGCTCTGGGAGTTGTTGATGGACACAGAAGCCTGGCCTGCTACAGTCCTTGGGGTCTCAAAGAGTCAGACATGACTGAGCAACTGCATTGAACTGAAACTGGACAACTGTATGCAAAAAAGTGAAACTGGACCACTTTCTTACACCATACACAAAAATAAACTTATAGTGGGTCACTTAAAGGCTTAAATATCAGACCTAAAGCCATAACACTCCTTAAAGAAAACATAGGAAGTATACTCTGGCATAAGTTTTAGCAGTGTTTTCTGTATCTGTCCCCTCATGCAAGGGCAACGGAACCAAAATAAACAAATGGGACTACATCAAACTAAAAAGCTTTTGCACAGCACAGAAAACCGTCAATAAAATAGAAAGGCAACCTACTGAATGGGAGAAGATATTTGCCAGCGATGTACCAGATAAGGGTTAATATCTGAAATATATAAAGACCTCACACAACTGAGTATCTAAAAACCAAATTGTCTGATTTAAAAATGGGCAGGGTGTCGAAACAGACATTTTTCCAAGGAAGACATTTGCATGTGTGCTCAGTCATGTCTGACTCTTTGCAACCCCATGGACTGTATGTAGCTTTCCAGCCTCCTGTATCCCTTGGATTCTCCAGGCAAGAATATTGGAGTGGGTTGCCATTTCCTACTCCAGGGGACCTACCCAACCCATGGACTGAACCTGCATTTCCTGTGTCTCCTGCATTGTCAGACAGATTCTTTACCACTGCGCCACCCGGGAACCCCTAAGAAAGACATACAGATGTCCAGCAAACACAGGAAATGATACTCAACATCACTAATTATCGGGATAATGCAAATGAAAACCACAGGGAGATATCACCTGACACCTGTTGAAATGACTGTTATCAAAAAGGCACACACACACAAAAATGTTGGAGGATGTGGAGAAAAGGAAATCCTTGAACTGTTGGTCAGAATGTAAAATTTGAAATCAATGTGACAGCCAAGTTGGTTCTTCTGTAGGCTCTGTGGAAGACTCCACTTAGCTTCTCTTGACTCCTGGAAATCCTTGGCATTCCTTATCATGTAGCTGCATCACATGCTTCTCAAAATTGATCTAGTCTCTATTATTCGATTCTACATCCATTTCCACATTTCTCAGTATTTGTTACAGGAGTATTCTACCTCCTGGTATCACAATCTATGTTAGGACCCGAGGCTGTCATTACAAATTATTGCAAACTAGATGGCTTAAAACAACAGAAATCTGTTCTCTCCTAGGAGAGAAGTAATCAGAAGGCAAGTAGTCTGAAACTAAGGAGTTGGCAGGGTTGGATTCTTTTGGAAGCTCAGAGAGAGAAACTGTCCTGAGCCTCTCAGTTTATGGGGCTGCTGGCAGTCCTTGGTGTTCCTTGGCTTGTGGATGAATCATTCTAATCGCTCCTTCCCTCTTCAATCAGCTTCTTCTCTGTTTCTCTGTGTGTTTCTCTGTGTCTTTTCTTTTCATAAGGACACCAGCCATTGGGGTTAGGCTCACCTTACATCCAAAAGGAGGTTTATCTCGAGATGCCTAATTAATTATACATGGAAAAATTCCATTGCCCACTAAGGAAATTATTTATATTTTTGGTGGAAAGTAAAAATCATATTTCATTAGGTTCCCAGAGGTTTCATATGTATCTGAATTTTGGGGGACAGTATTCAACTCACTACAACTTCCATTATGTAGATGGAAAAGGAGGAAAGATGAATGCCCATGGGAATAGGTGTGTTGGTGGGGCATTTTGTTGTGATTTCCAAATACACTGTGTGTGTGTGTATGTCCACATGTGAAGTAGGTTCATCAGCTAAGTCTGAGAATCATGTGTCAGTAATTTCAACATGGTTAACATATGCCTTGAAAGGGCTAGAATCGAGTGTATGAGTAGACTGACAACATCTATTGAATTGAGGTTTGTGATGAATATGCTGAGGTCTCTGTCTGCTACTACGACCTCTAACTTCTGATTCCATGGTATGGCCTTCAGGTGATCCCAGTGTGAGTTATATCTTCAGAGTTTCTGTTTGAACGTTAGCCTATAATGCAGCCATATACTTATTGCTGTTGCATAGAATTTCCTATCAAAATTCATACATCTGTTTCCTTGCTCTTAATTTTTTCAATTTGGAATTTTCTTGCCTTCCTTTCTTTATTGACAGTCTGTCCAAGAAGATCTCTTCATTTGTCCTTATCTCAGAAAGGCAGTTTTAAAATTAGTTGCTCCATTTTTGTATTTCCACAAGGTTCCTTTATATTCAGCTGATTTCATCCTTACTTCTGTTAAGAGTTAGGTGTAGCTCCCTGTCTGTCATGCCAGCCAGACTGTAAGATCTTGTCAGTGAAGGGATTGGTCCCACATAAAGTTTTGGATCTCTCTTGAATCTAGTATCTTGCACAGAGTAAACACTTGAGAAATGTTTTTAGGCTTGGGTTGGTGACAGCTTGCTGTTATATTTATGTTTTACAGTTCATATGGGAAGATAAACCTACTGAAAAGAAAAATTGTTATGCTTGCTTGTTTTTCTAGTAAAGAAGATAGATTAAAAGCAAATCATATCTTCTCTTTTGCCAAGAATTTCTTGGTCTTATGGCTGGCCATGCTTAATAGTGTAAACCAAGAGCCTGTAAACAGAGTGAAACAAATTAACTCATACAAGAATTTAATTTATAACTTAGTGTTATAATAATCTTACCAAGAAATTTAGCTTGTTGCTAGCATATGGTCTCCAGGGATTGGCATTGTTTATTATTATCAATACATTGCTTATTGTACTTTTTTCTAAACAATGAGCTATGCTGTGCTTGCATGCTCAGTTGTATTCGACTCCTTGTGTCCCCGTGGACTATAGCCCACCAGGCTCCTCTGTCCATGGGATTCTCCAGGCAAGAATACTGGAGTGGGTTGCTGTGCCATACTTCAAGAAATCTTCCTGACCCACGGATCAAGCCTCATCTCTTATGTCTCCTGCATTGGCAGGCAAGTTCTTTATCACTGGCATCACCTGGGAAGCCCTAATTACATAAAGCTTTCTAAATAATATCTTAGTGAAAAGCTACATTTTTTTTTTAACTTAAGGCTGTATCCGTGCACTTTAAATCATTTACTGAATGTCCACTGGGTATCCACTGCTTTGTTCTACACTGAGGGGAATCTAGGAGCGAATGCAGTCAATGGGATCTGCCCAAAGTTCATAGTCTTAAATACAGAAGGTGACCAGGAATGAGACCAGTGAGTTTATGTATGTGTCAAAGATATAAGGACATTTTTCAGGATGAATATTATATGCAAAGATATTTTATCATCTTAATTCATTAAGATGTGCCCTACAATGTTATTATTCTTTTTTTTTTTATTTATTTATTTTAGTTGGGGGCTAATGACTTTACAATATTGTAGTAGTTTTTGCCATACATTGACATGAATCAGCCATGGGTTCACATGTGCTCCCCCTCCCGAACCCTCCTCCCACCTCCCTCCCCTTCCCATCCCTCTGTGTCATCCCAACGCTCCATCCCTGAGCATCCGTCCCATGCATAAAACATGGAATGGTGTTCCGCTTCACATATGACAATATACATGTTTCAATGTTATTGTCCCAGAACGTCCCACCCTCACCTTCTCCCTCAGAGTCCACAGGACTGTTCTATGAATCTGTGTCTCTTATTCTGTCTCACATATAGGGTTACCATTACCATCTTTCAAATTCCATATACATGCATTAGTATACTGTATTGGTGCTTTTCTTTCTGGCTCACTTCACTCTGTATAATGGGCTCCAGTTTCATCCATCTCAATAGAACCGATTCAAATGTATTTTTTTTTAATGGCTGAGTAATATTCCATTGTGTATATGTACCACAGCTTCCTTATCCATTCGTCTGCCGATGGACATCTAGGTTGCTTCCATGTCCTGGCTATTGTAAACAGTGCTGCGATGAACATTGGGGTACACGCATCTCTTTCAATTCTGGTTTCCTCAGTGTGTATGCCTAGCAGTGGGATTGCTGTTATTATTCTTAAAAGGCAGGTACATTTTCCGCTTGCACTGATGTTACTATATATGCTATCTCCAGATTGTTTTAGTTTCCTAGAAAAGTAAGTATATTGATAAAGCCATTTTATATTTGCATAAAAGTAGAAAAAAAAATTTCACTTGGAATTTACCAAAAAAAAGAAAATGCTCAATTAAAAAAACTTGTAGGGAACTAAGAAAGACACTAAGAACAATTACTCTTATCACAGCCCAAATCAATCTAAGACTTTAAACTCAATTTTAAAGCTATTTAAAAATCCAAAATTTATCCCATAAAATGAATTTGAAAACTTTAAAAACAGACTCTTTTGTTTGGGAAATAGATACATTTAGACATTAATGTCTAATGGCTAACAAATAAGAATATAAAATTGTGTTAAAAGTATTGTTTTGAGACTTCAATTGTTGTGGAAAACAAAAGCAGTAAGATCAAATAATATTTAGTAGTTTTGGTAATATTTCCTTGAAAATAATATAATAATAATAAAATATAATTTCTAGCTCACAATTTCTTCATTCACAAACATCTCCGGGGCCAGGAAGGGTCTTGGTCTCAAGAATTGAATAGTGAAGGGCCCTAGAAATTCCCTACTTCTTGCAAGCCTGCATTCTAGTGTCAGGAGATGGTGTAATTACAGATTACATAAATCCTTTCAATAAAATAAGTACATGAGTTTAATGAGGAGCTTAATCTGATAAGATGGTCATTTAGCAGTAAGCCAAGACCTGAAGGCTGAGAGAGAGCTCCCTCTGCTTCACATGTTATGGTTTATTATGTTAGGTTGGGAAATGCCCATGCGAAAATGTGTTTAAGTTTTTATTCAGAAGTAGAAATTACATTTCATTATATATTTAGCTTTCCTTGGTATGAACATACTTTTTTTTTTTACAAATGAATCATATGCTTAATAAGGTGAAAAATATGCATTTTAAGATGAAGGGTAATTTGCATTAAAATAAAATGAAGCTTGTAAAGTTCAACTGCCTATAATCTCACTAAGCCATTCTAAAGTGTACTTTTATTGAGTTTCAGTTTGTTACAGCATGACTGCATAAAGAAGCACATTCTCAATGGGGAAAAAGGCAGGGTTTTAAAAAATACATCCAGAAAAATGCTTTATTTAAGTGTAATGACAGTACAAAGAAGGTTAAAGCTTGAATTTCAAGAAGAATATTCATTGGAAATAGATTTTCTCATAATCATTCACTTTTTTCATATCACGCACGTTTGAATATAGCATTGGGCCAGCATTATATATCATGATTTCTAGTTTCTGCTATGTTTGTTACTCAGTCCCTGTGTCACAATAGAGTTATTTTAAAAAATGAGAAAAAGATTATGGTAGTTCTGATGGGGTTGTTGAGAACATATCTGCTCAGTATTTCTCAATGAGAAATTTTATGATAGAACTTCTCTCCAAGCTGGTGAAATTAAGCCTGTATAATGATAATACCACTGGGCAGATTTAACTGTTTATATCACCATAATCAGAGTGATGTTTATTGCATTGATGTCTCCTTTAAGGGCTATTTAAAAATTTGAGAATTATTAGGGAAGTAGAGTATCTAATAGTTTTTGAGCACATAGTTATTTAGTTCCTTTTATTTTAACATATGCATAGTGAATGCCTGCTGTGTTCAAGGTACCTTTGTACAGTGTTTCAAGTTAACATATAATCTGTGATATCATTTAATCCCTAGAACAAATGTGTAAAGGAGGTAAACATTCAGACGTTGGACTTATTTTGCTAAGCCACTAGTTTCTGCTAATCTCCCCAGGCTTGTATTATGTATCATCCTTTTTGAATACAAGGATTTAAAAGAGAAACAGAACTCTTGGAATTCTCTTAATTTCTTATTTTGCTTCTGAAGACATGCTTCTGAATTCCTCCTTCTTAATGTGATTTGGACACATTTTCTAACTTTCAAGTAGATATTCTCATCTTTAAAATATGGATGTTCACTCTATAATAAGCTTTATTAAAGTTTCTTATACAAAAATACACAAAATAATGTATACAGCACAATTATTACAATGCTGATCATAAAGAATAAGTAAAATAAGACATGTAGAACAATGATTACAACAACCAACAAAATGTAATTTCCATTTTCTGGTGATGACACTGATAATGTTGAATGCCATGTCTTGTGATAGTGTCATAAACTCTTCCCACTTATTCAGTCTCTCTGCATACCATTAGAAATGGCTTTGGGATTTGCCTGTTCCTCTCTTTTGCCACGGAGAAGGCAACGGCAACCCACTCCGGTACTCTTGCCTGGAAAATCCCATGGACGGAGGAGCCTCATATTGCTGCAGTCCATGGGGTGGCTAAGAGTCAGACATGACTGAGCGACTTCACTTTCACTTTTCACTTTCATTCATTGGAGAAGGAAATGGCAACCCACTCCAGTATTCTTGCCTGGAGAATCCCAGGGACGGCAGAGCCTGGTGGGCTACCGTCTACGGAGTCACACAGAGTCGGACACGACTGAAATGACTTAGCAGCAGCAGCAGCAGCTCTGTTACCACAATCAAGCGCAAAGGGCTATGTGAAGTTTTGGAATGATAATGATGAAGAGCATTCTTTTAACTAAAGGACCCAGATGTTTTAACATGCTCACCTGTACCATATCATCTCACTCCTAGACCATATCTTTGGAGAACTATTCCATTTGAAGCCATCTGAAATCAGTGTAAGAGATTCGGACTCAAACACTCTGACAGTGGTCTTTGAAAATGAAAGGAAAAACTGTGAAACCAGCTTATAAAATGAAGCAAAGCACCTAGTGCCACTATGTCATGCACATCTTCGATTGGACTCCAAATAAATTGCAAAGATACAAGATTCACAAACATTTTCAAAAGGTAGAAAAGTAAAATAGCTATATTCATGAACACTGTTTATTAAGGCTATGCCACTTGATCTGAATCCATAAATCAGGTTTAAAAAAATACACTTGAAATAGCACTTACAAGATAGATAAACTTTTCTTTTCTTGGGAAAAGAACAGAGTATATGTGCCTGTTGATAGATGGGAGAAATTTATTTGCAAATAAAGTTGCAAATAAAACCCATCACAATGGGCTGTGGGTATTTGGTGATTTAGGATGCCCCGAGAGGCCAGTCCAGTCATCTTGGGCTGGACTATCTGTATTAGGTCACTTGTATTGATGGCCACTAGCCACATGTGACTGTTAAAAACTTGGAATATGCTAATAAACAGTGAGATGTGCTATGACTGTGAAAAACACTGGATTTTGAAGAATTAGCTTTATAAAAATAATGCAAAGTATCTAATTTATAATGTTTTATGATTATATGGTGAAATAACAATCCAAATATATTGAAATAAAGTATTATTAAAATGAAAATCACTGATTTTTTTTTCTTTTTATTGTAGATACTAGGACATTTTAAATCATATCTGTGGCTGGCATGATCTTTCTTTTGGACAGTGCTGGTTTAGAATCTAGTCATTATATTTGCCACTAATGAGCTCTTTGTCATGGCCTCAGCATCCTAAGGGTGCAGGTCTAGTTGATTTCCAAGGTCCTTTTGCTTCCTGAATGTTCCATGGTTCAGTTGTAAGTCTGGCTTTGAAAACTTCCAACTTAGAGAAGTCTGGTCCTTATGTAACCCATGTTTTGCTCAACTTCTCTGTGCTCTTGTTCTTCAGTAGCTTGCCCATATGGAGAACATTTTGGTAAAAATATTTTCCAAGCTGATGCATTTTAACAGAATATCTTTTTTGTGTGTATAACTGCTTGTATAGTTTATTAAAAAGCTATTAGTATTATTTCTGCACCTTGGAATTGTTGTACCATGCCAAAGGTAAAATCTCTAACTTAATCACAACACAGGATTAATTTCAGGTACCACTTGTAATGACAGTCAAATATTACCAAAAACGATTTTATTAAACCTGGCTCTGTATTTGATATTTGACTCATTAATAAGATTAGTTTCTTTGAAGGCCATAGTAAAATTATCCTGTGGTGTAATTGTTATATGAAGTCTTCTTTTAATTCCTAAAAAGGAGATCAATCCTGAATATTCATTGGAAGGACTGATCTGACGCCAAAGTTCCAATACTTTGGCCACCTGATGCAAAGAGCTGACTCATTGGAAAAGACCCTGATGCTGGGAAAGATTGAGGGCAGGAGGAGAAGGGGATGACAGGATGAAATGGGTGGATGGTATCACTGATTCAATGGACGGGAATTTGAGCAAACTCTGGGAGATAGTAAAGGACAGGGAAGTCTGGCATGCGGCAATCCATGGGGGGTCGCAAAGAACTGGACACGACTGTGTGACTGAACAACAGCAAGATTTTAGTTTATAAAGATCTGGGGTTAAGAAATTTACTGAATGTTTAGTGATTGTGCAATGGGGGGAAAACCCACCAGCAGATTATATTGCCCTTTGGCTATGAATTTCAAAGACAGCTAATAGATTTCTTAAGTGGATAATAATAAAAAGAACATTTCATGGGCTCAGTACATGATTGCATAATGTGAATTCCACTGCTTACTCAGTGTCATTATTCGAAGGAAAAAAGTCAAGAAGATAAATTGAAACAATTAAATGAACTAAAGTATTTGGAAGAAAAATGTTGTCATTAAGATCCTTTCTAATCCTACTTTTTAAACTTATTTCCTATTCTTTCACGTTTTAGTAAAAAATGAATGAATGTAATCCCACAGGCATCAATTGATCATCCAGGATGTCAGCACATGTAAACAAGAATCATATGGATTAACCATGGTCTAATTTGGGGCTTAAAATTGCTACAGTGTATGCATGTGCTCATTTTAGGAAAATAACTTTCTCTATTACATTGCAAGGTATTAGATTAGAGACTCTAAGAGGAGGCAGCCTCTGAGACAGAGTTCAGTGTTCAGGTATGCATTAGGGACTTCCCTGGGGACACATCACTGGGGAAGAGAGGAGAAGGATGCCCTGTGTGAGAGAGCAGGACCTGAGGTGCCATACAGCCCAGACAAGATTCTCAAGTGACTGCTTGGAATCAAGGCTGAAGTTGTTGTTCAGTCACTCACTCTTTGTGACCCCATGGACTGCAGCACACAGGCTTCCCTGCCCTTCACTATCTCCCACAGCTTGCTCAAACTCATGTCCATTGAGCCGATGATGCCATACAACCATTTCTTCTTCTGTGGTGCCCTTCTCCTCGTGCCTTAAATCTTTCCAAGCATCAGGGTCTTGTCCAGTGAGTCAGTTCTTCGCATCAGGTGGCCAAAGTATTGGAGCTTCAGCTTCAGCATCAGTGCTTCCAATGAATATTCAGGGTTGATTTCCTTTAGGATGGACTGATTTCATCTCCTTGCTGCCCAAGGGACTCTGTCCAAGGGTGAAGTGGTCAGACCTTTATGTTGTTGTTTGCTAGACATGTCTGGTTCTTTTGTGACCATGAACTGTCAGCCCACCAGGCTCCTCTGGCCATGAGATTTCCCAGACAAGAATACTGGAGTGGATTGCCATTTCCTTCTCCAGGGGATCTTCCTGACCCAGGAATCAAACCCACATCTCCTGCTTGGCAGGTGGATTCTTTACCACTGAGCCATCAGGGAAGCCCCAGACCTTTATATGCTGCGTCAAATACTTACTGGATGTGCGCTGCCCCAGAAGGGGTGTGGCCCTGGGCGAGGTGGCTCCCTGTCGCTGAGGACATCCCCGAAGTTTCTCCCAGTCCTCAGTAGGTGGAACAAGCCATCCTTTAGAGGTTCTGGGTCATGTACACTGTGTTTGCCACAGGGAACATTTATATAATTTAAAACAAAGACTGTGGCCCCCTGGTCTTCATGATACTTATTTACTCCTTCATTTAATAAACATATATTAAGAGCTCTGTATATGCCAGGCTAAGATTTCGTTCTTTTTTTAAATTTTAAATTAGTTTATTTATCTATTTTTTAACTTTACAGAAAGATTTCTTGACACAGAAAGTGGATGGGATCCCAGGACTTAGGATTCTGGCAGCTCTAGCACCCGAGCCCTCCTCGCCTATGAGCTCCCTGACCACACCAGGACTGCCGCCCGATCCAGACTGTTGTCTCTGCATCCTGCCTCGTGTCTCTCTCATCTCTTTTCTTCCTTCCCACCTCTACCCTGTGATCCACCATGATAACCAACCCTCAGTTCCCCAGCTCCCTTTTCCTCTCTTGTACTAACAGAGACCCAGCTCTGGCTCAATTATTAGTCCTTCTAGAGTTCTCCAGTCACCTGATTGGACAACGGCGTGGACATGTGCACACACACACACACACACCACCACCACACCACACATACACACACACACACTCCATGCTGACTTTGTCACCTTGAATTCATGTGAGCCCTCATGAATTGCCCTCACTCAAGTGAGCCCTCAGTGCTTCCTTGCAATCCTGTTAGACCATATTCCCCTAATGACTTCGTGTTACTGTCCGGATGATTCATTCCAGTGATGCACGGAAACATCATTAAACGCTAGCTTGCCAGTGAGTTGGAGGGGGAGCCACCTTGACTTGTAACATCGTGCACATAGGCAGGTTTCAAGTTCCCAGTTGTACATCACTGAAAGTGGTGTTGGAAACACTCAGCTCTCTGGGACTCCGAGGAGCCGGCACCTCCACACTCGGAGTATACCTGGTTCTGTTGTCCTTTCTCTTCAAGCCTGGAACAGTCTCCCCTTTCTTCACATTCAGGTGATGACCTGTCTTCTTTCTTCACTGAAATATTGGAAGCAATTTGAAGAGACTGTCCACATCCTCCTTTACACTACCTCCCCTGCACCTACCCCCACCCCCAGCGTCCCTCTTGTTCCCAGGGTGGACCTGTCCTTCCTTGTGGCCAAAGCTAAGCCCTCTGTTCATGCTCTAGTTTCCATTCAGCCTGGTCTTCTCGGCTGCTTTGCTCCTGCAGTGTTGCCTCCACAGCCATGCATCACTATTGCTTTCCTTCTGTCATATACACCAACCACTTTTTCGCCCTTCTAACTTCCCCAACATTGCCCCCTAAATACCCTGCCCACACTTTGCCCCCCCACAAAACTCCCCCCCAACAACACGTTTTTTCACATTTTTCTTGACCCCCCACCTCCATTCCCCCCCCTTTCCCCCCCCCCCCAACTCCACAAAAGCGCCCCCACCTCCCACCCCCACCAAATGTCCAGCATTTCCCCGCCGTGTCACACTCCACCCGTTCAGCTCCCTCCCCGACCCTGTCCACCCGTCAGCTCAGCTCACATTTAGGCTGTTTTCCATTCGCCCCCCCAAGAAAATGGTTAAGTCCATCATTGCCCCTTTTTACCCCCACCCGCCCACCATTTTTCACTGATTTCTACCAGTGTCACCCCCCCCAAGGATTAGTAAACATTGCCTCTTTCTCCGATGTCCCCATTCATGGATTTTTTTCCTCCCCCCCCACCCACATCACCCCCCCCCGCATTTCATTTACCCAATCAATGAGTTTAAAAAACCACAAACACACCAAAGTAACGAACAAAATCGTTTCAACATCACCTCTAAAACACAGAAAACAGTTTGGAAACTTTAAATTAATTTTATTGTTTATTTTGGGAAATTTTTTTTTGAAAATTTTTTTTTTTTTATTTTTTATTTTACTGATTCTCTATATTAAAATTTTTTTCCCTTCTAATACAAAGTTTCTATTTACCATTCTCGCACACATCACACCAATCCACTCAGATACTTCCACAGAAGGACTTTACCTAAACATATAATAAAAAGTTCAATCCGATCATATAATATAGTAAATTCCAATTATAGAAGAGAACCACATAAACCAAGCAAAGAATACAAAACAAAAGCAAAACCAATCTCACCCACTCCTACCCCGCCCCCACGACCCACCCCGTCGAACTGCCCTAA